>CM064570.1:26499741-26923909 GCA_032716605.1 Paralithodes platypus | reverse complement strand
ACTTAGGTTAAGAAATTATGTAAATGAAAACTTCCATTTAGTATAATATATGTTATGAATCCGACAGAAATAAGTAAATGTCTATAATACATTTGTCTACAAGCTTTCTAAAATAGTAATTTTTAAATGAGGGCTACTCGGAGGGAATGAAGGGGTCCAAATATATTGTTTGGAATCATATACTTTTAATTCAAATATGAGAGTACTATAGTAGCAGTAAAAGTCCTAGACAACACCAATGGAAAGTTGCTGTGTATATCAGGCATTTTGAGCTATTTTGTTTTTCTCTCATTATGTCCATACTCCTTGTGCAACTGTCCCTGGTACTGATTGTTAACAATATATGTCTTTTTCTTCATACTTTCTTTTACGATTGGAGGGATGGTAGAGGGGAGGTTGTTAATTGTTTTGTGGTCAAAAAGGTCTGGAGGGAAAAGTTTGGATCGGCGTACATACCTTGCAATACCCTATTAGTGTCTTCCATTTTAACTTTATGTAACACTTTCGATAATATATTTGGGCTAAACAACAATTACCACTGCCTTAACCAATTTTCCCTAGTTTCACTTATTTCACTTATTTACATATTCACTTATTTACAGATGTTTTACTGGACTCACTCATGGGGTATGCTTATTTGTTGCAGACACCTGGCACTCAGGGGGATGTGTCACTATGTAACACAATATTTTATATATTTGGTTACTCCTTATACTCACATCTTGTATTCCCTCATCCATCCACCAGCAACTTGTATATATGTACATTATTCACAATATATTATATACACCTAATTTTTACTATAATAATCTATAACTACACTTACACAACCATAAATGACACCTGCATTACCTCACTCGTAAACACAGTCTACACAAGCACTCCTAAGATGTACACTCTGCAACCCAACCTCTAAAAATGTCAATCATAACATCCCGAGTAAACAAGGACCTGTGAGACAGATTAGTCAGCATTCTTAAGACAGTGGATTCGGGTCACAAGAATGCTTACTCCTGCCTACTAATGAAATAACTCGGATGCACGGATACTAGGTACAGTACAAATTCCATCCCAATAATATCTTCCCATTGATGTATTGGGATTCGAACCCGGGACCATTGGATTACCAGGCCAATGGCAAGACCACTCCACCACATACAGGTAGAACACCATAACACTCATATGAGACACACACCTCAAACTCTCCCCTCGTTTCCCTTTTTAACAATAGAAATTATCTCTTGTACTCAGAAGAGCTACATACCCTAGGCTCACTCAGCTTAGTACTATACACTTAGTACTTAATTACTCTAACTTCTTGGTAGAAGTTAAACCTTAGTATTTTACACTTCATACTTAACCCTCCCGCATTCTTACAACGCGATCGCGTCATAACGCCACCCCTCCAAGAGTGGTCGTATGATGCAATCGCATCATAATGCCACCTGTAAGTTAGAAATATTCGCCAAAAATAAGTTTATGACTCGATTTTGACTCAATTTGGACTGGTAAGTTAGGCATTAGTAAGTTACTAAAGGAAGTATCTAGCAACCCCATAGCGTCCCTCTCTGAGGAGCCCGGGCCTTTGTTAAGTCAGTATTTCCCTCCCGGCCCCTAGACAGGTGAGGCAGGGTCCCGGCCCCTTTAAATTCTGGGCTCCCTCCCTCGGGCCCACCATGCCTAGCTATAGGCAGGCAATTATGGATTATTTCATCTACCCAGTGAAAGTGTTGTTAGTTGAATAATTTGAATTATAATAGTGAGATAAGATGTTAGCTTGTGACTTTTGGTGACTTGAGGTGGAGTGAATCTTGGTTTACAACCTTGAGTATTGATGCAGTTTTGTCTTGGTATCATTGAAATGACTTTTACACTATTTTTTGCTTGAAAGACAAATGTTTTTCATCCAATACAATACTGCCTAACGAACATAAATACATTATAATCACGAAGATGTCACAGGGAATGCTTTACAGGAAGTATGGTAAGGTACTCTATGGAATTTTAGTTATATTACAGTATATATTATACCGGTAATATACTATGCTTATATATAATATATACAGTATAATAACAGAGCCCACAAGTCCCGAAGCAAGCCCAAAGGCCCATAATCGAGTAATTTTAATATTATTATTTAATATTTTTGTATTTTCATTTAAATATGTATTTATTTGTGATTTATTATTGTTTTTCTATTTATTTTATTTTATTTATTTCATTTTTTTATATGTTTATTTTATTTAGTGTTATATATCTATAATATACCGTATATATTTTTTTTTGGTTTATTCCTGTTCCTCAGGGTGTCCTAGCGGATCAGCCCCAAGGTCCCGAGCAGCCCCAAGGCCCATAAATTCGAGTATTTATCATATATTATTATGTTTTTTACTTTATTTAATTTTTATATAGAGATATATATTATTATATATATAAATTATATATATATATATATATATATATATATATCTATATAGTATATAAACATATGTATATATATATCATTAAAATTATATATATAATAATTATATATATAAGATAATAGACTGTATACGTATATAATTTATATATATATAATTAGATATATATTATATATATAAATATATATATATATTTTTTTATTCCTGTTTCCCCACAGGGTGTCTAGCGGATCAGCCCCAAGGTCCCGAGCAAACCCAAGGCCCATAATCGAGTAATTTATATTATTATTTACATTTTTCTTTTATTTATATATTTTATTTAGTTGATTGTAATTTATTTCAGTTTATTTATATTTTTATTTCAAAATTATTTTTATATATAGTATATAGCTATAAAAAGTATATAATAGAATATATATATATATATATATCAAATACCATATTATTGTATATATACCGTATATATATATATATATATATATATATAGATATATATAGTATATATATATACAGTAAGATATATATATATATATATATTGAGATATAATATATATACTGTATATAGATATATATTAATTTTTTTTTTTTTTTTGTATTCACCTGTTCCCCAGGGAATCTAGCGGATCAGCCGCAAGGTCCCGAGCAAGTGGCCCAAGGCCCATAATCGAGTATTTAATATTTTGTATTATATTTTTAGTTTATTTATATATTTATTTATTTTGATTTATTACTGTTTTTTAATTTATTTTGATTTTATTTTTATTATCATTTTATTTATATTTATATTTTCATTTTATTTTAATATATATAAACCGCATCAATATATCTATATGGTTGTATGACACCTTGTATGGTAATATATATATATATTATATAATAATACCGCCAGGCATATATATAGTATATTAATTTATCAATCAGATACAGTAGATACCCACACACACATTGACACATTTTTTTGTTTACCTATTATCATTATATTGTGTTTGACACCTTGTATATAATATAATATTATTAATATATATATATTTTTTTTTTTTTTTTTTTTTTTATGTTTACTTTCTTGTGGTTGTACAATAGAATTATTTCTGAATTTATTACGTGAAGATAACCCTGGCTTTCTTGTTTTGTTTTTTTCACTGTTGCCAACCCATCGTCAGCCATTTCCCTTCTCATTGGGAAAGGGTTGTGGCCCTATCAGGTACTGTAAAATTGACAACCTTCATGACTGACATGTGTTCTATGAACATTCGACCAATTATTGGCAAGGTGACAATTATATAAAAGTGTTGTACATTGTGGCAAAAGATATACAACTGTAATAAACATGTC
This sequence comes from Paralithodes platypus, assembly GCA_032716605.1. Lineage (NCBI taxonomy): Eukaryota > Metazoa > Arthropoda > Malacostraca > Decapoda > Lithodidae > Paralithodes > Paralithodes platypus. The sequence continues at coordinate 26,920,157 of CM064570.1, read as the reverse complement.
TCATATATTTTACATAACCTAAACAATGCATGGAAACAATTGGCGACATAGCGTCGCGACACCAAATTACGCTATATTATTTTGGTTTTCACCATTAGAAAGAGCATAATTTCCCGATTACGGTATTGTAAACAGTTATATACGTATCCAAGCAAATAAAGCAACGACGAGGTGCGGACCAGCTCGGAACCCGGCTAGCGTCGGCGGAACAGAGACGAGTGAAGCGTAAATATTCGCATTTTGGCTCTTTATTTCAAATATTCATAGAGCAAAAAGTATTTGTCGTAGGAATTTCTATTTTTTTAATTCTCTTCAGCATTATCTGCCATATTCATCCAGCCTCAATTGAGAACCATAGACATCGTAACAACGAAATAATTCGCAAATGTTATAAATCATATCATGCAAAGTCATACTTTTTTGGTTTTCGGTTACTGCTTGAGAACTATTGTAGATAGACAATTTCTGTTTTCAGATTTGGGAAGAGGAGGAAAAATACCATTATTTGAGCAAATAAAAATATATGGTCATCACTCACAATTTAGAGATAGGACGGTGTGAAGACAATTGCCCGGGAAAAACTTTTATTCCGGAGTCGTTTACACTTTCATATTGCGATTTGTTTAATTTTTTTTATTTTTTATAATGTAGTATGGTTATTCCTCTTTCCATTGACATATGATACATCACAATAAACAGCATTATGGTGGATGAAAATACAGAAAAACACAAGGTTTCGAAAACTCGCCCAGCCTGGTATTTCATGGCAAATTAGAGAATGTCTTACCATAAGTTATATATATAGTTAAGTTGCCGGATGCGGGAGGGTCAAGTTATCCACTTAACCCCTTGACTCCACACTACCTTATTCATAAGTTAAACTCCTTATTCCACACAGTTATCCATCTATCTATCTATTGCCTGACGCCGTGATCCCCGAAGGTGTGGCCACAAACGAACCGTCCCCATGCACCTCTGTCCCCAGTCAGTCGATGCCCCTCCTCCCAACCAGCACTGCCTTCATCCATATACTTCCTCACTCCATCCTTCCACCTCTCCTTTGGTCTACCTCTCCCTCTCTGTCCTTCCACTTTTTTTTTTTTTTTTTTTTTAAGAGACAATGAACGGAGGAAGGAAAAACACAGATAAAACAAAAAGGTCCATGTGCCTAAAGGCATCCTCCATTCATAAAATGTTTGTAACAACTGGATTTAAACATTTGTAGATTGTAAGTTTGTGGAAAGCAATTCGAGGGAAGTGAATTCCAAAGAGTAGTAGCTCTGGGGATAAATGAATTCTGATAAGCAGAAGTTCTGCATTGTGGAGGAGAAAGTTTAAATTCATGGCGCCTCTCAGCTGCCCTAGTTCTACGGGAAAGATGTGGAGAGGCGCCACAATTGAAGCAAGTTCCTCGTAACAATTGCTGTGAAATATCTGTAGAATAATGCAAGGGATGCAACGTTTCCTAATATGGATAATGTAGGAAGGTCCTGTGTGATTGCAGGGTTATTGATTAATCTATAGCTTTATTTTGAATTTTGTCCAACTGCCTCCAAGCAACCACTTCCCTTCACCCCACAGAGGTGAGCAGTAATCCATCTGAGAACGCACATGACTTTTATATATTACGGCCAACTGCTCGTCAGTGAAGAATTCTCGAACTCTGTACAGGAGTCCCAGTTTTTTAGAGGCAGTCATAGCAATGCTTCTAACATAGTGTCGCCAGGTGAAGTGAGTAGTTAATGTTACACCGGGAATGTCAATACTAGGGGAAGTGGGACTATTTACATCATTAAAAAATATATGGGAGTCAGTGAGATTCGGTCGGTTAGAAAATTGAATGTACTTGGTTTTCTGTGCATTAAAGGAAACTAGATTCTCTTGTCCCCATTCATTAATTCTAGAAAGGTCCTTGTTCAGAGAAATTGCAGTGGTATTTTTGAATTTATAAGCTCGGGTGGGGAGAAAGAATTGGTAAATGTGAAGGAACTGTGGAGTGTTGAGGCATCTGCGTAGGAATGTATTGGATTATGAGTGGTAGATATGAGATAATTGATATGAATGAGGAACAGAGTTGGGGCCAAAACTGATTCCTGGGGAACACCAGCATTTATTGAGTGAAATTGAGAATAAAGGCCATCTACCATTACACATATTTTTTCTGTTATGAAGATAAGAAGAAATTAGTGGAACTAATGATGCAAGGCCATAGTGTGACATCTTCGACAATAAGGATTGATGCCAGACTCTATCAAATGCCTTTGATATATCCAGTGCTATTGTATGTGTTTCACCATGTTGGTCTGTAGCTTGGTTGATATTATGCGTAAGAAGGCAAAGAATGTCTGCAGTTGATCGACATCGTCTTAAACCATATTGCCTATCACTGATTAATTTATTATTCTCCAGATGCTTAATTATGTGATTATTTAATATAATTTCAAAGACTTTGCCAAAGAGTGGAAGTTATAGCTATTGGTCTGTAATTTGATGGATCTGAAGAGGCACCTTTTTTAGGAACTGGATGGATGTTTGCTTCTTTCCAGGGTACTGGGAAGCATGAGGTATGAGTACACAGACGGAAATTTTTTGCCAATACAGGAGCGAGAAAATATCCGCAAGAAGGTTAGCTTTACCTCATGGGTCACTTACAAGATTGCCAGTCGGAGATTTTAATGGTGGAATGGATGAAGCAGTAGTGAAGTTGGATTTGAATGAGTTTAGAGTAGACCAAAATATTTTGTTATCATTTGGATTATTTAGAAGTTTATTTGCCTGCTTATGGAGAAAGTTTGATTTAGTTAGGTTTAATACAGTTTTGGCATGATTTCTGATGTTTCTAAAGTAATTAAAGGCTTCATGTGTTTTTGATCTTGTGTATGCATTGTAGACTATTGCTTTTTGTTCAGTTACTCTAGCACAATTATGGTCAACCATTAGGTGAATTAGATCTTTTCTGTACTTTTGATGAGGAATAACAGTTTCCATTCCAATTTTTACAAAATCTTGTATGTGGCTCAAGGTGGAGTGTGCATCATTAGAAAAGAAAGAGGTCCAGGGAATATCAATAAAGAAACCTTTAAGACCCTCCCAGTCTGCCCTATCGTAATGCCATTTTAGTCACCAAAACAGGTTCAGAGTGGGAAGGTGTGGTAGGTGATAGACAGGTGGCCTGTATCAGACAGTGATCAGAAGATCCAAGCGGGGACCTCACTGTAACATCATAATGTTCTGAATTGGTTGTTAAAAATAAGTCCAGTAGGTGGGAATTATGATTAGGATTATCTGGTACACGGGGGTTGACTAGTTGAGTGAGATTAAATGAGTCTGCAAATAGCTCACATTCAAGACCAGCATCATCAGTCCTGGCTGAATGAGTGAGCCATTCAACATTATGGACATTAAAATCACCCAACACAGTGATTTCAGAAGAAGCATTTAAGTTGAGGACACTGAGTTGTGAGGATAGAGAATCAAAAGACTTTGCTCTGGAGGAGTATTTGGGGAACGGTAGATGCAACATATGTATTTAAATTTACCAGCAGAAATTAATTTGTATATAGAATAATCAAAATAGGGACAATTGAAACTAGTAACCTCCTCCAGGGCAATTTCAGATTTTGCGAAGCAACATACACCTCCTTTATGTCTGAAATTTTGGAGCAGTTGATAACCTGGAAAATTAAATCTAGACGTGTCAGATGTGGATGTTACTTGAGTCTCTGTCAAAAAAAGGAGAGTAGGGGATTTTGCTTGAAGAAATTGGTGTACAGAATTGATGTTAGAGTGAAGTCCCCTTATATTACTAAAGAAAAAGCTGCACCGACGAGCAGCTTTGGGACGTTGCAATGCTCTTGGCACAGTCGCATGATGACGACCGGGAGGGCCCTGTGTCAATGACCCAACCCTGCCGGGGGTGGATATCCGAGGGACCACCAGGTTTGTTCTTAACAATTGTACTGCCATATTTATAAGGTAAGTGTATGGTGTTACATGTATGATATGTAGTGGGAAGAGTAGTGTTTTATGGATAGAGGATAGCGATGTAGGGCAATGTCGTGAAGTTGGATGTGTATGTTATATAAAGAGGGTTTTCCTGATACCCCTGATGTGTGAGGCAGAAAGATATGTATCCAGCTACCAAGGCCTGGGAGAGAAAATGAAATTCAGGCTATTCCTTGAGTCTCCCGAAACCTTGGCGGTAGTACTTCCCTGGGCGGGGCTGCCTACCCCTACTACCTACCTTGCTCTCGTACACCCTCTTAGTCACACTGTTATAATCTATCTATATTCATTATACTCTCATATACTAACTCTGATCATAATCTTAAGCCGGTATTACACCAGCGCTTTTTCCCTCAACATGTATCCTTAACACTGGTCTGGCAGCTTATGAGGTCAACATTTACAATATTTCGGTTACCTAAGTTCATCTAACTTCAGTCAAGGTTCCGATACCAGTGCAAAATATTCCAGAAATTTTACCAGAAAAACGTTGATCATCGAATGTTAACTATAAAAGCTCTCGTGTGATACCGGGTTTAATCACTATAATACCAAGTATGTATATTAATACACTCCATTAATCTCCATAACAGACTGTATTTATAACAGATCAGTTATTATAATATCACACCTATATCCTTGAACCATCATTTAGTTTACTGCTGTTTACACCTTTACTCAACATTGACTCATGTTAAGTTTATAACCATATATACTGTATATATTAATATATAGATATATATATATATATATATATATATATATATTCTATCAACAAATTATTTTATAATTCTAACTGTAATCTGTTCTTTATTATATATTTAACCCGGCAAAGGCATGCCCCCTATATTGGACACCATGACCCCAGGCGAGCATATGACCATTTGGGTGACTATTCCAAATTGTGACAAAAACTACATCACAGTGTAGGAAATGTTTGCGCGCACCCGGCCATATATATATTTATCACAAACAAATTTGTGGGGGGGGGGGTCCCGTAGTTGAAAAATGTGGCGCGACCGACATCGAGCGGCAAGATTTACCCGCGCGTATATTCTGGCATAGAACCAAGGGGAGGAGAAGGTGGGTTGCCCATAATATCGCTTATATCACGTATTGTGAGCACTTTCATGATATATAATGTACATGTACGTATATAGGCGACCCACTTGCATATCATATAGCAAGAAATAAGGCGCACATACACAATATATGCGATATATAGGCGAAATTATACGTGTGAAACGGGATGGAAAGGGAGAGAATAGAGGAGGTAGGAAAGGGGGGAAAATTGTCATCGATTGTCAAAATTTACGCGCGTATATATTCTGGTTTAGGGTGCAGCAGGGGGTAGGAGGAAAGGGAGCGGTGGGGTGAGCGAAATATCGCTTATATATCGTACTATCGATCGGTACTAGGACCAATTCTCTTTCTAATTTACATCAACGACATAGATGAGGGCCTCACCTGTACAATCTCAAAATTTGCTGACGATACAAAAATTGCAAATAGCGTACTCTCAAAAGAACAAGTTGACGATATGCAACACAATCTAGATAAATTGTCATGTTGGGCCCAAATTTGGCAAATGAGTTTCAATGCGGATAAATGTAAAGTACTACATATCGGATACCTAAATGAGAAAGCAAACTATTCGATGAATGGCACTCAGCTTAAGAATGTAAACAGAGAAACCGATCTGGGAGTAACAATATCGAGTAACCTAAAACCGAGTCAACAATGTTCAGAAGTTGTTAAGAAGGCAAACAAAATAATTGGCTTTATAGGCAGGTCATTTGAGCATAAATCCACAGAAGTTATCCTAACCCTTTACAATTCCTTAGTCCGCCCTCTTCTGGAATACTGCGTTCAAATCCTGGTGCCCTTATTACCAAAAAAGATATAAACAACGCTAGAACGAGTTCAACGTAGAGTTACCAAAATGATACCTAGCCTAAAGAACAAACCATACGAAGAGCGTCTTAGAGAATTAAATTTATTTCCTTTAACCCAGCGCAGATTAAGAGGTGACTTAATTCAAGTGTTCAAAATCATCAAAGGCATCGACAATATGAACTGTAGTAAGTACTTCACTATCGACCAATCTAATTACACGCGGGGAAATGGTTGCAAAATTATTGGTAAATCTTTTAACTCACACGAATCTAAGAATTTCTTCTTCAATCGAGTTGTCAACTTGTGGAATGGGCTTCCCCGAAACGTTATAGACTGCATCACCGTTGATTCATTTAAGGGGAGCGTCCGGTTCATACTCGTAATAGTGCTCAAAACGGCAATATTGCGCAACCCGATATATGGCATCATCACCCATCCCTCTGTCTTCAGTTAAAATCCTGAGGCAATATTCCATCTGGAAGCATGTTATTTCTGGGCTAGTTTAAAGTTTTCGCGGGTCGCGGGTCGCGCAGACGCGTAGAAAATGCATTATGGGTTTCGGATCTTCAAAAAAAAAAACTAAAACCATGAATTTTTGGTGAAAATATGACGTTCTTAGATATTTTGCCTAACAGTATCTGGTACTCAACCCGGGTAACAACGAAGGGTGTGGTGGTGGTGGAGGAGAAAGAGCAGTGTGGTCCAAGCCGCGAGAGAGGTAGGGTGCGGCTGCCCGGCTGGCTTGCAACAGCTCTCGTGCCTTAGTACCTCACGTAAGAAAGTTCACTTGTCGGCGCAGTTCTGACGTAACCAAACATGCTACAACAATGTTTCTGGTGTCATTGGAAAGGGCATGAAATTATCTACAACTCCACGCCGCCATTTGTTTTTATTTCTTTCCCATTTCGACACAGCACCCCGAGACATTTGTCACCTAATTTGTACCTAATTTGTACCTAATTGTAAATGCCCTAATTCTACAATTAGATACAAAATTGAAAAAAGTATCAACGTACAATTGAAACTACACCTATTGTTAGTACCCCCAATGCATTAAAACAATCAAGCAACAACATTTAAATGAGATTTTGATTTTACAAAAAGTCATAAATTTACACACCTAACTCAAAAAATAATTGTCCTAGAGAATTAAAATTTTGGAAATTTCTTAGTTGTTAGGTCCCCTATACGTGTACAAAATCTTATGAAATACAGACAAAATCCACTGACACGTTCTGGAGTAAAGGCCGGACGCTCCCCTTAAACTCCGCGTAGACAAATATCTCGCTTCAAACCCGCGACTGACTGCGTTTGTAAATGAATAACTTTATTTTATCCCCCCCTCAGTTACTAACCCATCTGTCCCCTACTAACTTCCTAATCCTGCCACGGACATTAGTTCCAGGGCAGTAATTCCCTTTCCAATGTTCCCTTACCCACTCTAAACCACTGTTTGGACACTTGATCCTCAGTGTTTTGGAGGACAAGCAACCTAGAAGGGTCACTAGATATGTTGTTGCTTGATTTCCTTTGTACTCCTTTGTACTCCTTTGTACTGTGGGCATGTTCATGATATATAATGTACATATACGTATATATTGCTTTCATATAGCATGCAGACACTGCAGTAGTCCCATGTGAAGAGTGGACACCCATACTTTGGCCGTAGACAGTATAAAAAGAATGAAATCAGTGTAGGTGTGAGGGAGGGGGGAGTCTACACTACAAAAACAGGGGGGATGCCTAAAATAAAAAGTCTACCCAAAATAGACTGGTGTCGTTTTACACAAGATAAACTGCGGGGGAATTTGTACACAAGCACCGACCTATTGTAGGATTCCAATTATTTATAATATAAATATATTTTAGAGTGGTATTACATGTCACTTTGCGTAAATATGACAAATAATTTCATTGATCTACGAGTATATGCACGTAATAAAATGTGACGGTCATTTTGATATTTCAATGAATATATTTTTATAGGGACATTATGTTATTTCCCATGTAGTGAACAAAACATTCATCGATATACAATAGTATATCGATGTATTATTATTTTTTTGTCGCGGGTGACAGGTCGAATCTACAGACCAAGTATTCCCTGTCATATAGTGTGACCCGCGGTGGCCCGGTCGGTAAGGTCACGGAAAGGCAATCGGGAGGGATGCCAGGGCAGTAGCTTCCAATCCAGTAGGGGGTTATGAGGAGATTTTTGTGATGTTTAGAAAAATGTTGGCAATTTTTTTTGTTTACAAACTCATGTAATTGTATTCAAACAATATGAAATATTCATAAAATAATTCATATTGCAAGAATACAATTACATGCATTTGTATTTTCTTTTTTGTCTTTTTATTTTATTTTTGTTTTATATTATAATAAGGAATACATACATAGGAACATAGTTTGCAAATTATTATTATTACATTACATACAAACATATATCGGCACAGTACAATTGTATACATATGGGCCTACTATCACAGGAGATTTATTTTGAGGTAGTGAATGAAAACATTACAAATTACAAGTGAACATAAAACAAATAAAATTACCAAACATATACAGTATATACAATGTAATTGGTATCACAGTAAAGAGATCTTGAGTGAGAGTGAATTAGTAGGGAATAGATTATAAAAGTAAGAGTGACTTAGGAAAGAGATCTTGAGTGAGAGTGACTTAGTAGTGAATAGATCATAAAAGTAAGAGTGACTTAGGAAAGAGATCTTGAGTGAGAGTGACTTAGGGAATAGATCATAAAAGTGAGAGTGACTTAGGAAAGAGATCTTGAGTGAGAGTGACTTAGTGTATAGATCATAAAAGTGAGAGTGACTTAGGAAAGAGATCTTGAGTGAGAGTGACTTAGGAAAGAGATAATGATTGAGTGACTAAAGAGAGCATGAGAGAGTGATTTAGGAAGATCATGAGTGAGAGTGACATAAGAGCACGGTTAGGTAGGTCAGGTCAGGTGAGGTGAGGTGAGGTAGGGCACGAGTTAAGGGCAGGGCGGCGACACTCAGAAAAGCTTCAGGGTGTGGAAGTCCCTGAAGCAGTCGCCGAGGCAAAGGGGGACCTTGCATTCCTGGCACATGGTGGTGACCCTGGGCTTTGTCCTGGGCCTTCTGGTGGTGTTGGAGCAGACGTAGCACACCAGCTGCTTTCTCCGATTGCCAACAAACTCGGTGTGGGCTGGGAAATGCCGTGACAGAGCTACTTGTATACGGTCAGGGGCATGGGCACCACGCCAACCCACTTTAGTTTTAGTGGGCTCGCCGAACTTCTCCAGGAGTTGGTACGAGACATTGTACACAAACTCCCGGACGTTGAGCTTCCTGTTCGGGGCCATGTCCCTTTTCACAAGCCACATATTGTAGGCGTTGAGCATGGTGATATCCACAAGATGATGGAAGAGCTTGTGGTACCACTTGACTGTCTTTCTCAGGCACTCAACGCCTGCGAGTTGGCAGTCGGACTTGTCGACCAGGCGCATATTCTTGGTGTAATCCACTACCATATCAGGTTTTTCAATGATTTTCTTGGTCCTGTAGTGGATTTTACCTGAGTCGACCTGGGCGCCTGTGTGGACAGTTGACAGCAGGTGAACATCACGTCTGTCCTTCCACTTCATGGCCAACAATTTGCCAGACTTCTCCATCATTTTGTATTTTCCTTGTCCCATTTGTCGCCTTCTTTGTGCTCTTCTCTCCCGGTGTTCCTGAGCCAGGTCGTCCTCCGAAGGTGTGTCACTGGATGATGGATTTTCAAGTGGCATTACACGGCCGACGAACTTCGGCATGAACTTTCTTGTCTTTCTGACAGTCCCACATGACCCCGTTTGGTTGTCATGTAGAAACTGGCAGAGAGCAGAAGTATACCAATTGTCGGTGTACAATGTGTGCCCCTTGCCCATGTATGGTTCCATCATTTTCTTCACGATGGCCCCAGACAAGCCCAAGGGGTCATTGGCAGCGACTCTTGGCACGTCTATATCAGTTCCAGTATATTCGATCATGTCAAGCACTATGCCGGTCTCACAGTCACACAAGACGAACAATTTGATCCCAAACCTGTGCCTCTTCAAGGGGATATACTGCTTGAAAACAAGACGACCTTTGAAGAGCACGAGCGACTCATCGATCACCAAGTTGTGGAAAGGGGTGAAGTATTTTTTGTACCTTGCCATCAACATGGTGAAAACATCCCGAATTATCCAGATTCTGTCATCTCTGTTAGGATTGTCATTGTCTGAGAAGTGAATGAATCTCAGCAGCAATGAAAATCTGTCACGGGTCATGTACTTGTTGAAAATTGGGGTGGCGATGAGTGGGTCGTGTTTCCATTAATGTTGCAGCACATGCTTCTTGCAAAGAAGCATGAGCAACAACTGGGCAAAGAACATCATCAATTCGTTGGCAGTAGTATCCACCCAGGCTCGTATTCTCGCCCTTGGAGATATCATGTGCATTCTGTCCCACACCCACGTGTAGTAGGCGTTGGTTCGGGCCACAATGAACGCCATTATCTCCAAGTCAAAGAATGCCAAGAATAAATCCATCTCGCTTTCATTATCATCACAGGGCCAATCTGCTGTTGAACCCGATTGATTTTCATCAAACTGGTGCAAATCAGGTCTGAAATCGGCCCCATCTGACCATGCAAATGCATGAATATTGGCATCCCGCACGGGCAAATTGTCGTCATTATCATCATCGTCAGCGCCACCTTCGGATAGGTCACTATAACACTGGTCCCGAAAAAGGATATCGTCGTCGTCCTCCTCAGACGACGAACGCCCTTCCTCATTCCCACCATCGGTCTCTGACTCACTCTCACTATCCATGCCGCCCCAATCCCTCTGTTCGTCACCCAAATCCCCATCACTACTATCCCCTTCGTCACCGAATAGCAGGGCGGCATATTTGGAGGGCGTCAGGGGATTCCTCCTCCGTATTCTAGCCGGCGTCTTCTAGGCAGGGGCGGAACGGCCAGCAGAGGTGGAAGGGCCAGCAGTGGCGGCTGCAGGGACAGGGGCAGGGGCGGCGGCGGCTGCACAGGCAGGGGCAGGGGCGGCCCGTGGTGGCACGATGGGGGTAGAGGCAGGCTGGGTTTTCTTCCCCTTCCCCTTCCCTTTCCCTTTCTGTCCAGTCGCCCCACAGGTCCTGCATCCCTAGGGCGGCCTCCTCCCGATGTAGAAGGCCCTCCTGTAGAGGCAGCGTGGGTGGTAGAGGTGGTAGTGGTGGTACTGGTAGCAGTAGTAGGCGCACTGACATCGGGAAAGGCCAGTGACCTTTGGGCACGTACCGTACCACTTGCACATGCCTTATGTGCCTTTTGGGGGTCACAAACATCTTCCTCGGAGGCACTACTATAATCGTAGAGGTAAGAGTCCTTCTGGGCAGCCACTCTCCACCTTCCACGGGCACTGACACCACCTGAAGTAGGGCTGGTCGTGTCAGAAGGGCGCGAGGGAGAGGGACGTCTAGGCTCCATGGTAAAAAATTGGTATCTGACTGTACGCGCGCGACTGGGGTGTGTGTGGGGGTGGTATAGAGAGTTGCATGTAGTACTACTCACGCACCAATTTGTAGCCACCTGGGTTAACACACAAAGAGCGGGTGGTAGGGTATTTTACACTGTGCCACCCAGCGGGGGTTTTTACCCTAAATAGGGTTGTTTCCGTGCTCATTTTCATGCATAAACAAGACTCAGAGCGTAAAACAAGTATCTATCCCTGAAAGGGCGTAAACAGAGCTTTACAATGACACCCGAACCATCCTTGTACGACCACTGGTTCTCTTGCAACGATCATGCAACACGAGTGCAAAAACCCTAAATTTTTTTAATTTCCTTACATAATTCCCTATGTAGCGAGTGAGAGGAGGTGGAGGAGGGTGGAATACAGCTCAGTACACCCACAGCGGTGGTGGGGAGCGGTCATAAGGTTACTATGCTCGTCCCACTACTCAGCTCTCTCTCGGAGCAACATTACGAGCTGAAAATGGCACTCGACATATGTGGTGCACTGCCACATAGTCCATATTTATTTAACTCGACATATGTCGTGCGCCGTTGGTTAAGGGTTAAAGCCTGCGATTTTGGTGCGTGTTTGAAAACCGTCCTCTTAAGAGCTTTGCCACCGTCGCCCAGTAAAACCTCTTAAGAGCTTTCTCACCGTTCACGGGTTAATACAGCTATTAGTAGTTACTTATTGTATCCCTTAACTATTATTATCGTTGTGTAATCGTCACACTTCCCAGGTTATAAGTTTCCCTCCATATTATCAATAAACTCGGACCGCAATACCGGTGTGACTTTCCTCTCCCTCCCTCACAGACAAGTGATGGACAGGTGAGATTGTTGATTGAATGACAACCAACATAATCAACCCTCATCATTGAGGTAACCTATGTCTCTCTACCCTGGACCTCTAACCACCATCTCTATTATCACTTTAACATTATCGTCATCATTAAATATATCATTACCATTATACTCAATATCACCATTATCACTATCGTTACCAATACTATCAACAACCACTATTATCACTATCATTGCTACACTACCAAATCTGTCATCACTCATTACTACAAGTACTCTTAACAATACCCTTATCATTACCACTAGCATTACTATAATACTGTAGACTAAGCTTTTCTGAGGCACTCGTATTCATTGTTTCAGCTTTTTGGAGCATTCTGTGAGCGAGCTAAATATACCTAACAACAAATAATAAAATCATAACATTCATTCTCCCTTTGTTTGTCGAGCCATATTTTTCACTCGCCGAGCAAACAGTTTGACACCATCGTTTGACATGGGAAAGACAGATAAAACATCAGTGTGTTGGAAGATTGTGTTTCACTGGTCATCAGTCACAGAAATGTATTAGACCTTCTTGTTGGTTTAACCCCCCCTTCACCCATACACGATTTTTGGCTTCGACTGCGACTCGATTTTGCCTAAAATAAATTGGAGGATTGCAAATTTTGGTGCAGCCAAGACCAACATAGTGTATGTTCCCGATTGTTTCCAATTTTGCAATCTTCCAATTAAGTTTTGGGAAAGTTGGCATAGTCGGGACCAAAAATTGTGTCTGTGTGAAAGGGGCTCAACGATAGATTGGCTGTAGAGATTGTTCGGGTGTCCGATTGTGTCATACACAGGTATTATTCCCAAACTTGGGTATGGTTAGTGTAGGCTATGCTATTAGATTAGCTAACGTGTAGTAGATGTTAAGGTTTGATTGATCTAGATCTAGGTATATATTAAGTTTAATAAAGGTTATGTTGTGCTACGTTATGAGAATATATGGCAGGTTAAGGTTAGTTTAGTTTCTGTTTAATAATGACAGATAGGGTAGGACTAGATTACAGTAAACATATATTTAATTAGGCTAGTTAGGTTCGGTGTTAGTAAAGTTCATGTTGACCGACAGGTATTTATCATTGCATTTGACTTTGGCTGTGATAGTTAAGTGGTTAAGTGGAGTGGTAAGTCACGAGGTCACACACTAGACAACGCCGATAAATACAAATAATACATAGGGAGGATACATACTAAAAGGAAACAAATTACAAACATAATGATAAAGGAATGCCAAGGAGTTGAGAAAGAAGAAACAAACTTAAACAAACATTGACAATGGTTACAGAAAATAGTAGACAGAGGCAGATGGTGAGGTGGGAGGGAAAGTGAAGACAGTACATAAAGGTAATAGTAAAGAAGGTAGTAGACAGAGGCAGATGGTGAGGTGGGAGGGAAAGTGAAGACAGTACATAAAGGTAATAGTAAAGAAGGTAGTAGACAGAGGTAGATGGTGAGGTGGGAGGGAAAGTGAAGACAGTACATAAAGGTAATAGTAAAGAAGGTAGTAGACAGAGGTAGATGGTGAGGTGGGAGGGAAAGTGAAGACAGTACATAAAGGTAATTGTAAAGAAGGTAGTAGACAGAGGTAGATGGTGAGGTGGGAGGGAAAGTGAAGACATTACATAAAGGTAATATTAGTTCTGGAAAAATCAGCCAACGACAGGTCTATTCATATTTTTTCACCAACCAACTTTACTTCTAAACTCAATTAATGAAATCAACAACTACATGTGGCACTCCAAGGACTCGAGCCTAGGATACTCACACCGAAATTCCGCGCATTTATGCATTAAGCTATCAAGACAGTTCCTCACCAGAGGCAGGCGAGGAGATGGATGTGAATGGAAGGGAGTAGAAGGAAAGGTAGACATAATAAATATGTAGATGGGGGAGAGGAGGAGGAGAAAGAAGGTTAGCATATATAGACGGTGAAGAGAACGATGATGATAAGAAGAAGGAGAAACATAAATACAAAGACTAAATATGAGAAGACAGTGAAGAGAAGGAGGAGAATGGTAAACTTAAGTCCTTAAGTGTCCCTCCATATAAACAGTTAACTACTTCCTAACTTGAGAATTATATGTTCACACACTTAACCTTTCTACAATATTAGTCTCATCTCACTGATATATTTATCTTTGTTATACTGTGTCAACAGCTAATAACATATGTATCTGTTTTAAAAACTGCAGTTAGGTTAGGTTTTATTCTAAATTGAAATTTCTAAATTAATACCAAACTCTACAACATAAACTTATGAATCAAAGAGTATCGTACACTTCATTTATTTATCTTAGGATTGCTACATTCATAATCGGCTAAAATTGTATAAACTAAAATGCCATTTAACATTTATAACATGCAGTATGATAGTGGTCCCTCGAGTACCAATTAATGGATTTAGACACAATTTGATCAGTAGGCCTACCAACAACTATTAAATATCACCACCACCAACAACAACAATTCTCTCTCTCTTTCTTTTTCTCTATCTCTCAGTGTTGAATAAACTCTGTCACCGACACAACATCAATCTGTTGTTTCCGCCATTACCATAAGAAGAGAAGAAAAACAAACACACGTACAGACGTTTCGTTTGGTATGATTTTCTTGACTTAGTCATAGGGTTTCCACTTTCATATGGATAGCAGAAAATAAAAAGCGAGAAAAATATCAAGCCATCTCCAGAATTCATCAGTTCGAGCCCCTGGCATTCGAAACTTCAGGAGTCTTCGGCCCTACCACCCTTAAGATGGTGAATGAAATAGGCCGTAAAATCAGAGAAGTTTCAGGAGAACCCCGGGAAACCCTCTGGCTCAAGCAAAGACTAGGGATGGCTATCCTCCGGGGCAATGCCACCAGCGTCATGAGCTCAGTTCGACAGGACTGGGTCATGCCACTGTGTGAGGCCCGGGCAGGAGTGGTGTATCCGTAGTCTTTCCACAGTAGGGTAAAACAAAACATAAACTTTATTTGTATGTAACATGTGTGATGCACATTAATAAAAGGGGATGTGTCGGATGGTTGAAAGCCACAGTTACTCGCGCGTTTGGGGCTAGCAACACGTATTATGAAAAACATGCATCCTCCTTCATTCACTGTCCCCCCCTTCACTCACTCAACCCCACAATTTGCCGGAGGATAACAGGTTTTTCACAATACGTAGACGGAGGTCTTTTTTACTTTCATATTGAATAGAAGGGTAAAATATATATGTTTGAACATGGCATGGACAGTGCAATACAGTGTGTGTGTGTGTATGGGTGTGCATTAAGCTATTTCAGTGATTATGTGTGTACTTGTGTTGATGTATCGGTATCAAAATTTCATAAACTCAATGAACCAACGTCCTTACCACACATAAAATGCCATAAAATGTGAGCGTCAAACCAACAATGACAGAATGAGGAGGACCTGTTGCTCCTGTGAAACATTTTAACTTGACTTTGGTTACCGTTGGCATGCTCGGGGGGTCTCTCTTCCTTTGGGGTAAAAATGGCATGTCTCTCTTCACCATTCTCCGACGACTGCGATTTACTTTTCAGCACCTTAAGAAAAAGCCTGGATCAATACACCAAAACAAACACCACGCAGCCTCTCAAAATATCAAGCTCAATAGAAGGAAACAAACAAACACAAACACACGCTTACAAACACACTTACGAGATCCCAGAAACTCCCGGCCTCCGCATTTAATTTGTTTGTTGGCTTTCTTCATCAAATTACTCAGGTTAATTGCCATGAGAGGCATGTGTGAGTTGCATTTTTGGTTTGGGCGGAGTTATAAGCTTATTCTGGCAATAGATTCTGTAATTCAGGCAAGTTGGCCAATCATGCAATACATTTATTTTTTCGATGCGAGTGAAGGAGAAAAATGGCAAAGCTGCCTGTAACAATTGTTTCCCTAAACTTCGAAAGAGTGACATTGCTAAAATGGAAAACCAGCTTTCACTGATACGCCTTAATGCTCCAAAATCCTGGTTCTCAAATGTATCTTTGTCTTTCCGATATATGAAGCCTTACAGCTGTCGCACGTGTATTGATAAATGAAAACATAAATATTTATTGTACAGCTAGCTTTGAAAATAACTGATATTAATTTGTGAATAGAATTAACCCTCTCAAGTCCTTGACTGGAGTAAGGGGTCGGGCGCAAGTTGGACTAGATAATAGTCCATCGGGCGCCTGGCCCGGGAAGACAATTACTATGAAGGGTGAGCCTGGAAGTGTGGTGGGAGGGCATGTGGCTTTGGCTCCGCTGCATGTCTGCCTGCCGAGATCGGAACCTCTCCGGGTGGTCGGGGGCCGGGGGAGTGCTGGAGCGGCCTTGGTGACCCTGGTCTCTGGGTCTTCTCCTGGGTGACCTGGATGTGTGTGAGTTTGTGCTTTTTATCTGTGTTTATTTGTTGTTTTATGTTGTTTTTGTTTTTCCCTGTTCTTGCTCTGTCTTGAGTCGGCTACTCCCAAAATGGGGATTGGGCCTGAGCATATAGATAGAATAGATAGATAGAAGTCCTTGACACACTTTGAGCCTATTTGGGATACTTTAAACCCTTTGTTACCATCAGGGGTATTTATAAACCTTTAGTTTATTTACTTCAACCTCTGCAGTTGTGTTTGAGTTAGCTGTGGGCAGAAAACTAATTTTGGAGTGGTAATTATAAGAGTGAGAGTAATCTATTTCGTATTGCTAATCTGGCAACCTCTGTGTCATATGGTCGTGAGAGGGTTAAGAAAGGAGGGAAGTGAGCCTTTTACGCAGTGTGACACTTTTTGGGCCAGTAAATGTGATGGGAAGATATACAATATCTCTAGAGGCAGTACTAACTGAAACTTTGTTTCCTTCCATGATCTTACTCAGGGTTTTACCGATAGACGTGTCCATGAGCTTATTGTACTTGCTAGCAAAATGAAATATGGAGCTGCAAGCTTTCGTCTGTATTCCAAGCCCCCTCCTCTTTATTATGGTCTTGGAGGCACTGTCTAGAGTTTTTAGAGGCGGACTCCCGTTGGAACTGTTTTATGCAGACGATTTAGTCCTAATAGCTGACAGTATGCAAGATGCCGAGGCCAAATTCAGAGAATGGAGAGAGGGCATGGCAAGCAAGGGTTTAACCCTTTCTCTGCGAGGTGTTTTGGGCTATTTAGGGCATATTCAGGCACTCCTGAATGATAAATCAAGCATCTGCACTAAATTAACTGTATTCTGCCAAAGATTAGGCGAAAATAGCTTCAAAATTTGACCAGAACGGGCCTCGTAGGTGGCCTGGTTCTACGGTTTTTACAGGCTTTTAAAGCCTGGAAATTGCTGTAAATTGCCAGGACATTCCATAAAGTCACCTGCAGCGAAAGGGTTAAGAGTCAATATTAACAAAACCAAGGTTATGCATTGTCGATTGAGACGAGGCAATGTGGAAAAGAGCGGTGCATACCCATGTGCAGTGTGTGGAATGGGTGTGGGCGTTAACTCAATTCACTGTAGCATCTGTCGATGTTGGGTACACCATGGGAGTAAGCGCTGTAGTAGAATAAAGGGACCTCTGCCGAAGGATAAGTTAGAAATAGAGAAATTTGAGTGCGTAGTGTGCAAAGGCGAGCTTGTGTTAAGTGATGATCCTGTGGCTGTGAATTTGGGAAATGAGTCATTGGAGCTGGTGAACAAGTTTTGTTACCGAGGAGATACCATCTCTGCCGGTGGTGGGGCCGAGGCTGCCACTGTTGCTAGAATTAGATGTGGCTGGGGCAAGTTCAGAGAACTGCTGCCAATCCTGATCATGAAAAGAATGCCTCTCCCCCTGAAGGGAAAGGTGTATGCCTCATGTGTTAGAAGAGCAATGACGTATGCCTCAGAAACATGGATGTCAACAGAATGGAACGTAATGAGATGAGAATGGTGAGATGGATGTGTGGCGCTAGGCTACAGAATAGAATAACAAATGTTGAGCTGAGGAGACGTTTAGGTATAAAGAGTATTAGCGAGGTGATGCATACAAGTAGACTGGGATGGTATGGACATGTGGAGAGAAGGGATGAGAATTGGGTGAACAAATGCAGGTCTGTGATTGCGGAGGGAGCTGCACCAAGGGGTGGACTGAGGAAGACCTGGGATCGGACTATACGTGCTGATCTCAAATCCAAAAACTTGCCAAGTGAAGCAGCCATTAACAGAGTTGCCTGGAACGCCGCCATTAGGACAAGAGATTGAAACTGCATGTATGTATGAATGTATGTACATCCTCTGGTAGATAGAGAAGAAAGAGTGAAAGAGTGAAAAAAAGAGAGAGAGTGACTAATTTATCTCTCCTAACCTGTACAGTTACTAAACCAGTAAAGGTCATTGCACACTGACACGAAAGACCCTCCAGGCAAGTTCCCGACTCAAATTTTCAGCCTGAAACGGCGAATCGGCAACATAATCGTGGATATCGGGAATTAGCCGTGGATGACTCTCACGGTCAAAGCGACATATCGGGGGTCGATACGAGATTTTGGGCTGTTCAAAAGTTCGTGGGAATCCCCCGGCAACTGTAAAAAATCGTCTGAGTCTGGTCTCCATAACGAACTCGCCATATCACAATCGTGTAGTTCGTATCAAAGACGTATGGTCCATATCAATACCGTATGGCCCGTATCAACGTAGTCTGGTGGGTAAGTCTGCCGTGCGGGGAATTGGCAACGGTCGAGTTGGCAACTGCGCGTCTAGCCTCAATCCGGTTGCATGTCTCACGGCGTCGATACGATTCTTCTGAGTTGTATCGCAGTCTTTTGGGTCGTATCTTTTCCGTGGACTAGTCGTGCACCCTTTGCACGACTTTTCCTATATTCTTCGTAGCATTCGTTTCTCCACTGTATCGGCATCGCTAGAGTCTTAGCAAGTCGTGCGGAAGAGATAAGGTAGAGATACGACTCTAACTATGCCAGCCATTTTCGCCGCGATCTCTAGTAAATTCGGC
This sequence comes from Paralithodes platypus, assembly GCA_032716605.1. Classification (NCBI taxonomy): domain Eukaryota; kingdom Metazoa; phylum Arthropoda; class Malacostraca; order Decapoda; family Lithodidae; genus Paralithodes; species Paralithodes platypus. Next base: position 26,900,928 of record CM064570.1, on the reverse strand, counting down.
AAGACACAGGATTCGTATGTGTCGTGGGTGTTCGTGCCAGTCTTGAAGGGGCTGTCGTGTCAGTGTGCAACGACCTTAAGAAAAAAACAAAGCATACAAGGAGCATCTTAGAAAATTAAATCTATTTTGTTTAACCCAGCGCAGATTAAGAGGTGACCATGTAGTATTTATGTTCTTATTCAAAATATACTACTAAGGTGGGGAATAATTCGACAGTCATTTAGAAGTTCGTATACTTTATTTAACAAAACTTCCTACTAAGCTAGTAACTATTTCTCGGTTCGGCCCGAAATGAGTTCAAGACACAGATAGAATATTTCGTTGACCCACCATAGGGTGTACATTGGAACTCTAGAGCTCCCGTTACCACCTAATTGGATTCCCGCTATTCAGGTATTGACTCACTTCGATTTCGATCCAAAGTCACGTTACTAGTCTCTAAAATAATATAGTTTTACCGGGCCCTGCTGTGTCTACTCCAGAGACCAGGGCATTAATAAATCTGACCTTCATTTCCCTATATTGAACAAGAGATTTATTCTTAACTAAACTCCAAAATAAGATAACTTTACCGGGCCCTACCGTCTACTCAGAGACCAGGGCGTTACTACCTCTGACACTTTTAGATTATATATCCTCTTAACCCTATACAATATATTTACTCCTAAGGCCCGGGCGTTACTACACTTGACCTCGATTGCCCTATCTATAACACTCTAGCTTATATGTTCTCTTAACCCTATACAATATATTAACTCACAAGACCAGGGCGTTACTACACTAGAGCTCGATTGCCCTATCTAGAGCACTCTTAGATTATATGTTCTCTTAACCCTGTTACCAATAAGTCATATGTCACATATACCACATATTCAATAATAAAACTCAGTAAATGGCTTAATATGATCAGTACCTCAAAACCCCTACAAGAACAAGATTCACCGCTTTAATCCTCTACATAGATTCTGTGATTACATTATTATCCTGGACTTAATGCTCGTAACCCTTACCACGAAACTGACCGAATATTCCTTCAAACAATATAATTGATAATGTTTCCTTTATAACAAAAGATTTCGTAGATCATACGGACTAGTGTCCTCCCTACCTATTTCTCAAACTAAAGCTGATCTTATTGCAACTATTCTTTATTTCCCCTGAGCCTTATACTATTGATAGCTAATCGGCATGGAGCCTTCTCCATCAAGAATAACTATTATCCTATTAACACATCATAATTTTATTGATGTACAATTGTACATAAGTCTAGTATCTTTCTCTTTAGTTTGTCCTATAAGAACACATCAATTATTATTTATGGAACCACTGGGTTAGTCAAGCATTTTCTCTATTTCTTTAACTCTGGTTCAGGCCCAATATGGGTCCTTTAAAAACTATGCAGTACTACTAGATGTTTACTGGAACAATTTCACCACCTCTGAGCTGGCCAATAGCTCAACTGGAAATCTTCGCTCCCATCTACTATTATGTCGTCCCTCTTGAACCGCTTGGCTGTAGGTATGCAAGCCAGCGATGTGACGACAGGTGGCCGGATACTGAAGGTGTATCCGCCTAGTAGGGGAGAGCGATGCTAGGCCCGAGGTGGACTTTACTGGAACAAGTGATGAGGGCTGGGAGGCTGGAATAAGTGGATCCGAGTTTCCCTGAGTGCCCAAGCGAGAGAGAGAATGTGGGTTGCAAGAAGTTAGCCCAGTGGAGTCTGAGAGGTGAATGACCCCGGCAGCCTCCCCCACCCCCTTGATATAGTCCCGCCTCCCGCTCTCCGGCGCTGTGATTGGCTGAGCCGCCCGCTCGGCCGTGCGACTTGAATATTCCTTCCCTTCGCCTCCACTCTTCTCTCTCCATACTACGTTCCTGAAAGCTGGATGTGAATGTCTTTTAGTGGCTTATGGGAGTATAGGGCTGGCACTGATGCATTAGATCCATTGCAACCAGAGGAAACGGCCTGTGAAGAGAGCGAGAGCGAGTTTAAATGTGAGGCGGTACACGTTGCCGTCGGCTCTGAAAACGGAGGCTTCTGATTGGTCGACCGGGAAGGCGTGGCATTTTTACTTTGCGAGCCCGGAATGTCAAACTCAGCTGGTTTAAAGGGAAGGTTAAAGGGAGCGCATTGATTGGCTGGCGGCCTTTTTACCTTAGACCTAATTCAAATCTTCAAATTCATCAAAGGCATCGACAACATAAACGACCAGTCAAATTGCACACAAGGAAATGGTGGCAAAATCATTGGTATATCTTTTAACTCGCATGAGTCTAAGACTTTCTCTTCAATCGAGCTGTGAATTTGTGGAATTGGCTTCCTCGAGATGTTATAGACTGTAGAACCATTGATTTGCCTAAACACACACCTTGCCTTAAACACCCAATTGACTGCATTTATAGATTTATAACTTGTTCTAATTTTTTCCCGAGATAAATCGAGGATCATTACATGTATACATAAATAACTAAGATTGTGTTGTTTTATGTGCATTAAAGAGACAAAATGCAAAGCTGTCAATAACAAGTGTCTTCCTCAAAATTGAAAGAGTGATAGTCGCTATTTTCAAATCTTTTTTGGGTTTCATTGTGTATTGGAAAGAAGTGTGACGTGCTTGTTTAGTGTAGTAAAATTAATAGGAGGACGAGGTATTTGTGAGAGCTGGTTGGATTACTCTCTGTATAGGTGAGGCACAAACAGTAACAGAAAGGAAAGCCAGCCAAATGAAACAGGAGTTCTAGCAACTCCTTGTCACATGCCTTAGAAGCCTCCCCTGGGTATTGCCCTGTTCAATTGGCGTCTACAATCAAATTGTCCCCTACTAACATCCCCCAACCCTGTCAGGGACATTCGTCCTAGGGCAGTACTTCCCTTTCAAATTGACCCTTACCCACTCTAAACAACCGTTGGACACTTTGAACAGCAGGGATTGATAGACCTGTTGTTACTCGACTTCCTTTGTGCTCTCTCTCTCTCTCTCTCTCTCTCTCTCTCGTGATCAGAAACTTCAATTCCTTATCTGAACAAGTAGCTTAGAACCATAAAGTTGATAGCATCACTAAGAAACAACTCACATCACTAAAGATTAAGAGCAATCAATTATTTTTCGCTTAAGTGAATGTTTCAATTTATTAGAGGCCTATGGCAAAACGTATGTAGATTCACTGTTCAAAATCAATTATAGTTCATCAGTATCAGTAGTATACAATATATCTCAACTTCGTTTTTTACTATGAATTACCCAGTAGAAATGTTTTCATTCTGCTGGGAGCCTTGTTTCCCCAACTAAATGGCATGTATCATCACTGGAATATCAGCAGGTGAAATTGGTTTTATTTGCTCTTCATATATTTCCCTCTTTGATTTACGCGTTTAATGTGAACTAATTAATGTTGATGCTCCTTTGATTAACAACGGTAATACATAGTACGATCGTTATGATGATGATAAGTATATGAAGTGTGGCGATGTTAAATATGTTGACAACATCACTAATGGTGATAATTATGATAATGAAAACATTGATGATGATAATATTGGACTTACTTTTAAACTGTAATTAAAGCTGCATATAATTGTTTGACGGTCACAAAACTAAAACATAATGATAAGAGTTCGTTATAGTGGAACATAACTTTTAAATTACTACATTCTTAGTTTCAGATATAGGATATGCGAACAAACAAATTAATAGAAGGTACGCTTTTGTCTCTACCAATTTCCGAATGTGTTTCGTAGGCCACATTTACAATATAACTAATAGATTTACAGAGCTTGAGAAAACGTCCTTCTATCACACACACACACACATTTGTTTATATACTGTTTCTTACTTGTTATACATGTATATACAGTGTTCGCCTTTCATAAGAGTATGGGTGACAGGAATCCGATTGTGGATGTTATATTCTACACTTAGTAAGATAATACTATATAGTGGGATACACTGGCTGAACACCGGCATGTTAGTAAACAGTGAACAACCGACCTTCCTTGTGGAAAGTAACAACCTCACACAAGAACACCATGATACACATACAATACTCTACACTCAAATTGGGGAGGACATCTATAAAGACAACTACGGCCGGCAACTCTGCCACCAAACAGTCTAGTTTACGTAAAGTTCGGTTATTATTAGGTAGGGGAGGTAATTGTAGAATAGGCTATGCGATAATAAACTACAGTGCGATTGATTACCTTAGGACATATTCCAAATTATATTTGTTTTGCATGCAGTATGCTACTTAAAGTAAGTTATTCTGAGACAGGAGTGTTCCTGGGATATTCATGAAGAAAAGTAGAATAATGGAAGCCACGAGTTGCCATATGCAGTGGTCAGAGAGGGGTAGGGGTAGGTTTGAGTCCCGTGCGCGCGCTGGTATTCAAAATTAATAGTAATATTGACATATAAGTCATAAAACGCGAAAACAAAAGCAACATTCTGCGACAAAAGGACATATCTAAAGATTAATTTTCATGGAACATTCCATCACAGTGTCTGGGAATGAGAATTCGATTATTGAAACCATTCAGTTGGCTGGACCAAACACCAACATAAAAAGGGAAGAATGAAAACCTAATATTTAGTAGTGGCCCCGGAATCATTGACGATTCCGGCCCTCCCACCAACCCCTTCCCATTTATCTGCTGTATCGCTAAGAGAGTCTTGATATATCAGTGAAAGACATAACAGCCCAGATAAGGGCTGGGGACGCGCAAGATAACAGCAGCCGCATGAGAAGCGCAACCTGCTAGATCACGTTTAATATTTTTATTTTATTATTTAACTTATTTTGTACTGGGTTTTCAGTAGTGGTACCCACAACATTATTCGGACGAGTCTGTGAGTGTTAATTGAAGTTCGCTCACAAAGATTTGACAATCTTGATATTTTACTCTCCTAGGCGGGTCGTTTGAACGTCGAGCCTGAGTTCAAAGTGTTATGTGTGTCCCAGCTAACTCCATAGATGCACAACAGGCCTATCTTGGGTTGGGGAGTAAGTAGACACGCTGTAGATATATAGGTTCTTATTGAGAAGGATATGGGATACAGGCACGAAGCAGAGCCTACAGGGTGATAGCTCTGTCTCGTGGTACACAAACATGTATTGGCCCTCTGGTGAGAGGAGCCCCAGGCTTGAGTTGCCAGAGTGGCTATATGACATAACTAATATGACTGCCTGGATGCTAACATGAATCTTACTCATAGAGAGATATTACATATGCATAAGTGACTGTACTAGATATGAAAGTGATACTGTACAAGGTAAATCATATACATACACCTCCCTCCCCCCTCACGCTCGCAGTTCATTCTCGAGCGGACTCTTTCCTACTGAGCCGTTCTGATCGACGTGGGATAACTTGGGGGTCAGAAGCTAAGGACTGTTCAGCGTCATTGAAAGGGGCCACAGGGTTGAGGGAGTCAACAGTTTGGGGCACGGGGCGGAAGAATCGACGGTTCCGCCACCACACACGGCCACTAGGGAGACGTACCTCATAGGCCCGTGACCTGCCAAGGCTCATCACAACCCCCACCTTGTCCCAGCGTTTCGTGGTCGGGTCTTGAATCCGCACTTGCTGACCGACACGTAACCTGGGAAGGGGTTGTGTGTGCTCATCGTACCGGGTCTTAACCTGCTCGGCACCGGTCGGCTGCACGTCTATCACAGTCCTCGGCCTTGGCTTGCCATTCCGCAGCAAAGGACTTGGGATGGGCCGGGAGACATGTCCTAAGAGGATGACCATACAGGAACTGGGCTGGGGAGCGGCCTGTGAAGTTTGGAGTATTCCGGAGTTCCAAGAGACCCCGGTCGAAATCCTCACAGTCAATGTTGCCAGAGGGTGCAGTCTTTAAGGTGAGGTGCTTGAGAGACTTCACCGCAGCTTCGGCATGGCCGTTCGCCTGTGGGTAATGCGGTGATGTTACCACATGACGAACTCCCCATCGCTTCATAAAGTCCCGGAACTCGTGGCTGGTGAATTGTGGGCCCCCGTCGGTCCTCAGACGAAGGGGCACACCATCTTCCCGGAAGTAGCGACAGAACATCCTGATGGTCGCAGAGGCGGTTGTGTCGCCTGTGCAGGGGACAATAACAGGCCACCCCGAGAGACGGTCGACGACTACCAGGAAAGACTTCCCGGCGACCATGAAAAAGTCGGCCGACACAGACTCAAAGGGCCTTGTAGGGTTGTCATCATTCATGAGTGGTTCCTTCTGGAGGCTAGGCTGAAGGATCTGGCACGACTCACACGCTTGAACAGTGTTGGTGATGTCGGAATCTATCCCCGGCCAGAAGACAGCCTGCCTCGCCCTGCGTTTAGTGGCCTCCACACCACGGTGGCCGTCATGAAGATGCTGTAGGGTGCGTCAGCGGAGGGCTGCAGGAACCACGATCCGAGCTCCATACAGGACGAGGTAATCATCAGCATAGAGTTCGTCCCGTATCTTCCAGTATGGGAGCAAGGAATTGTGAAGGTCGTATCGGTTGGCAGGGAATCCTGAGGTCACACAGTCGAGTAGACGAACATACGCAGGGTCCGCTCTTGCCGCGACCCGGAGATCCTGTAGCGTCCTGTCTGCGTCTGGTGCCGAAGATCGTGCTGAGTTGATAACGTCCTTGGTTGTCACTATAGTCCTGAGGTAGGTGGCGGCGTCCGCACAAGTGATCTCATCCTCTGTTGTGGGGCGGCTGACCGGGGCTCGAGACAGGGCATCAGGGATGCAGAGCAACTTGCCGGCACGCCACACGGCCTTGAAGATATAGGGTGAGGTCTTCTCCTTCAGGCGTTGGAGGCGGGGATTCTCCACAGCGTCCAACGTGTAGTGATTGATGATAGGGATGAGGGGGCGGTGGTCAGTCATCAGTGTGAAATCCTGTAGACCCTGTAAATACAGTCGACACTTGGACATGGCCCAAACAGCAGCCAACATCTCCAACTCGATAGTAGCATAGCGGGTCTCAGCGTCCGCCAGGAACCGAGAGCCACACTGGATGAGCCGCAGGTGGCCACTGCCGTGGTCCTGCAAGAGGGCATACCCAATGCCGTTGAGTCGCGATGCATCAGTCTGTAGAATGGTGGGTAGGTCTGGGTCGAAGTGTGCGAGAACAGGAGGACTGACAAGGGCTAACTTGACTCGCCTGAAGGCCTCATCGTGGTCAGGAGTCCACACAAATGTCCTCTTGGGGCTCATCAAAGGGCGGAGGGGCTGAGCGGCGGCGGCGATGTCAGGGGTAAACTCTGCCAGCTGGTTGACCAGACCCAGGAATGACCTGAGGTCGGTCAAGTTGGTTGGTGCCGGAAAGTCCCCGATTGCAGCCACTTTGCTCGTGTCAGCCACAATACCATCCCCTGAGAGGGTGTATCCACAGAAGTCCACCGAAGGTGCGGCAACCACAAACTTGCTCTTGTTGAGGGTAATACCGAACTTGCGGCACCTAGTCAGCACTTCATGGATGCGGTCGAGGTGAGACTTGTAGTCCTCATCGTACAGCAGTATGTCATCCACGACCTTAGTGCACCTCTGCACACCTTGTAGAGCCATATCACCCCTGTAGCAGAAGGGGTCGCCCGTAGCTGTGAATCCCATGGGTCCTCTGCAATGCTTGAAGCGTCCATACGGCGTGATGAAGGTGGTCAGGTGCTGGTCCTCTTCAGCCAACTCCATCTGCCAGTAACCACAGAGGGCGTCCGCAGTGGTGAAGTAGCGAGCTCCTCGGTCGACACCACGAACTGCTGCGGAGGGAGTAGGCGAAGGGTGAGCTGGTCGGGACTCATGTTTGTTGAGTTTGGAGAGGTCGACGGTGATGCGCACTCCTCCGCTGTCCTTACCAACAACGACGAGGGGGTGGGACCATTCTGAGGGGTTGTCTCCAGCAGGCTTGATGATGCCCTGGGCCACCATGGACTCCAACTCTCGCTTGACTTGGTCCCTAAAGGCAAAGGGAATCTGTCGGGGAGTATGGATGGCGAAGGGCTCAGCTCCCTCTTTAAGATGGATCCTCATGGGTTGACCCACCATAGGCTTGAGGGGCACAGTCTTTAGGTCGTCTTTGGACATCAACACGTCGCTAAACTCCCGCAGGAAGTAATTCTTGGCTTCAGCGGGCGACGTGGAGACTGGAAATGGTGTAGCCTTACACCTGTTGACGTGCTTGACCTCTTGTATGGGCGTTGGGAATGCCAGAGGTATGATGGCTAACTCCCTGCAGTGGCTGTATGAAAGCAGAGGAGTCTGGACACCCTCGTGCACATGGATCAGGGCAGTACACACTCTCTGTCCCAGGGTGAGGATAGCCTGAAATACCCCCAGAGCAGGTGCCATCGGGGAGCCGTCCGCCGTGAACGTTGTCGTGGGCGAAGGGGCTCGCAGGCTGCTCATGGGGATAGCCAAATCCTCAAGGTGACGCCGGCCAATCACGGTGACGTCGGCGCCCGTGTCCGGTAACATCCGTAGGCGGGATGTAGCGTCGCCAAAGGAGAGGGTAACACAGATGGGTTGCGGCGTCGAAGCTGTAGAAGGAGTCGATCCCACCTGACGACAGCTATTACTCCTAGCGTCGGGGGGCTTGCCAGAGTTGGAGGGGGCACCCGTATCGCCTGGGGGGCCACCTTGGCGTCTTTCCTTCTTCTTAGTCGACGGACAACACTTGTCATAATGCCCCAGAAGACAACAGATGCGGCACTGAACCTTGTGAGCAGGGCACTTAGCTGTCCGAGCCCAGTGACCGTGGCGCCCACAGTTGTTACAGGTGCTGCCAGCAGCGGGACACTTGTCAGGCCCGTGTCGGTGAGCGCAACTCTGGCAGGCATCAGCTGCATTCGATGGAGGCTTGGGGGGTTGGGTCCTGTCACTGCCCTGTTTCTTGTTTTTCTTGTATGAAGAGACGGCCCTTACTTGTTCATGGGGCGCACTAATGGCCGTGGTCGCAGATTTGGCAGCCTCATACGAGCGGCACGTAGTGACGACATCCTGTAGTATTGACTTGGAGTCCAGGGCGATGAGTTTCTGGACTAACTCCTTGTCCCTGAGGCCCATGAGGATGATAGTCTTGAGTTGTGTCTCCACACAGATGGGTGAGTTACCAGGGCACACATCCACTTCTTCTGCGAGACGTTTGAGGCGGACGTAGAACTCTGCAAAAATTTCCCCTTCATGCTGTCTGCAGCTCAACAATTCACGACGCCGGAGTGCCTCATTCCTTAGACTCTTGATATGAAGCTGCAGGGCGTCCAACACCTCTTCAACAGTCTTGTCTGTGGAGGGAGCGATCTGGAGGGTGTGTTCTAAGACACGCTGTGTCTCGAGAGTCAGGCACATGCGTAGTTGTATCATCTGTTTGGCCGCAGGCAGGTTGGACAGGTCCACCATGACAGCATAGTCGTCCCAGCGTCTCCTCCACTCCCGGAACATCTGGAATGTAGCGTCAGGCTTCAATGGTGGTGGTGTCTGGGCCGTAGCCTTCTGTGGTGGAGGATTGTGTGAGGGATGTGGAGAAGAATGTGGCTGCTGTCCGCCAAGGTGACCAGCAGGTGTGGAGGAGTCGGGAGGTGTCCTGGTGGGAGCCAACAGCTGAAATAAGCTCTGGAACTCCTGTCGCCTTATAGCCTCATCATGCCTGCGAGACTCCTCCAGGACACGATCTCGGCGGGCCTCCTCCTCTTGTCTCCTCTGCTCATCATACCTGCGAGACTCCTCCAGGTATTTGAAAAATTGCAGGAAATCAGCTGAAGAAGGGGCTGAAGGTGTGGTTGGGGACTGAGGGTGCTGATAATAAGGTGTGTATTCCTCCCCATCATAAGGCAAGTTTGTTCCTGCCCCTTCGTCCTGTACATCACCAGAGTCTGACATCTTGTGTGGGTGACAGACAGACAGGGAGATAACAAACACACAAACCTCTCACATATACAAGTGGGGTATCAAAATGACTGGCAAAAACAGCAGAATATTTAGAATACACACAAGCTGTATCCTCACCAATGTATAAAACCCAATTACAATTAGCACTGAAGGGAATGCTTGGGTGATGAAATAAAAGTTTGCCAGTTGTGTGTGTGCCCAGTGTGTGTGTGTGCGTATGTACCGAGCGGTGTAGCGGTGCCGGTGGTGCGCGGCCTCCCTCACCTCAGTGTCTTGCTGGCAGTCAGAGGGGGAGGATCTCACGCCCCGCTCTCTCGTGGCTCGGACTTGTGCGGGCGTTATGATTATGCCACACACAATACATATAAAATAAAGCACACAATATAGCACTGGCACATATATATATCACTGGCACTGTACTGGGAACGTCGGCACCGCACTGTTGAGCACTATATCACTGTAATCCAAGCAATGAGACGGTGGCTGGGATGCAGGGTGTGTGGACAATGGCGGCTGGCGGCGTCTGGCGAAATCCACATAAACTTCTCATCCTACACACTGCGCCATGTTATGTGTGTCCCAGCTAACTCCATAGATGCACAACAGGCCTATCTTGGGTTGGGGAGTAAGTAGACACGCTGTAGATATAGGTTTCTTATTGAGAAGGATATGGGATACAGGCACGAAGCAGAGCCTACAGGGTGATAGCTCTGTCTCGTGGTACACAAACATGTATTGGCCCTCTGGTGAGAGGAGCCCCAGGCTTGAGTTGCCAGAGTGGCTATATGACATAACTAATATGACTGCCTGGATGCTAACATGAATCTTACTCATAGAGAGATATTACATATGCATAAGTGACTGTACTAGATATGAAAGTGATACTGTACAAGGTAAATCATATACATACACAAAGATTGGCCATAACTGTTGTAAGGTGCATCGTCATTGGTTCCGGGGCCACTACTAAATATTAGGTTTTCATTCTTCCCTTCGGGACTCAAACCTATAATTTATAGACTTGGTTTATTTATACTAATATATCCGATGTATCTTTATTTATTATAGTCATCATATAACAAGTTAGTGTAGCAGTGACGATGGAAGGAGGATAATTATTAGTATTATTTGTGTTTTACTAGAACTAATTGTTTTATAGCTCAGATAAAAACACCAAGGGGCACTAACCCCTATATGTTAAAAGGAAACTATAATGTGATTATAATATAAATTAAATACCAATAAAGCTCTTACTACTGGAATGAGGAGAGAGAGAGAGATACTTTGTATTAGTGGCAGTGCTCTCACTGTTAAGGTAATTAACTGATTTAAGGTAATTCAGGTGAATCTAAGGTACAGTTTAAGGTAATGGAATTGTTAAGGTAATTCTGAGGTAATATGAAGAAGTATCCAGGTATTGTGCAATGCAATTTTGATAATTGTAATGTATTTTATATACTGCATTTAAAACTAAATACAAGTTATATAACAGTAGATACTTTATTTTGTATAAAGTTGTTCTAGCGGTGTCAAACACCCCTGCAGTCGTGCAGACTGTCCGGTACCTGTTCCATGGATTTTCGTCAGAGACGATTCACTCACCCAGCATGCACGCACTCCAAAACAAACTTGACAGGGCTTTGGAACGCCTGTCTTTTGATCTATTCCAATATATCTCTCACAATCTTCCAGAAGACTATCAAATATTCTTCAACAATACACAACTCAACCCTTCATCTTCTCTCAATAGTCTAGGTGTATTTTTTTTATCCGACCTTTCTTGGGAAGATCATATCGCCACTCATGCTAAATCAGCTACCCAGATGTTAGGTGTGCTCAACTGAGATGTTCTTCACCCCTGCATAGCTTCTTGCTCTGTATCGGGGCACAGTGCGCCCCTGTATTGAGTGAGCATTATTCACATGTGTGGGGAGGCCCCACTCATACCGCACTTCTCGAACGAGTAGAATCAAAGGCAACAATTTCACCTCATCAACTCACTTCCTCTTATTAGTTCCCTACAATCAAGCTCTTTGTACACGCCGCAATGTTGCAGCGCATTCACTCTTCTATCACTATTACAAAAATATTGTTCTTAGTGGCTCTCTCAGTGCTCCCTTGCGGCGAGAGCGAGGCACCCACCTTTTAACACAGTCTCACTCCTATTCTGTCCAGCTCTCTAAGCCAAGAATTTTGCAAATTTTCTCAGTCATTCTTCTACTCAACAAGTGAACTCTGGAACTCTCTCCCTCAATCAATCTTTCCTTCATCCTATGACTTAGACTGCTTTAAACTTTGTGTGTCCAGGCATTTTGACTACAACGTCCATTGAATTTGGCTGTCACCCATTTGGCTCTGGGGGAGACACTCGATACAGGCATCCTGCCTTTTGTCTCCTTCATACACAGAACAAATATATATATATATATATATATATATATATATATATATATATAATTTATATATATGTATATATATATATATATATATATATATATATATATATAAAATACCCAAGAAAAGGAAAGACACCCCGGAAAACAGAAAACAAGAGAATGAGCAACAAAGAAAACATCGCCCCAGCTTGCAAGGTATAACCGAGGAAGAACAACCCAAAACACCAGAAAAGCACTAGTCCAAGAAGTCAGCTTCAGAGAGAGAAGAGACACCAGGCGCGCCCCAGAAAACAGCATCTGCAGCGACAACGAGGAAATCACGAGTCGCCACTTTCATGAACCCTTCAACACCAGGGAAGATGATTCCCCAAATATCTACAAAGAAGACACCGACCCGGACGGGAAGGATAATATTCAGCCAGAATTATTAGAAGAAACACTATCTATGTCTGTATACCATATTACCATGTCCTTAAGTTTAGCAACATTATGTTCTTTAGTTTAGTTAGGAGGAGAATTAAGTCCCTCGAATAATTAAGATGATCAAGATATAATACAGCGTATTACATATTTTTATGTAATATGGTCAGTTTGGTTATGTTGATGAAGACCCATTGTCTATAATTTCTAAAGTGTCAAATGTTCATGTTGTTGAAGACCTATTGTCTTCACAAAAATTATCTAAATTGTTTAACATTCTATTTATTTATTACCATTGTGTTTCCTACGAATGCCAACATGATACGATAATACCACCACCATATAATTATGCAAAACCAAGATAACTAGAATAGATAAAGCACTTTTTTTATTGTCTTCCACAACATATATTCACATGTCTTTTAATTACCACACTATCTTCCTAGTAAACAGAACACATCATCTCATTTCAGGCATATCTATCAACTCCACTCAGTTTCCCTTCCTCCTTATTCTCCATTGCGCATTTCTCCCTTCAACCTAACGTATGTCAACAAACACTCACCAGTGGTACCAACACGCACTAGCCGAAGATACCAACCCCTCGGAATTCGGCTCGCGTAGAGATACCATCACGTAGTATGGAGAACCATCTCATGACTTTTACCCGGATATTAGAATAGCCGACCATTAATATAATTCTGTAGATTCATCCTAAAACTTGATCAAAATTCTTGCAAATATTGAATACCACGATACGCCAGCTGGGAGCATCGGGTGGCCTTGCTGGAGAGACAGGACAGGTGACGGAGATAAGTTTATGGACGGAGGTGCCTAAAGGAGAGAAAAGATTGACAGTATAAGAAGAAGGGTTAGAAGTTGGAAACAAGTCAATAATGTTGGGCCGATCTATGAGGCGATCTGGGATACGGGTGGGTTGCTGAACCAACTGCTCTAGGTCATTTAGAATAGAAAAGACCTAGGCTTGTTCACCAGGTTGGTCAGTAGTATGAGAGGAGAGCCATTGGCGGTGGTGAACGTTGAAATCTCCTAAGAAGGAGATTTCTGAGAAAAGAGAAATGAATAGAATGTGTTCCACTTTAGAGTTTAGATAGTCAAAGAATTTGGCATAGTCAATAGAGTTAGGGGAAAGATAGACAGCACAGAAATATTAAGTATGAGAATGACAGGATGCTTTGAGCCATAAATTTGAGAATTCTGAGTGAGGAGTCGATATTGGTAACAAGAGAGCAAGTGAGTTTGTTGTGCACGTATGCACAACATCCTCCTTTGGCTTTGAAACTAGGATAGGGAAAGTAGGAGGATACAAAGAAGGGGCTGCTGGCAGTTGCTTCAGACACCTGAGTTTCAGTGAGGAAAAGAAGATCAGGTGTGTAGGAGGAGAGATGGTGTTCAAGAGAGGGAAAATTAGAGGAAAGGCCGCGAACGTTGCAAAAATTAATAGTATGAGTAATAGGCCGAGGTTCATATAATTGTGAGGGATCGTCAGGGGACTGTCGGGCGAGTGTGGGAGCATACATACATATACAGTATATATATATATATATATATATGTTTCTAATCTCTCAGTGGGGTTCGAACCGCCGACCGTCAGGACGATAGCCGACGCTTTAATCAACTACACCACGGCAGTCTTGATTAAAGCGTCGGCTATCGTCCTGACGGTCGGTGGTTCGAACCCCACTGAGAGATTAGAAACATTTAGTGGCTCACGTGTATTTGTGATATATATTCAATATATATATATATATATACAGAGCGGTCCAGAAACATCTCCCCATAGGGAATTCCTGTGTATTTGCAAGGGAGAGCTAATGAATCAATTTTTATTTATATATATATTTTTTTTGTTTTATTTTATTTATTTTTAGCATGTGATCTATCGAGATTCGAACCTGGGTTACCACATACAGATGCAGATCAAATATATAGGAATGCAGATAAAATAATATAGGAATACCCTATGGGCAATACACAGGAATTCCCTATGGGGAGATATTTCTGGACCGATCTGTATAGATACTGTATATATATGTAACAAAGTCACAGCAACACGTGAGCCAAAAGATTCAGGAATATCCACAAGGAAGGAAGAATAACACAGAGTTCGAATCGCTTTTACATCTTCAGGGTAGGACAGACAGAGAATGCAGGTACCTTCATAAAATACTCAATGTGAGAATGTCTACTCATTTATCAAAAGAAAACAAAAACGATACATAGTGAAATCTATAAATCAAGACTCAAATGATTGTAAAGGTTTCGATTGATCTGCGAATCTCGTCATGACAAAAAAATAAACGAAACAAAATAAATACAACAACGATACAGTGATTAAAAATAAAGCACTAAACTTGTATTTGTTTACAACTAAATAATATATATATATACTGTATATATACAGTATATATTATGTCGGGTTATAATATTTTAAACCCGTTATCCGGTCTTTACAAAAATCCAATTCTGGAATTATACTCAACATATCCTCAACAGGAACACATCTAACACGTTCTTAATCACAAAAAGGTACTCAATCAGGTGCTACAGAACACAATAAAGACACACATGTAACTTATACACTTATAATTTATTCAATGGCATGTGAGAATATGTGGAAGAATTATTCCTCTGAGTTGTTATAGATATGTGACTTCAATTATTCCTCTGAGTTGTTATAGATATGTGACTCTTCAATTATTCCTCTGAGTTGTTATAGATATGTGACTCTTCAATTCTGGACATAATCAGATTAATGTGAAAGTCACGAGTATGGCGAGATCGAAAGTATGGACTGAGAGTTGACTTAACTATTATAAGTAATAGCAAGCAAACAGGAGAATACATTGAGTCATACGTATCAGTCTATAATGAATAACATAAAATACTGAAATGAAATGGTATTATATATGGGAAATATGCAATTATAGAATAAAGGCGTTACCTATAGAATCAACCCTTGACAATAATATTTATGCGAGTTGAGTGTCTCACGTATATTATTCTTGAAGCGGATTAAGTTAAGATGAAATCTCCAAACACGTATGAATGATCAGGCCTAAGCATAAGGGGGGACGACGTACGAGGATTTCTAATTCAACATTCGCTCACGGGTGGCGAGTGGCGCGCGTGTAGTGTAAAGACTACAGCTTAAGATAATATTATCCAGGTAAGTCAATCAGGTCATTCTAGGTACTGCGATTTTGGAAATAATATTTACTCTTAGTGCGACTATAATCTTAGTATTTGGAGTAATCAACTGAAGTTAAAAGGAATGGTATGCTGAATTGTTTTTACAATTTATTATATACTTAGATAAATATGAGAAAAATATGATATGAACATATAATTCATCAACGATTATATGCGATAATCTCTCTGGTAGAGGAATTCAGATTTAATAATTTACCTCTACAGATGAGTAATTAAAGGTTTAATATCCCTTGAATGGAATCAATTAATAATATAGTTAACAGAACTAAAGTAGTTAACCAATATAAAGCAATGCGTAAATAATATTAGCGTGTACGAATAATTAGTATAATACTAATAATAGGAAAATGGCGCACACGACAAAGTTGTACTAGATGGGAATACCTGATAAGGCATAACAGGAGGTCTGAACGAGTTAACAGATTCCTATGAAGAATACATAACGAATTAGCGTTGTATTCAAGATGATGAATAATTAGATAATGGATCTATGCAAGACTAGAATTCCTAGATGAGAAGAATCAAAATTATCTACATCAATAATTGAGTGAACGAATATACTGTTCATACAATAAACAAATTAACACTTAATTTCATTAAGCGCAACTTTAGTATCTCGAAGAAATTAGATTAAGTAATCAACAATAAATCTTCTCGAAGAGGGGGAACTGAGATAAACAGAATATGAAATTGAGCGTAGGTTCTAGGTAAACATATTGTTTAGGAAGGGAATAAATACACGGAATACATTTCAACCTCAACTTGTTACATACATAATAGAATAGACATACAAGGAAAATCTGTGAGTATTCGGCTAAGTGATTAATTAACACGAGTATGTAATGTATGCATAAGACGTTCTAATAGTTATAAATAGAATATTAACACTAGATCTTGGACACAGATCTATATAACAAGTATAGGTTCTGAATGATTAACACATAAGCAATAATTAAGGATCTTGAACACAGATCTATGTAGGGTTTAGCACTGTAATATTCACATATTTTACCTTACCTTTACAACAATAATCACAACGTAAGATACTCAGAGACACTTAGGGTAATATAGGAGGGTAGTGGTTCGAGAGTAAGTCTGGCCGACGTAGAACATAGATTCACTGGTCAGGACTTCAGGAGGAGCTGCTTCTCACAATCAGGACTTCAGGATCCGGACGTCAGGGGGAACACAACAGGACTCGTCGTATTCTAGAGGAAGGGGTGAATGGGGAAACAATTTTCCACTGTTGTTAGATGCTCCGTGCTTTGCAGCCTTAGGAACATTACCCCAGTGGATGTTTGCACAATTTTCCTTCAGTTTCTTTGAGACTATGTTCGAACTAATTCTTATCTCTAACTTACAGGAACTCAATGTTAAAGGGATATAGTGAATCGTTGTGATAGAGTTGGTGAGGTTAATACTTAACTTAAACATACATGATAGGTATTATTAGATACATACTGATAATAGGTATTTTATTTAATACTCAGGTGAGAGTCACTGAGCTTAGAAAATATGTATTCGTAACTCTATCGATTAGGTTACAATTCAGGTTTATTGGTGATCTTTTGGATAACTCAGTTCTTCTTTATCTTCTCACTATAGTTGATAGTTATACGGGACAATAACATCTTGCAGGATTTCTTATCCCGGTAGCACTCAGGTCCTTGGTGTTGCATTTGCATAAACATGTGTTCATCGTAATGCAAATCTGGTGGCTGGGCGAATGGCGGCTGGTGATTGGTGAAGACAGTTTGAGAGCTGGACGGTGATTGGGTCCAAGTCTTACCCTTTTGTCTGGGTGACTGACCTAGATGACTTCGCTCCTTGGTCTATAGAACATGGGAAATTCCTAGGGCTATGGGGTACTCCGGTAGATGATTTCTTCTTCGGTTTTTGGTGTCTCGCTTCTCCTTTCTGTTCACCTGCAGGCTAGCAATCCTACAGGTGATACTTGACCCAGTTCTATCCAACCCCGTCACTTCAATATATATACAGTAAAAGTCTGTTAATCCGACGACCGATGATTCGAATCTCCCAATAGTCCGAATTTTTCAATTTGAGG
This sequence comes from Paralithodes platypus, assembly GCA_032716605.1. Lineage (NCBI taxonomy): Eukaryota > Metazoa > Arthropoda > Malacostraca > Decapoda > Lithodidae > Paralithodes > Paralithodes platypus. The sequence goes on along the minus strand of CM064570.1, from coordinate 26,882,947 downwards.
CCAAATCCGAATTCACCCGATGGTCCGAATTTCAAGAAGTCCCAAAGTCCCCTTTTTGAGGCATTAGGCCACTCAAATGACACATAATGAAGCACACACATATCATATGGTCATGAATTCACTTTAAAAGTTTACCATCGTCATTGTAGCCTATTACCTACTTCAAAACATTCAGATTAATGGTCAAAGGAAGCTACTGATATAAACGTAAACACCTTCTTCTTCTTCTTCTTCCACATCGTCTGCTAGAGAGTTTGTTTTGCTCTTGAACGCATATCTTGCGCTACTGGCTTGCACCGCATTTTCTGCAACCGCATTCAGTCTTGAGCTTGAAAACGCACCTTTGGACGTATTAGTCTTGAACTTGAAAACGCACCTTTGGACGTTCCGATACGCTACTATTTATAGTTCAGTGATCGGAGCGTCCCAAGGGTGCTTTCAAGACAACAAGACAAGGGTGCTTTCAATACAATATAATATAACAGAGCACGTCACAAAAGGAAAATCACAAAATTAAAATTACAAGAACCTCTCAGGGAAGTGCCGTTGTTAAGGCATTACTTCCCGAACCACATCTGATCTGATCTTCAAGAGCAAGACAAACTCGCTAGTAGACAGAAGAAGAAGAAGACGTTTATAGCAGCAGATTCCTTTGACCATTAATCTGAATGTTTTGAAGTAGGTAATAGGCTACAATGACAATGGTAAACTTTTGAAGTGATTTCATGAACATATGATATGTGTGTGTGCACCATTGTGTCATTTGGGTGGCCTAATGCCTCAATGTTTTCGTCATACACAGGTTCATAGGGGTAAAGTCCGATAATCCGAAAAATCCACTAATCCGAACGAGGGCCGGAGGTCCGCTGCCCTTCGGATTAACGGAAGTGTACTGAATATATATATATATATATATATATATATATATATATATATATATATATATATATATATATATATATACAGTATGTATTTGAACTCCACCGACAAAATTTGTGAATGAATTCCAAATAAATAAACAAACTCACTTTAGTCTATAGTAAAATTAAAAACTAATAAGCCATTTTTGAGATAGAGCATTGTTACGACCGGGGCTCGTATAAAACAAGGGCTCTTAATCATTGGACTAGAAAGGCACACAGCCACAACGGTAACACTAGATCCAACCCTCGAACTTATAATGCCGGCACACAAAAAAACACCTATACCCTCCAGAGTTAAATCTGCGATAACGGGGTATCCTATAACTCGGTATAAGTGCACTACTACTACAGGCTGATGATCTCTGATACAGCCTGATCACAACAACATACAATTACGTTAATAAGGTATACAAGGAAAAGATAGAGATCTTAATTAAATCACTGCAATGATTTAATGCAAACTAGAAGAAGGTATATTTAAAGTTACTCTAAACAATAATGAACTGTCACTCCTACACTAAAGAAAGTGAACGAAAGTCCCAAAGCATCGAGCAGGAATCTTCTGAAGAAAGTCTGATGCTGGGGTAAGATGATCGTATCGGATTTTGAACTGTTATATAAAACAGAGACAATATAGGACAAGTGTAGAGGCAGACAGTGTTAACTGACACGGGAATAAAGATAAATGCACATTAGTATTATCTCCCACAACAAAAGAAGTCCTTCGTCAGGCAACTCAAAAAGCCTGCTCAGGTTGTGCAACTCAACAACAACCAAGGCTTACAGTCAACGTGAATAAGAATGCTGCATACATAACATAAGAGTTTATAATTCTAAACGGGTGTCTGCTAGGCTAATAAAGTCTAGCTGGGATGTCGTAGGCTAGGAAACAATGGCTGAGCAAGCGGCTCGTAGCCTAGCGAAGTCCTTAAGACTGTGCGGCCAAATTACGTTAATTGACGGGGTGCTCTCTTGAGAGATCCAGATCGCTAGTATCTGGTTCTCTCCTGGCGACCCTCTCAAAGTCAAAGCAAACGAGTTAGCACAGTGTTGGGTGGCATAGGCAAAAGCCCTCACTCGCAACACAGTGCTAAACTCACAAGGTACACAGTCAGAAAGACCACCTAGGCTTCCCACATCTCCGTTGCAATTGTACAGGTTCAACAAAACCTAGTACACATCGGAAATCACAACAACAATGGCCTCACCCCAGTCTAGCATTAAATAGCCCAGCAGACAGCTAAGGAATAGGCAGGGAGACACTGTGAGTGTGTCGAACCTCTACATACAAAATGGTAACCCCTCCAAAATGCCTAACTAAACATATAATATCTGAGAGCTTCAGCATATAATACGATGGCCGATATATGAAATCGTGCAGAACCAAAGGGGAGTTATGATATTAAATAGAGAGGAAGAATGAGAGGTAGGAAGTTGAGAGAGAGAGAAAGTGCTCTATAGGTAGAAGTCGGGGACAGGTGGCAAGGGATATGTTAGGGGTATGCTGGTCAAGCAAGCTCTGAAGAGAGTAGCTCCTCGGGACCTCTCCAGGATCACATACAAAGGCATGGTGGTCAGCCAATCACAGACCGCTACATCACCAGACAGCAGGCCTGCAGAAGGCGCCAGGAACCACCAGCCAAGCAAAACCGAGAGAAAGCCTCGCGGGCGAGGGACTCCTCCGGGAGGGAGGAGGGAGGAGGGAAAGCAACATTCTCCTCCCACACTGCTCACTCGCTCTCTCTCCTTCACTACAATGCATCTTATGTTCAACTCATGATATAAAATATAATGCATTGTCACAGGCGAAAATAAAGACCACTTCTATACTGCCTGTGACATGACGATTCACAAGAAAGAAAGTACAACATTGTAGATAGACTGTAGCCTATTTCACTGCCCTGGAGAGCGCTAGTGGCTACCGGGAGGCGATTCTGCCAACGCTGGCAGGCGTCACACCCCGCCCAAGATATAGGACGCTCAACATTAGGCGAGCATGATATCTGACAAGGCAGAATGCCGACAAGACCCGTCACACATAGCCACTCCGCCAGAAATGAAATGCAAAGCTCAATCTTACATAAAACAACATATCAACATAAAGAAAATCTTATAACCCCTCCCAAACATAATAGTATAATTTTAGCCTGCTATGCTCCCAGAGCGAGCTTCACAGAGCCCAGCCTCCTAAGTGAAAGACAGGTTCAACTTAAGACTTTAGCTATAATATTGGCAACTTACAATTAACTATCAAAAGAAAGAGTTTTTATGTGATTTTTTGTATTTAATTTTAATGTTGTTTTTGGCGGCTGCTCTACAGGGGCAAGCCTAGTTTTTCTCCACTCTCAACACACACTGACTGAACGGTGAGGGTTCTCTTGCAAACAAACCCTCCTGTGACAAACAATTAGCCAAAACATTATCAGTGCCCTTAGCATGCCACACATCCAATTTGTGTTCCGGCAGCACAACAACACCTGACACTGATAAACTGCCCAGTTCATCACAAGACTGGCATTTCTCTTCGCTCTTTCCAGCAACGGGACCTGCCAAAAGCCTTTCACTAGTTCTACCACCTTCGTGATAGGCGATGCAGCCCCGAAGCGGTCTATGGTGTCGTCAACTCTCGATAAGGTATAGGCGTCTGTCAGGGATAATGCACACACTCTTTTGCAATCAACACACACATTGATCTTGCCATTTAACACAGGTTGTAAAGTTACAGGCAACGACCACTCACGACATTCCTTATCCCTCAGACCCTTCGTCAACACGTAATCCAGCTCTGCTTGCACCACAGGCTGTCGAGCAGGATTTATACGGTAGGGAATTAAACTGAGCCTTGCACTGTCTCCAGACTCCATGTCGGATTCTACCCCGTAAATCAGGCCGGGAGAAGCAACAAACATGCGGATGCACTGCCACAGCCTAGTAAACAACTTGTCTCGCAGAACAACATGCCTAGTGCCCTCCCACAACCCCGCCGAGACCGCAGCTTCTACCCTGTAGTCTCCCTCCTTCTACACCTTCGTCCCTAGAACAGCCAGGTCATGAGAGGGACAATCAGTACCACCTGTGCAGTCACTCCCATAGTTCATTATTGCTAAGGCTTCCCCGCCAATACCGTACATGCGCACCCCCGCATTCCTTACGACTACATCTGCCTGCGCAGCATCACCGCTATTAGCGACATGGCCAGATACAGTCGGTCTATGGTAGAGCTGTTGCATTCGACTAGAGCAGCATTGGGAGGCTATACGACGACCGGGCACATCCACTCCACAGCCAAACTCACCAATTTGCTCAATGTCCTCCTTTTGACCACCACCCTTGGCAGTCATGGGTCGACCCAGACCTGACAACCATGTCCAAGCCTAGTCGCCCACCTTGAACCACCGAAACAACGAGGCTAACGGTCTTTCAACATTCACGTCACCTGCCCGCGGAACATCTTGCACCGCCCGAGTTGTGAGGCGCAGGGGCTCGGCACGACCAGTGGGGTATGAACCGAGCTGGTGCTGGAGCGCTGCACACTTCTGTTCAGGCAGGTGCTCTAGCGCTTCCACAGCCACCAGACTCGTGTCCCCCGCCCACTGCTCCGCCGAGACATGACAATCCCTACTCTCCTCCACCTGTGCCCTACTGCCCCCCTGTCCTTCTCCATCTTGGCCGCTGCAGACCAACGCAGGGACAGTAGGCTGCTCAGGTGGTTGCCTCACAAACTCCTCCAACAGGTTCACATAACATGTTTCCCTGTCCTCGTGTTTGATCTCGACAGCACCATTACCACACGTCTGAACTTCCGGATCCTTCAACTGCAGTTTACAAATATCTGAGGGAACCAACCTGTCTAACTTCTTCCGAAGCAACCCAAGTCCTCCCCCAATATCAAACTGAGCAACCCTTTTTTCTCTCTGTGTGTAACGTTGCTGCCTCGGAGTCTCATCCGCCCTATCTCCTCACTAGCTGTGACAAGTCCTGGGGCCTCTCCAGATTCCAACAATGGTGCCAATACTGAGTCGCCAAGAAGCGCTGCTGATACTAAACTCTCCAAACTTTTACCAACATCAGCCGTCTTCTTCCAACCGTTCCTCCGCTGATCAGAAGACTGAGGAATAGGCTGTGACACTTTGGATGCAAGAGGTCTTGTAACAACGCACGCCATAGGTTGTACTTTACACTTCTCTACCCACTCCTGATCCTCCCTACTCACGTCGGCCGGCTTCTCGGCAACGACTAAGGGTGAAACCTCAGAAGTAGGCACCGCAAAGTCGTTGCCGAGAAGGAGGTCGACGCCCCCAACAGGCAAGTTCTCCACAATTCCCATATCCAACTCTCGTGTCACACCATCTACCTCCAGTTCCATCCTGACCAATGGATATGACCTGATAGCATTGATACCTTGCACCACAACTACCTGTGCCGCGTTTATTTATCTACCAGTAAAGTTCTTCATCAAAGTCTGAGAGGCACCCGTGTCTCGCAACAGCTCAACTCCATGCTTCTTACCAGCCCACTTCACGCAGCCACGCCATCGATGGTCGCAAAAGACATCGCGGACAGGGTTCGAGCCTTCCGGATTCTTCTCCACTGACTGTGTCCCAGCCTCTGACGTTATACCCCGGGCAAACTCAGACGACTTCGGGGACACCCCAATGTTGCGAAACAAAGACACAACTGCATTAGGTAGCTGGCTTGGACAGGCTCTTGCAAAATGCCCCTTCTCAAGACAATGAAAACACTCTAACTCCCCCTTGGGCTTCCCATGAGGTGGGGAAGGGCACTGACCCTTCTTAAACGGGACGGTACTAGGTTTATGGTCAGTTTTGGTGTCGTTGCTCTTGTTCTTAGTGTAATTATGTGTATCAGTGTTTTGGGGAGGGTTACGCTCCTTATTGCCTGCATCACTTCTCTGTGCAAGACCGCACCCACGAATCAAAGATAACCGAAGGTCAGCCATCTCAGCTGCCTCCTGAAGAGTTTTCGGGTTCTTTTCCTTAAGATTCAACGTCAGATCGCCGCCCGTACACTTAAAAAATTGTTCTAGAAGCATCAGCTGTTTCAACTCCTCAAACGTCGATGCCTTCTCAGAACGCAGCCAGTTTCTAAATGCATCGGACAGATCCCGGGCATGCTCAATAAAGGTGCACTCACAACCCTTCGTTACACCCCGGAACTTCAATCTGTACGTCTCTGGTTGTAACTCATATGCCCGCAGGACAGCCTCCTTCAATACCTCATAATCGATGCACGACTCCAAGGGCAACGCATCATAATGCCTGGAGTCCTTTGCCAACCAACCTAGAGGAAACAAGGGCTGCCCACTTAACCTCGGGCCATTGGTGCTCCCGGCACTTATTCTTAAAACGCATAAAAAATTCGGTGACACCCAACTCGTCAAATACAGGTACTAACTTAAGAAGGTGCGATAAACACTGATCAGGACCTCGATTCCCAGAACCCAGACGCTGCCCTATCGTCTCCATCCGAGACTTCTCAAGATCTATGTCTGCACAGTACCTCATAGACTCAGCCTCACGTATGGCCTTTCTCTCCTCAGTCTGAAGCTTAGCCATCTCAAACTCCCGCTGCTGCTGCATCTAGCCATCTCCAGCTGGAAGAGCATCTCTGCAGTTAAACCTTGAGGAGGAGGAGATGCAACAATTGGAGAGTTACCCAAGTGCAAACCACGCTGCCAGTGACTATCGGCCTGCGGGAATGTACCCGGCTCCGGAGCCCGAGGGGGCGCCATGGTAGGAGTCGAGTGGAATGGGGGATGGGCCGAAGGTGCCCCAGCTCCCGCTCCACCCGAAGCCCCACGCACCCCGCCGAACACACAAGCCACCAGGTCACCTCTCGACATGCTGCTAGTGCCCACATGCCCCATGACCGTGGCCAAACACTGGAGACCATACCGATCAATCCCCGACACCCGGTCAACAGTAATAGGTATCTCCAGAAACTTCCTTGCATCCTCCTCACTAGTTATAACTCTAATGCCTTCTGACAAACCCCGCTGCTGCACCTCAGTCTGTTTCCCGTACTGTGTCCTCACTGTACACTGATCCGTCGTCCGACATATTGTCTACCGAAAATTCTCAACGTTTATAAAACAAAAAAAAGTACCTAAACTCTTATGTAGCACTATTCGCTCAAAAATATAAAATGCTTGAAGACTCTTAACCTGACAAGCGCGATATAGACCTAGGTGCTAGGGTAGTTATTTGTGCATTTATAGCCCTGAATTCTGACAGAATTCGTTATATTTACAATATAAACCATTATTTGTTTTCGGTATGCTTTTATTTTACATATATGATGTATATATGAACCTTCAAGAGTGCTAAAATAAGTGGGAAAAGCATTTGGGTGGTGAAAAACGAAGATATTGGCCACCCGGTCATAATCTCAGGCGAGAGAGAGCCACAGGCAGCCCTCCCCTCTCGCTGTCTGGGAGTCAACTGAGACGAGCTGGGCGGTGTGTGCCGGTGTCTGGGTGTTGCATAACGATCTTTTATGCAACCCACTTGTGCTACATTATCGCGGGAGAGAAAAATAACCGATAAATGATGATAATAAGTGGATAAATAGGTGATAATTGAGGAGGGGGGGGAGGGGGGAATAAGGTGGGGAAGGAGGGGAGGGGGAGGGGTGAGAAACACATGGATGAGTAGTAGAGGGGAATTATCTCACCTAGAGACAAAATCCTTTGTTTAGATAGGCCCTTTTTTTTTTTGGAAGGCTTTTTTTATGGTCTTGCTTCCGTGAGGCCTATCGCGTTCCCTATAGGAAGCCTTCCGTGAGGCCTATCGCGCTTGCCGGGTTAAGTGTTATACTACTTGCCAAAAAAAAAATCCACGTGTCCACTATATTCCTTTAAACAAAAACAAATGACCACAACACTCCTGCAATATTTCTCTAAGTTCACAAAATCCTAAGCAAGGTCGCCATTTGTTACGACCGGGGTCGTATAAAACAAGGGCTCTTAATCATTGGACTAGAAAGGCACACAGCCACAACGGTAACACTAGATCCAACCCTCGAACTTATAATGCCGGCGCACAAAAACACCTATACCCTCCAGAGTTAAATCTGCGATAACGGGGTATCCTATAACTCGGTATAAGTGCACTACTACTACAGGCTGATGATCTCTGATACAGCCTGATCACAACAACATACAATTACGTTAATAAGGTATACAAGGAAAAGATAGAGATCTTAATGAAATCACTGCAATGATTTAATGCAAACTAGAAGAAGGTATATTTAAAGTTACTCTAAACAATCACCGTACTAAGCACCGTTAAGCAATGTAAGCTTAATTAAAAGAAAATGAAAGAACTCGTAAGTATTAATATAAAACAATAGTATTACTCTTCTGTTACGTATCTTGATCCTCAACCGGTTAACTTGATGAATCTAGATAGCACAGGATATATATTAAGGTATCAGTCAGCTGAAGGCAAAACAAAAGTAAAATCTAATAAAATTATTTCCTATTGTTGCTTCCTTTCCTTTTGGATCTTAGGACTTAGTATCCTTTATTGACTGATACTCTTTAATTATGAAAAATACTGAAACTAATTAAAGTCATGTAGTATTTATAAAGAATTATTATTTAACCGAAACTTAGTAGGCTATGGTTATGAACCGAATAAGTTATAGCTAAAGAAGGACTATTAATTCTATAAAAAGTCTTGAAAGATAAATATTGAGGTAAGAATATTTCATACCCTTTTTGAAATGAATAGATAGTTTTCTTATATGTCCTTTTATTTATATTTAATGTAGTTATTATTCTTGGTTCTTGTCTTACGTTAATAGTATTATATTATTATTATCATCAGGATTAATATCAAAGTGACATAAAAAGTTAGATATATATTTAATAATTAGTTAAATGTATTTCTTAACCACGTAACATTGAGGTTTGATTATGAGTAAATTAAGTTACAGGATCGCTTCATAGATTCGATTCAGGTCTCACTCAAATAATATGAAAAGCAAAAATAATATTTTGAAGCTAAAAGAATTTTCTTCAGCTTAGGAAATCACTAGAAGTAATATTAACACAGCCATGTTAGTCTAAGGCGATATTACTAATATGAGACAATAGCATCACCGTACTAAGCACCGTTAAGCAATGTAAGCTTAATTAAAAGAAAACGAAAGAACTCGTAAATATTAATATAAAACAATAGTATTACTTTCATCATAACCCAATTACTTAAAGAGTTGCTTTAGTCCACAAGTTAGTCAACTAAAATAGTTAGGTACATAATAGTAGCGTTAACGTTAATTCGCAATCAAATAGTTAAGCACATAATAGTAGCGTTAACGTCCCAATCACATATCTCACTAACCAACATAACGTAAGTGTTTACACGGAACACAATTAACACACACTTATATAAACTGACTGACAGTCACAATCCCATTATAATACTTCACCCCGTCTTCCTCCAGCTGCAAGTTCACCTTCCCCAACTCCAAATGAGACTGATTTGAATGCCCACTACTCGGGTCTTATATACTAAACAATGATGGTGTAGGAACGAATCAGGAGGCGAGTGATGGTGCGCGCCTCTATCATAGCTCCTCGAGTTGCATAGCAGGTGTGTGGTCCAATGGGGTCTCCTGGCGTCGATCATACGTCATAGCGTCGGGTCATCGAAGTAGTTTGCAGGGTCCCCTATGATGCACGCAGGTGTGAAGGCTTGTTTGCTGGTATGCGGACGAGCTGGTTTCCCACTCGCTAGTTCGCTCGCTGGTCTGCTTCGCCGCTTGGGTAGTTTGACACTCCTTCAACTCTAATTCTAACTCTTAAATTAACATACAGGACTCCGTATGTCAGACCTCCCCCCTAGAAAAGAGTTGAAGGAGTATAGTACATAATATTAAACATAATACATAAATAGATTCACCACCAGATAGGCAACAGCAAGATTATAATGAGGATATAATAAGGATATCACCCAAAGTAGGCAACGTCTCCAGGTACCACATCAGAACATAGCCGGAATGTAGCTGGAGTGTTATTCGAACTGCAAGGCATCTCAGAGCTGAAGGCTTGACAGCGCACTACTAAAGCATGATATTTACCTCGCTACAAGGGAGAGCTAATTGCCAAAATCCTCTCATTAAGTTAAACTTACTGCTGTATGAGGCCAACCTGGTAAATGCAATCTTTGATCCGTGGCAGTGGGTAGGTATCGTTCTTTGTGACAGCATTAACTTGCCTATAGTCCATACATAACCTATGGCTCCCGTCTGGCTTTGGCACAAGTATGACCAGACTACTCCACTGGCTTAAGGCCCTTGTGGTCAGCTGGTTTGAAAACATGAAGTCAAGCTCGACCTGCAGTATACTCCTGCGTTGTGGTGAGACACGGTAGGGGGATAGTTTAATAGGAGTTGCATCCCCTACGTCGATGTCGTGCACGGCCAAAGAAGTGAGCCAAGGAGTATCACGGAACACACTGGGAGACTGAGATAAAACAGAGATTAGTTGGTTCGCTTGATCAGAGGGAAGAGGACATAGTTTAGATGGTAATCCCCCCCAAGCTACTGAATTATACTGAAAGTTGGATAGGCTACATGACAAGTCAAAGTCTGCATGGATACCTTCAGGCTCTGGAACAGTCTGTTGCGGGTCAGTAAGAGAACTGAAGACTTTGTCCGCACCAGGCTGTCCACAGGTCCTGACATTCACTGCCACAGTGGGAGAATCTGGAGGAGAGGAATCAGGGGACCTATGGTAGGGTTTCAACATATTTATATGGAATACTTGCGTGGGCTTTCTCTGGCTGTCTGGGGTAGTTACTAGATAATCGGTAATGCTCACCCTCCGAATGATCTTATATGGGCTCCTGAACTTGGCAGATAAAGGTTGGCCAAAAAGGGGGAGCAGGACCAAAACCTCATCACCGGGCTGAAACTCCCTCTCACGGGCTTTTCTGTCATACCATTTCTTCATGGAGCTTTTAGTCACTGTCAAATTTTGAGCGGCAAACTCACATGAGGATCTCAGCCGGGTTTTGAAATCTGAAATATACTTGAGGAGGTTTTGGTTCCCCTCCTGGCCAACTAGGCTATCCTGCAATAGTTGCAAAGGACCTCTTACGTGGTGACCGAAAACTAGCTCATTAGGGGAAAAACCCAGGGATTCAGTTGGAACCTCACGAGTAGCAAATAAAAGAAAAGGTACCCCCTTATCCCACTCAACTCCGGTCTCTGTACAATACTTACGTAACATTCCCTTTAATGTCTGATGATATCGTTCGAGAACCCCTTGACTCTCTGGGTGGTAAGTGCTAGACTTAACATGCTTGATACCCAACTCCTTCAGGGACTGCTGAAAAATGTAAGAGGTAAAATTAGTTCCTTGATCACTTTGCACCTCATGGGGGAAACCCATTCTGGTGAAGAATTTGAGCAGAGGTAGTCCTTAAGGGTATAGCCTCTGGGTAGCGAGTTGCCATGTCCATGATAGTTAATAAATAAATGTTACCTTGGGAAGTCTTAGGCAATGGGCCTACAATGTCCACTACCACCCGAGTAAAAGGATTCTCGAAAACGGGCAAGGGCACCAGAGGATGTACAGGCACCTTCTGATTGGGTTTTCCTGTCATCTGGCAAGTGTGACACACTCTACAAAACTCCACTACATCTGCACGCATTCCTGGCCAGTAAAAGTGGGCTCTGATTCTGTCTAGAGTTTTTCTCACAACTAGGTGTCCTGCCAATGGTATACAATGTGCCATTTCCATGATATCTCTACGACAAGGTTTGGGGACTACTACTTGATGGACGTCCCAAGCCCCGTCATCGATTGGTCTGTGTGGCTGTCTCCATCTACGCCACAATAATCCTCCTTTGAGGTAGAAACATTCACCACCCTCCTTCTCACATTCCTCTTCACTCACGGCCCTGGCAGCTAACTCCTTGCATTCACTATCATCTCTCTGTAGCTCTACCAGGCCACTAGGACAATTTAGAGGGGTTTCATGGTCATCATTAGGGTCAAGATGAGCCATAAAGGTGTCAGATAAATCCACCTCAGTCACATCATCAGGCACAGTTGGAGCGTCATTCACACTCTCATCATCCCTTTCATCAACTCTTACATTCGGTACATTTCTGTCTGAGGGAACTGCTACTTGAGACATTGAACGTGTGACAGCACACACAGGGAAAACTGTTGACATCTCCTTTTCGAGCCCACCGGTTAGTGGCTCGTTAACAGGGGAAAGTGACAAAATGGGGTCTGGTCGGACCTTCTCACCTGCTACATCATTCCCCAAAAGGAGTGTTACCCCAGGCACAGGGATATCTTGGGACCTACACAAAGCTATGGTGGCCTCACCCTGTAGTAACTCACATTCAATTTCGCCTTTTACCAAGTGTGCATAAAATTGGCCTCCAGCACCTCTCATTACAACTGGTTCGCCAGTTGGGCACTCAGTGTAAGGATTCACCATGAGGGTGCTAGTAGAACCTGTGTCTCTCAGAATTTTTACCTCATGCATACAACCATTTAATCTCACGTTGCCAGATGAAATAAAGGGACGGTAACTGTCCTGCACTGATGGTGAAATTATTATTGGCTTAACCCTAGTGGGTTGCACCACACATGCTACTACACCCCTGTCTAGATGATTTACGTTAGCTGCTAGGTACTCCTGTCGAAAGTCCTGCATTAAAGGAACTTTTGGTGCTAGGTACTCCTTCTGTTGGGAGTCCTGCATTAAAGGAACTTTTGGTGCTAGGTACTCCTTCTGTCGGGAGTACTGCATTAAAGGCACATATGGAGTTTGAGATACGGCGGCAACTGTCTGCCCCGATCTCTCGGTTCTCTCCTTGGCCCAGCACTGATAAGCTAGGTGGCCTCTCTGGCCACAAAAAGTACATAATTTAAGGGATACGGGAACGTTCCCTCTTTGAGCATTACTATTACTTTGGGGCCCACCTCTGTTACCATTGCCCTGAGTCGCATTTTTAGTTGGGGGAACAATTCTATTTTGGCTAGCTGGGGAAGACGTTACAGGCTTGTGACTGGGTCTGTCAGATTTGTGATTGGGATACTTAAAATTAGAACTAGAATTATCGTAGGGCTTCTTTCCACGAAATTTGTTGTTGAGCACGTATGTGTCAGCCATGTCAGCGGCGTCGGCAAGACAATCTACCTTTTTCCCCTTTAAATGATAGGATACAGAAGAATCAATTTTCCATAGGAAATTTTCTAACAGGACCAACTCCTTCAGATCGTTGTAGCTTGTGACTTTCTTACTCTTGACCCAATGATTGAAAGTTTTAGTCATGGTCCTGGCAAATACCTTATGGGTTTCTTCTACTTTCTTCTGGTTTTTACGGAAAGATTGCCTGTAAGCCTCAGGCTGCAATTGATAGGTTTTTAGGATAGCTTCTTTGAGATTGTCATAATCCTGCCTAACCTCTGCTACTTCTGACAAATATGTGGCTCGAGCCTGGTATGGGAGGGAGAAGAAGAGAAGTAGTGGAGGAGGAGGTGGGGATCAGGAGGTCAGAAGTGTGGGAAGCCATGAAAAGAGTGAAGTTGGGGAAAGCACCAGGAACAGAAGGAGTGTGTGGGGAAATGTTGAGGTATGGTGGTGAGATAGTGATAGAATGGGTATGGAAAATGTGCAAACTAGCATGGGAGAAGGGGAGTGCACCCGATGACTGGAAGACTGGCATAATAGTCCCCCTATATAAGGGCAAAGGGGAAAGAGGAGTGTGTGGTAACCACCGAGGAATATGTCTTCTAAGCGTAGTAGGGAAGGTATACAGTAGGGTAGTGATTGAGAGAGTGAGAGTGAGAACGGAGAAATGGATGGCGACGAGCAGGGAGGTTTTAGGAAGGGAGGGAAGAGGATGTGTAGATCAGATTTTTACCCTGAATTGTGTTGTGGAGAAGTATCTGGAGAAGAAACAAAAGGTGTATGTTGCCTTTATGGACTTAGAGAAGGCCTATGACAGAGTGGATAGAGAAGGTTTGTGGAAAGTACTTAGAATATACGGAGTAGAGGGCAAGTTGCTGAAAGCAGTGAAGAGCATGTATGAGGGTGCAAAGGCGGCAGTACGTGTGGAGAGTGAGCAGAGCGAGTTCTTTGACCTGAATGTTGGTTTGAAACAGGGGTGTGTGATGTCCCCGTGGTTGTTTACTGTATATATGGATGGAGTTATGAAAGAAATACTATCAAGACATGTTGGTGTATCGCTGAAAAGGGAATTGAGTGGAAGCTACCTATACTGCTGTTTGCGGATGATACAGTTCTGATGAGTGATAATGAATGGGAGTTTGCAGGGTCTGGTAAATGAGTTTGGAACAGTGTGCGAAAAACGGGATTTGAAGGTAAATATGGGGAAGAGCAGGTTTGGTCTTCGAAAGGGGTGAAGTCACAGAGTGTGAGGTGAAGCTGAACGGTCAGGCTATGGAGATCGTCAACTCTTTTAAGTATCTGGCAGTGTGTTGAGTAAAGATGGGACTATGGATGAAGAGGTGCGGGAGAGGGTACAACAGGGGAAGAGGTTGTAGGAACGCTAAAAGCAGTAACAAGAAATAGGGTGTATGGAAGTGAAGAAAGTCCCTTGATGACAGTGTAATCCCGACACTGACTTACGGAAGCGAAGCATGGACGTTGGTTGAGAGACTCAGACCAAGAGTGAGAGCAGTGGAAATGAATTACTTAAGGAGTGCGTGCGGAGTTACATGGAGGGATAGACAGACTAATGAGGAAGTAAGAAGGAGGTGTGGTGTGGAGGTAGATGTGCTGGAATGTGTGAAAAGGAACAACTTGAGATGGTTCGGCCATATGGAACGTATGGAAAGCGAGAGAATGACTAAGAGGGTGTACGAGAGCGAGGTGGAGGGAGAGAGGGGGAGAGGTAGACCGAATATGAGGTGGAAGGATGGAGTGAGGAACTACATGAACGAAGGCGGTGCTGGTTGGGGGGAGGGGCGTCGACTGACTGGGGACAGAGGTGCATGGGGGCGGTTCGTTCGTGGCCACCCCTTCGGGGATCACGGCGTCAGGCAATAGATAGATAGATAGATAGAGCCTGCCCTGCCAAAACGGTTTGTAACATAAAAGGCCATTGATCTCTTGTCCACTTCATACCTCCAGCAACTTCCTCAAACAAAACAAAGAAATCCTGCACATTATCCTCAGTAAAAGGTGGAATGACACTAGTCATAGTCAATCCCAGAGGGGGAGCAATTACGGGAGCATTTGTATTGACATTTAGTTGAGCCGTACGATATTGATATTCATATTGTTCGGTCGTTGCTCTGGCTTTTATGCTGGCTTCTTCGGTATTTGCTCTGGCTTGTTCGGCATTTATTCTGGCTAGTTCTATATTTAGTCTGGCTTGTTCGGCATTTGCTTCGGCATTTATTCTGGCTAGTTCCAGTACTTGATCACCGGTCAAACCAGGTGGCAATTGTTCATCAAGTTGGCTAGGTTTACTCGGGATCCCACCAACTGCTCCGTCACCCTCCCCGCCTTCTACAGGGAACAGGTGGGTTTTTATGGTCTGAGCCACCTCTACTTTAGACATGTTTGAGACAGTTAATTGGAGATGTGAGGCAAGCACTTTCAGTTTGGATTTTGACAGACAGTCAATATCAGGGGCTGTGGGGTCTGATTCTATGAAAACTCTAGCATCTTCGTCATTAATTAGATGAGGCATGATTAATATTTGATTTTTAAGTAGTGAAACGGTAATGAAACTGAGTGAAACTGTATGAAACGAATCCTGGCGAGGTCGCCACTCTCCTGTTACGTATCTTGATCCTCAAGTGGTTAACTAGATGAATCTAGATAGCACAGAGATATATATTAAGGTATCAGTCAGCTGAAGGCAAAACAAAAGTAAAATCTAATAAAATTATTTCCTGTTGTTGCTTCCTTTCCTTTTGGATCTTAGGACTTAGTATCCTTTATTGACTGATACTCTTTAATTATGAAAAATACTGAAACTAATTAAAGTCATGTAGTATTTATAAAGAATTATTATTTAACCGAAGCTTAGTAGGCTATGGTTATGAACCGAATAAGTTATAGCTAAAGAAGGACTATTAATTCTATAAAAAGTCTTGAAAGATAAATATTGAGGTAAGAATATTTCTGTCTCTTACCCTTTTTGAAATGAATAGATAGTTTTCTTATATGTCCTTTTATTTATATTTAATGTATTATTCTTGGTTCTTGTCTTACGTTAATAGTATTATATTAGTATTATCATCAGGATTAATATCAAAGTCACATAAAAAGTTAGATATATATTTAATAATTAGTTAAATGTATTTCTTAACCACGTAACATTGAGGTTTGATTATGAGTAAATTAAGTTACAGGATCGCTTCATAGATTCGATTCAGGTCTCACTCAAATAATATGAAAAGCAAAAATAATATTTGAAGCTAAAAGAATTTTCTTCAGCTTAGGAAATCACTAGAAGTAATATTAACACAGCCATGTTAGTCTAAGGCGATATTACTAATATGAGACAATAGCATCACCGTACTAAGCACTGTTAAGCAATGTAAGCTTAATTAAAAGAAAATGAAAGAACTCGTAAGTATTAATATAAAACAATAGTATTACTTTCATCATAACCCAATTACTTAAAGAGTTGCTTTAGTCCACAAGTTAGTCAACTAAAATAGTTAGGTACATAACAGTAGCGTTAACGTTAATTCCCAATCAAATAGTTAAGTACATAAATAGTAGCGTTAACGTTAATTCGCAATCAAATAGTTAAGCACATAATAGTAGCGTTAACGTCCCAATCACATATCTCACTAACCAACATAACGTAAGTGTTTACACGGAACACACTTAACACACACTTACATAAACTGACTGACAGTCACAATCCCATTATAATACTTCACCCCGTCTTCCTCCAGCTGCAAGTTCACCTTCCCCAACTCCAAATGAGACTGATTTGAATGCCCACTACTCGGGTCTTATATACTAAACAATGATGGTGTAGGAACGAATCAGGAGGCGAGTGATGGTGCGCGCCCCTATCATAGCTCCTTGAGTTGCATAGCAGGTGTGTGGTCCAATGGGGTCTCCTGGCATCGATTATACGTCATAGCGTCGGGTCATCGAAGTAGTTTGCAGGGTCCCCTATGACGCACGCAGGTGTGAAGGCTTGTTTGCTGGTATGCGGACGAGCTGGTTTCCCACTCGCTAGTTCGCTCGCTGGTCTGCTTCGCCAATTGGGTAGTTTGACACTCCTTCAACTCTAATTCTAACTCTTAAATTAACATACAGGACTCCGTATGTCAGAACTGTCACTCCTATACTAAAGAAAGTGAACGAAAGTCCCAAAGCATCGAGCAGGAATCTTCTGAAGAAAGTCGGATGCTGGGGTAAGATGATCGTATCGGATTTTGAACTGTTATATAAAGCAGGGACAATATAGGACAAGTGTAGAGGCAGACAGTGTTAACTGACACGGGAATAATGATAAATGCACATTAGTATTATCTCCCACAACAAAAGAAGTACTTAGTCAGGCAACTCAAAAAGCCTGCTCAGGTTGTGCAACTCAACAACAACCAAGGCTTACAGTCAACGTGAATAAGAATGCTGCATACATAACATAAGAGTTTATAATTCTAAACCGGTGTCTGCTAGGCTAATAAAGTCTAGCTGGGATGTCGTAGGCTAGGAAACAATGGCTGAGCAAGCGGCTCGTAGCCTAGCGAGGTCCTTAACCCTTAATTAGCGGCGAGCAACATAAGTCGAGTTAAATAAAGCTGGACTATGTGGCGGCGCTCGACATAGGTCGAGTGGCAATTTCAGCACGTAATGTGGCTGAGAGAGAGAGACAAGTGGTGGCAGGAGACTAGCGAGCGTATGACTGCTCCAGACCACCGCGGCGAACCTACTGACACAAATCTCAGCTCCCTCCTCCCTCTCTCACTCGCTACATACTCAATTATGTACCGAAAGTACCGAATTACCTGCTTTTTGCACTCGCGTTGCACGGTTATTGCAAGAAAACTATCCATCATACAAGGATCGTTATGGTGTCATTCGAAAGCTCTGTTTATGCCCTTTCAGGGATAGGTACTTGTTTTACGTTCTGGGTCTTATTTAGGCATGAAATTATCACGTAAACAGCCCTATTTTGGCTAAAAACACCCCGCTGTGCGGTACATATAAATAAACCGCATAGGCCGCTCGTAAGGTGTTAAGACTGTGCGGCCAAATTACGTTAATTGACGGGGTGCTCTCTTGAGAGATCCAGATCGCTAGTATCTGGTTCTCTCCTGGCGACCCTCTCAAAGTCAAAGCAAATGAGTTAGCACAGTGTTGGGTGGGATAGACAAAAGCCCTCACTCGCAACACAGTGCTAAACTCACAAGGTACACAGTCAGAAAGACCACCTAGGCTTCCCACGTCTCCGTTGCGATTGTACTGGTTCAACAAAACCTAGTACACATCGGAAATCACAACAACAATGGCCTCACCCCAGTCTAGCATTAAATAGCCCAGCAGACAGCCAAGGAATAGGCAGGGAGACACCGTGAGTGTGTCGAACCTCTACATACAAAATGGTAACCCCTCCAAAATGCCTAACTAAACATATAATATCTGAGAGCTTCAGCATATAATACGATGGCCGATATATGAAATCGTGCAGAACCAAAGGGGAGTTATGATATTAAATAGAGAGGAAGAATGAGAGGTAAGAAGTTCAGAGAGAGAGAAAGTGCTCTATAGGTAGAAGTCGGGGACAGGTGGCAAGGGATATGTTAGGGGTATGATGGTCAAGCAAGCTCTAAAGAGAGTAGCTCCTCGGGACCCCTCCAGGACCACACACAAAGGCATGGTGGTCAGCCAATCACAGACCGCTACGTCACCAGACAGCAGGCCTGCAGAAGGCGCCAGGAACCACCAGCCAATCAAAACCAAGAGAAAGCCACGCGGGCGAGGGACTCCTCCGGGAGGGAGGAGGGAGGAGGGAAAGCAACACTCCTCCCACGCTGCTCGCTCGCTCTCTCTCCTTCACTAAAATGCATCTTATGTTCAACTCATGATGTAAAATATAATGCATTGTCACAGGCTAAAATAAAGACCACTTCTATACTGCCTGTGACATGACGATTCACAAGAAAGAAAGTACAACATTGTAGATAGACTGTAGCCCTTTTCACTGCCCTGGCGAGCGCTATTGGCTACCGGGAGGCGATTCTGCCAACGCTGGCAGGCTTCACAGCATTTAAAGTGAAAACTTGGAGCATCGTCCTAGCCCGAGTTAATGTAAACCGTGCACTAGTCCGAACACTGAGCCCTCGTCCGTCCTCCCTCCCCGCCCTCCTGCACCATACCGTTTTCTCTCCCTCATCCACTTGTTATATGCACGTAATTGTTATAATGTGGTTACGGATAGATGATGATAGTACTTTTAAGTAAAGGTAACTGTGGTGTATAATAAATTAAACTGTATCCTTCATAAGTTTATTAAATTATTTATTAAATAATTATACGGCCATTACATTTCTTGTAAATCATTGCAATGTAGTACACAGCGTAAGAGTATCATCCATCACTCGGCTTTGAGACTAGCCATAAGCAAAACTTACATAATTATAATAAATAATGTGATCAAAACAATTATTAACTCTAGTAATATCAGTATCACTCACTAAGAAAATCGCTAACGCTCAATGGAAATGATGAGATATAATCATGGAATATGTACAAACTTAAAAAAAAATTTGTAATTACATACAGAATACACACATCTAGGTACATTACAACAAGTGTTCCGCATGTCTCCCACCAACATCAACACACATCTGACAACGACGAATCATGGACTGCCGCACACGCTCAAGTACTTGTGGTGTATTATGTACAGTCGGTCACCTTTCCGACTGGGCCACCTAATGGTAATTTCGCTGGGTCTTTCGCTCTGGTATTACTAAGATCGCTCACTCCCCCCCACCCTGAATCTGTTGCATATTATGTCCCATAGATGGCGTCATTAGATTTGCTGGGAAGGAGAGGGGTGGGCTACACGGAGAAGGGGGGGGGGGGGGTTATTGTGTAGGGAAAGTTGGAAGTATGTAGGGTGGGGAAGGGGGGTTACGTGAATGATTTCACCAGTGTTATGGTTACCGTTTTATCTCTTGATATTAATTAAGATGTAAATAGTTTTTGCTAGTGAAATCTGCCTTTAAGAAATATATGTTTATGTGTAATTATTGTTTACAAACCAATTTGTAGGGATTGCTAGATTCACTATCTATTTAGTAAGACAGCACTTTCTCACTCATTCACTCACACTATCTATTTATCTATCTATCTATATCTATCCACATTATAGATTAGTCTTTTCCTTAGCTGATGTTCATTTGCTCTTCTTTGGGTTAATGTTGGTCTCTTAATTTTGGTTGAGGTCCCGGGCTGGCCCGTATTGTCGATTTGCGGCATTTGTTTTGGGGTTCCTCATACCTCTCTGTCTCATGCCTTTTTCTTCAAATACAGCATTATGTGTAGCATTGTGTTGTTACTTAAAATAAAATAATGTATTGCATATCCATATCCATCTAGTCGTCATTAGTGAAATTCCCATACCAAAATAACAGCTTTCATAACTAGTCGCTTACACCAAAGAATCCTACACTGTTAAAGACAATAGGTCATTCAGCAATAAAAGCAGTGCAATATATATTGATATAATTATGATATTCTCCAGATGTGTATTTTGTGTTTGAGAAGGGGGTTTGGAGAAGAAAACATATATATATATGACTAAAATACAGTACAAAAATATCAGACTTTAGAACTGGTAACCTACTTAAATAGAAACAAATAAATGATTTGCTCGGAAATAAGTGCTACAAACTTCAAAGTCGTTATAACTTATAAGAAAAACAGGTCCTACTAAAATGTCATTGGAAAACGCTATATACTTTCAAAGTAGCCCCAGAGAAGTTTTAGTGGTTTGCATTTCCCAATGTTGATATGTATGATAAAGGTGTTTGTTATTAGCATATACATTTGGATATCAATGCAAATATAATTAACCATTCAGAGAGAGAGAGAGCGAGAAGGAAAGGGAGAGACGAACTAAATGGACGAACACATCGAAGAGACTTACACACGAAAGCTTGACTCTAATATCTGTGGATAGAGTATTTATTAATCAAAGTAATTAGTATTCGGTAATGTTTACTCTATATATTCATCTAAACATATGAACAAAATTACCCGCAGAGCCACTTCACCTATGTAATGCAAATTCCCATTACAAGCAGCCCAATTCCTCGATATGACAATCAAAGGTTTGATGTTCTCCACTTCCCTTTACCTAATAAATTGTTTCTCTGCTATTGAAAGAAACAAGAGGCAAAACTACTTATACACAATTTGACGTCCTATTGTCCCCCCTACCCCAGTCAGAACAGAATGCTTAGTACAGAACCATATTCAAGGTGCACTGGAATGTAACTGCAGGACACGCAAAGGTTGAAACAAAGTCATAGGGTGAGGGATAGACACATTTACGGAGTGAATTCCATACTTTACTTGTTGAGCTGAAAAATTACGAGGAAATTTAAGTTAACTGTTGGCTTTGAATGGTGAGCAGAAAAGTGGTGGGAATGAGTTACGAAGCGGGTGGCCCTCTGTCTCTGCAGAGTGAGAGGTATACGCTAGGACAGCTGTGAAGAACACTGATTATAATAATGGCATAACAGTAATATACATGCAGTTTTCACAATGTGGAGATATTGTAGACAATATGGTGGAGAAGAGTAGAGATTACATGCCTTTAACTGCACCCTTTCAGAGGCATTTTTCATATGCGAACAATACCTGATACGCTTACAACAGTGTCCCTGTACGGAGAAAGAGGCTGTACGGGGATAAGGGGGTAACAGCCGATTGAGCAAACCTAACCTCTGGGAAACTTTTTAATCAACAATGCTAATATGATCTTTCAAAGACACACACACACACACACTTGTGTTTCGATAAACACTAATGTTTCAATGCATGCACGCGCATATCAGTATTTGAAATTATATTAAATAATCACATAATTAAGCATCTGGAGAATAATAAATTAATCAGTGATAGGCAATATGGTTTTAGACGATGTCGATCAACTGCAGACATTCTTTGCCTTCTTACGCATCAAATCAACCAAGCTACAGACCAACATGGTGAAACACATACAATAGCACTGGATATATCAAAGGCATTTGATAGAGTCTGGCATCAATCCTTATTGTCGAAGATGTCACACTACGGCCTTGCATCATTAGTTCCACTAATTTCTTCTTATCTTCATAACAGAAAAATACGTGTAATGGTAGATGGCCTTTATTCTCAATTTCACTCAATAAATGCTGGTGTTCCCCAGGGATCAGTTTTGGCCCCAACTCTGTTCCTCATTCATATCAATGATCTCATATCTACCACTCATAATCCAATACATTCCTACGCAGATGACTCAACACTCCACAGTTCCTTCACATTTACCAATTCTTTCACCCAACCCGATCTTATAAATTCAAAAATAAACACTGCAATTTCTCTGAACCAGGACCTTTCTAGAATTAATGAATGGGGACAAGAGAATCTAGTTTCCTTTAATGCACAGAAAACCAAGTACATTCAATTTTCTAACCGACAGAATCTCACGGACTCCCATATATTTTTTAATGATGTAAATATTCCCACTTCCCCTAGTATTGACATTCTCGGTGTAACATTAACTACTAACTTGAGCTGGACACATTATGTTAGAAGCATTGCTAAGAATGCCTCTAAAAAACTGGGACTCCTGTACAGAGTTCGAGAATTCTTCACTGACGAGCAGTTGGCCGTAATATATAAAAGTCATGTGCGGTCTCAGATGGATTACTGTTCACCTCTGTGGGGTGGAAGTGGAGTGGTTGCATTGAGGCAGTTGGACAAAATTCAAAATAAAGCTATTAGATTAATCAATAACCCTGCAATCACACAGGACCTTCCTACATTAGCCATACGAAGAAACGTTGCATCCCTTGCATTATTCTACAGATATTTTCACAGCAATTGTTCCGAGGAACTTGCTTCAATTGTGCCGCCTCTCCACATCTTTCCCCGTAGAACTAGGGCAGCTGAGAGCGCCCATGAATTTACACTTTCTCCTCCACAATGCAGAACTTCTGCTTATCAGAATTCATTTATCCCCAGAGCTACTACTCTTTGGAATTCACTTCCCTCGAATTGCTTTCCACAAACTTACAATCAACAAATGTTTAAATCCAGTTGTTACAAAAATTTTATGAATGGAGGATGCCTTTAGGCACATGGACCTTTTTGTTTTATCTGTGTTTTTCCTTCCTCCGTTCATTGTCTCTCTTAAAAAAAAAAAAAAATATGTTATGGCTCTAGCCATCTCTCTCTCTCTCTCTCTGTGTGTGTAGGAATAGTGGTTTGGCAGGAGAGTCACAGGGACCACACTTTCTACCAATTATTATCTTTCGCAACTAACTCAGCGTGTTACAGGTTGCCAGGGTAGCTCATGCAAAAGATATATCCACTGATATTTTAACAACCTTAATCATGTTATGACTTATACCTATTGGCTTCTGGAAGAGGAAACATGTGTAGGAACTATTTAAGATATACTGAAACTTAGCAACCATGCTAGGCCTGAAGAGACCATAATTATATCACAATTCCACGTGGCAGCTGTATGTGTGTGAGTGTGTGAGGGGGGGGGGGGGGGGGGAGGTTTAAATGCCGATATAACTATACTTACTTGGTCATACTTGGTAGAATTCCGTCCTCTGTGGACGCAGCTAAAGTGGACTTCCGCTGCAGCCAGGCAGCTCCGCAACTCCCTCGTTCCGTCTATTTACTAACGAGTTGGATGCGGTGCTGGGATATCCTGGTATTGGGGGCTCGTCTGGTACTGTAGCCATCCATCAGTCCAGCTGACGCTTGAAGGAGTCTGTCGTGACTCCCGTCAGTTCCCGGACGGCCTTTGGTACAGTATTGAAGAGGCGAGCCCCATTTTTGCTGAAGTTGTTGTGGGCGACTGTTGCTATTTTCTATGTTAATGTTAAATATCTCATGATGAAGTCGCAAGGGTAACTATATATTATGTGCAGTAAAATGTATAAGTTAGATAAGAGACTATCACCCTATATAGGTTAATCATTAATAACTATATGCGTAACCATAAACCGAGTGCACTGTGAGGAATACTGGAGAATTTGCCCCGAAACGAGTTCGCCCCGCTTTGAGAAGTAGCCCCGCCGCGAGTTCGCCCCGTTAATGTCCCCCCTCCACCCTAAAGGGGTACTGAAGGATTCCCCCTCTGTTCATCTATCTAACCTAACCAAACCAAACCAAACCTAACCTAACCTAAAATAACCTAACCTAACAAATGAGTACAAATGAGTAATGTCCTAAATTCCTTCTTTGCATCAGTTTTTACTACAGAAGACCTCAGGGGTTGGGGGAGGGATGGAAATAAGTGGTAAGCTCCAGGAGTGGTGGTGGTGGTGGTGGGGGGGGGATAAACGGGGCGAACTCGTTGTCCAAGAGCGGGGCGACTTGGTTTCGGGGCGAATTCTCCTGTAACCACTGTACAAATGAGTACAAATGAAATCAAGCAACACCAGATCTAGTGACCCATCTAGGTTGCTTGTCCTCCAAAACACTGAGGATCAAGTGTCCAAACAGTGGTTTAGAGTGGGTAAGGGAACATTGGAAAGGGAATTACTGCCCTGGAACTAATGTCCGTGGCAGGATTAGGAAGTTAGTAGGGGACAGATGGGTTAGTAACTGAGGGGGGGATAAAATAAAGTTATTCATTTACAAACGCAGTCAGTCGCGGGTTTGAAGCGAGATATTTGTCTAGGCGGAGTTTAAATGAATCAACGGTGATGCAGTCTATAACGTTTCGGGGAAGCCCATTCCACAAGTTGACAAATCGATTGAAGAAGAAATTCTTAGATTCGTGTGAGTTAAAAGATTTACCAAAAATTTTGCAACCGTTTCCCCGCGTGTAATTAGATTGGTCGATAGTGAAGTACTTACTACAGTTCATATTGTCGATGCCTTTGATGATTTTGAACACTTGAATTAAGTCACCTCTTAATCTGCGCTGGGTTAAAGGAAATAGATTTAATTCTCTAAGATGCTCTTCGTATGGTTTGTTCTTTAGGCTAGGTATCATTAAACTCTACGTTGAACTCGTTCTAGCTTGTTTATATCTTTTTGGTAATAAGGGCACCAGGATTGAACGCAGTATTCCAGAAGAGGGCGGACTAAGGAATTGTAAAGGGTTAGGATAACTTCTTTGGATTTATGCTCAAATGACCTGCCTATAAAGCCAATTATTTTGTTTGCCTTCTTAACAACTTCTGAACATTGTTGACTCGGTTTTAGGTTACTCGATATTGTTACTCCCAGATCGGTTTCTCTGTTTACATTCTTAAGCTGAGTGCCATTCATCGAATAGTTTGCTTTCTCATTTAGGTATCCGATATGTAGTACTTTACATTTATCCGCATTGAAACTCATTTGCCAAATTTGGGCCCAACATGACAAGTTATCTAGATTGTGTTGCATATCATCAACTTGATCTTTTGAGAGTACGCTATTTGCAATTTTTGTATCGTCAGCAAATTTTGAGATTGTACAGGTGAGACCCTCATCTATGTCGTTGATGTAAATTAGAAAGAAAATTGGTCCTAGTACCGATCCCTGGGGTTGAGGTTATAGAACGTTTTACAAATTTGTCAAAATGTATTTACAATAACAAGTAGTTTAGATATACCGGTAATTTCATTTTACAGTAGTCATGAATGAATTAATTAATGAATGATGGCCATAGACAAGTAGATTAGAGAGTTTTGGATAGAGGAAGAATAAGTTGAGGAATGGTTACGAAAATTATGATTATATTGAAAATGACTGATTGACTACATATGTTGATAGAATACTATACATATAGGCCTATTGATAGAATTATGCAAGTGTTTGGAGCTTCCTCTTTTACTTGCATACTTGGTTTGTGTTATCAAGTTATTATCTTTTGCACAATAATTACTTAAAAGAGTATTTGAAGAAGCCCAAATCAACAAGTTTTCAACCTTTTCTGTTTCATGACCACTATCACAGAATCCATTAGGAAACAGCATCATCATTGGCAAGAGCTTGCATTGTTAACTCCATTGTCAATTTCCGCTGATTAAGTTAAGTAGCAAATGCAGGGTGTTGAGTGAATTGTGTAATGATGATATAATTATATATGATAATGGTTGTTGTTATGTCATTTGGATATATTAAGGATCCTCTACTTATTCTGTGGATATAATCATGATGATCAGATATTTTAGTGTCAATCTCTGTACACAAACTAACTAACATTTTGCAAGAACTAAATTTCGTTTTTTTAGATACTGAATAGCAACAGTAACCTGCTAAGTATGTAATAACTAGAAGTATGTCAGTGCATTGTTCAACATCATTATTAGAGACATCTAAAACTATGTTGTGAAAGTCTAACCGATTTGAGGTTTTCATTTCCTCCCAGTTTGTTTCATTAAATATCTTTGATTAAAATTTTGGTTTTGAAATGACAAATTCATCTTCAGTACGGACATCATTCTGAGTTTATATTTCACATTCAAAGACTTGTCTAATTAATATATTATATTGACTTCCTGCAAGCTGGCAATATTGTCCAAATCTAGCTTCAAGGTGATCTGTTTGAAAATTTCCTGTTAATATATAGTCCATATTTAGTTCATTTATACAATAGTTTGTCAGCTCAATTATGACATGTGTGGTATGTTTCAAGGCAGTGAATGTTTCCCTTGTCAGCTTCCCACTCGCATCTTTAACACTATCCCATAATTCAAGCCAATTATAGAAAATATTCAAACATTTGTAGCAAGTATTATTTTGATCATTAGTCAAAGGATAAGCATATTAATTTTTGTCAAGTCCACATCCTTTAAATGGTGACTTTATATTCATCACAGTCTACCAGATATGAAAGGCCTCAATGTAATTTGCGACCTCAGCAGAAAATTACATATCACGTTGCCTACCAATTGAACGAAGTGCCTGAACTATGTATTCATTGAAAATTTGCCATTCCTTTACCCCTACTGTACCGGCGACATCCTTTGTATTTTAGTATTGCTGCTGCTAGTCGATTTTATTCAGCTTAGGAAGGATCTCTAGCAATAATATGGCTTCGAACTATCTCAATCGACCCTTTTAGCTACTATAGATCCTTCCTAAACTGCATTAAATCATCTAAAGATAGCTAGAATAAAATGAAAAAGACGTAGCCGGTACAAAAGGGGTTAAACATCGTAAAAGCTTTCCCTACGACTTTTCCCGACCTAGAATGACCGTTATACAGATTAACGATAAGGGTTAATATGGGTCGGTAAAGGTTGTCGGAAAAAGCCCTAAAGCGTGAAGGGTCAAGAGTAGGTGAGGGTCAGAAGGGTAGCGGATGAACCCTCTTGTGTCTACGTCACACTAGTTTAAAGGTCCGAGCTGGTAGTGCCAAAGCGCCCCACCTCGGGAGGTGGGGCACTTTCGTCACTCCGGTCTTTTGTGACGTCACAATATAAACAAAGATGGACGCTCAACATCAACAAGTGTACAGTTGCTCGGAATGTAATACCTTTGTCAATGATTATGATGTGGCTAGTGAGCACCTATTAAGGTGCACTGGTAAGTTTAATAAATTATCCTATAAAACCATCGCACTCACGTCGGTTTGAGCTATAAATATCCCATAATCATTAAGGGAACAAAATCGACACAAGCTAGCCTTAATATATAAATATATTTAATGCAATGACCTAACCTACTGTATACAATCACAACCTAGCTTCCACTAATGTAACAAAATAAACAAAGAAAGTAACAAGGTAATATTAGCGCTAACACTTCCCGCTTTAACCCCTTCTGTACCGGCAATGTCATTTGTACTTCATTCTGGCTCCTATTAGTCGATTTTATTCAGTTTAGAAAGGGTCTACAGTAATTAACAGGCTTCGAACTATCTCCCTTAACCCATAATATTACCACAGATACTCCTGAAGCTGCACAAAATCGTCTAAATGTAGCTATAATAAAATAGAAAAGCGTCGTCGGTACAGACTACAGAAGGGGTTAATTCGCTATATATTTGGGTTTATATATTTATGGTCAATTGATTGTTACCATTATATAGTAAGTGTATCGTGAGTGCAGTTTATTGTTACCATTATATAGTAAGTGTATCGTGAGTGCAGTTTAGGCTATGAGTTTCACAAATAAATACTATATTTTTCCAATTTATGAAAAGTGTGTTTCAGGGCCATTTTACTATAATGGTATTATTGTTTTCGATAATTATAGGTAATAGGCTCGTCGCCTTATTATACATAATTTATTAAGGACAATTTAGGTATATGGAATCCTTATACTGTACTCGTGTATAATCCACTGTGGGAGAATAATGTTGATCATATTTATAAAACCCGATACTAATAGAAAGCACACCGAGCCTAGTCTAATCACTCTCAGACCTCCTTCGGACATCCTCACTGTTTACATACACCTTCCCTATGCAGTATAATCGATACTTACCCTCTGCTGCTTCCGTGCTGACTCCCTGCCTAGGCAAACTCTTTCGTCTCTGTCTATCCTCTAACGTCTTCCCTTCATGCTGGAAGTTTGCTCACATTCAACCTGTCCCAAAGAAGGGTGACCGCTCTCAACCCTCCAACTATCGTCCAATTGCTCTTATCTCTTGTCTTTCTAAAGTTTTTGAAACTATTCTTGCTTCCAAATTTCTTAAGCATTTCTCTTCTCATAATCTGCTCTCAGATCGCCAGTATGGCTTCCTTAAGGGTCGCTCTACTGGTGATCTTCTTTCATATCTTACTAACTCTTGGTCATCCTCCTTTCGGGACTTCGGTGAGACTTTTTCTATTGCACTAGACATATCGAAAGCCTTCGATAGAGTCTGGCATAAATCTTTAATTTCTAAACTACCCTCCTTCGGTTTCTATCCCTCCATCTGTGCCTTTGTCTCTAATTTCCTTTCTGGCCGTTCCATAGCTGCGGTTGTGGACGGCCATTGTTCACTTCCTCACCCTATAAACTCCGGTGTTCCTCAGGGCTCTGTCCTATCTCCTATTCTCTTTCTAATTTTTATAAATGATCTCCTTAACTGTACCTTAATTCCCATCCATTCATACGCAGACGACTCAACTTTACACTACTCCATTAGTTTTTCAGAACGCCCCAGCCAGCAATCCCTCAACGACAAACGTAATGAAGCCATAGAACTCTTAAATTCTGATCTAAATACTATTTCCAATTGGGGCAGAGAAAACCTTGTTAACTTTAATGCTTCCAAAACCCAATTTCTCCATCTATCTACCCGTCAGGATCTCCCAGCGGACTATCCCTTATTCTTCAACAATACAAAAATCAACCCTTCATCTTCTCTCAATATTCTTGGTGTCTCTTTTTCTTCTGCTCTCATTTGGAAGGACCATATTACCAGTCTTGCTAAGGCAGCCTCCCAGAAGCTGGGTGTGCTCAACCGCCTTAGGGGGTTCTTTTCCCCTGCACAGCTTTTTGCTCTGTACAGGGGCATAGTGCGCCCTTGTATTGAGTATTGTTCACATGTGTGGGGAGGTTCCTCTCACACCGCTCTCCTAGACAAGGTTGAAAGGAAGGCCTTTCGTATCATTAACTCCCGTCCACTCACCAACTCTCTGCAATCTCTCTCTCTCCGCCGCAATGTTGCATCTCTCTCGCTATTCTATCGCTACTATAATAATCAGTGTTCCTCAGAGCTATCCCAGTGCATACCACCTCCTTTACGTAGGGCACGTGGTACCCGTCTTGCAACTCAATCCCACCCCTACTCTGTGCAACTCTCCAACCCAAGAGTGAAACATTACTCTCAAACTTTCTTCTACTCAACATCTGAGCTCTGGAACTCTCTCCCAGAATCAGTCTTTCCCTCTTCCTATGACTTAAATTGCTTCAAACTCCGTGTGTCCAGGCATTTTGGCTCGAACGTCCCTTGATTTTGGCCCTGTCACTCTTTCAACTATGGTGGAGGCACTCGCTATAGGCAGTTATGCCTTTTGCCTCCCTCAATCACATAGAAAAAAAAAAAAAAAAAAAAAAAAATAGATGATTTCAATAAGTCATGGGGGGGAGGATGATGGGGGCAAAACGCCCCTCAACCCATCTTGTATCCCACATTGGAATTATAACTAACACCATGAAAACACTCATTTCTGAAAATCTGGAGGAAAAACATGAAAAATAAGGGTAAATAAACGAGCCTATTCCCTATAATTACCACTTTTGGTTAGGTTGGTGGTCAGGTTAGGTTGAGATAGTAACATAGTTAGGTTAGGGAAGTCAGGTTAGTTTAAGATAGGTGTTCAAGGGTAAACAAAGCTCCCTCACTACCATCGTTTGGGATTTTGTATTTATAAATGTTTAATAATATGAAATATTGATAACATCTTACCAAAATTGGAACCGCACCTATACATTAATCAAACTGTATGTAGGATCTCTTAATTTCCTATATTTTGTAATTCCTTCTCATAACAGGCAGGTAGTGTTACTGCTACTATTACCCCCAAATTTAAGGTGTAACACATGAATTATACAGTTTAGAATGACATGTTTTGGTAATAAGTTGTTAAATATCAAGTTACAGGTATATAATTAAGTATAATTTGTTTTTGCATGTTCATAGCACACAATGTATAGTGGTATTAGACTTTAAGTAGGCCTATAACAATGCATACCCTATGTCTAAATTACTGAACCTTACCTAAACTACCCCATTGCCATATACTTTCACAAAGGGCTTATTGCACTTGCTGGGACACATGCAAATACTGTAATAGAACACTAAAACACACAAGTAGCTTTGGATTGTGTGAATATATAAATTACCTAATAGCCAAGGCTATAAAGGTTAGCCTATTCCAATCTAAGTTAGGCCTAATTGAGAATGTGTACATTTTCTGTCAATGTTTAATATGTGATGGTCAATATGTGTGTTCATAGGAAAAACACTGTGTATCACTAGCTCTATTTGCAATGGGTTGAACAAAAATATAGATAGTGAGTGTAACATTTGCAATAACTATAATATGTTTGCCTTACATAAGTGAGAGTATGTCATAATAGCCTACAACTGGGTCTACTTTCTAAATTTTCAGTCCCGCCGACTGGTGCCATATTGTGGCCCGACCACGAGACAGTAACGTTCGTATTGTCCAATGACCCAAGCGGACAGAACCAACATAATTCAAGTACGTCATGTTAACAGATAGGGCTTAATGAATGTGGTTACATGTAGTACAGTAACTGTTCTCTACTTAATGGGATTGTAGTACACTGATGGATACCTGTAATGTAAATACTAATACAATGGTCTTCACCTCCTTGTTACTTGATAGTACAGTAAGTGTTCTCTCTACTTAAATGATATATCAGTATAGTAATGGGTACCAGTACTGCATATAATAGTTTGCTGGTCTTAGCCTTCTTGTTACTTGATAGTACAGTAGCTGTTCTCTACTTAAATGATATATCAGTATAGTAATGGGTACCAGTACTGCATAAAATAGTTTGCTGGTCTTAGCCTTCTTGTTACTTGATAGTACAGTAGCTGTTCTCTACTTAAATGATATATCAGTATAGTAATGGGTACCAGTACTGCATATAATAGTTTGCTGGTCTTAGCCCTCTTCTTACTTGATAGTACAGTAGCTGTTCTTTACTTAAATGATATTTCAGTACAGTAATGGGTACCAGTACTGCATATAATAGTTTGCTGGTCTTAACCTTCTTCTTACTTGATAGTACAGTAGCTGTTCTTTACTTAAATGATATTTCAGTACAGTAATGGGTACCAGTACTGCATATAATAGTTTGCTGGTCTTAACCTTCTTCTTACTTGATAGTACAGTAGCTGTTCTTTACTTAAATTATATTTCAGTACAGTAATGGGTACCAGTACTGCATATAATAGTTTGCTGGTCTTAACCTTCTTCTTACTTGATAGTACAGTAGCTGTTCTTTACTTAAATGATATTTCAGTACAGTAATGGGTACCAGTACTGCATATAATAGTTTGCTGGTCTTAACCTTCTTCTTACTTGATAGTACAGTAGCTGTTCTTTACTTAAATGATATATCAGTATAGTAATGGGTACCAGTACTGCATATAATAGTTTGCTGGTCTTAGCCCTCTTCTTACTTGATAGTACAGTAGCTGTTCTTTACTTAAATTATATTTCAGTACAGTAATGGGTACCTGTAATGTAAATGCAGTAACTGTTCTCTACTTAAATTATATATCAGTATAGTAATGGGTAATAATAATAATAATAATAATAATAGTTCTTAACCCTTATTTAGCGGCGAGCAACATAAGTCGAGTTAAATAAAGCTGGACTATGTGGCGGCGCTCGACATAACTCGAGTGGCAATTTCAGCACGTAATGTGGCTGAGAGAGAGAGACAAGTGGTGGCAGGAGACTAGCGTATGACTGCTCCAGACCACCGCGGCGAACCTACTGACACAAATCTCAGCTCCCTCCTCCCTCTCTCACTCGCTACATACTCAATTATGTACCGAAAGTACCGAATTACCTGCTTTTTGCACTCGCGTTGCACGGTTATTGCAAGAAAACTATCCATCATACAAGGATCGTTATGGTGTCATTCGAAAGCTCTGTTTATGCCCTTTCAGGGATAGGTACTTGTTTTACGTTCTGGGTCTTATTTAGGCATGAAAATGATCACGTAAACAGCCCTATTTTGGCTAAAAACACCCCGCTGTGCGGTACACATAAATAAACCGCATAGGCCGCTCGTAAGGTGTTAAAGCTAGCGCATGCTAAGCTAGCTAAGGATAGCTCAATAAGGCCGATTAGGCGTATTTCCATTGGGGTCCTGTACTACTACCCCATCCCTTTGCTCATGAGGGATGGTAACGACTCAGTGCTTGTGAAAAATCTTTAATGCGCCGAGCGTGGGCGCGAACCCGGGCCTTCTGGGTGAAAGTCCGAGACGCTAGTCACTACACCAAGCGAGCCGCAGTACCAGTACTGCATATAATAGTTTGCTGATCTTAACCTTGTTGTTACTTGATAGTACAGTAGCTGTTCTCTACTTCAATGATATTTCAGTACAGTAATGGGTACCAGTATTGTATAAAATAGTTTGCTGGTCTTAACCTTGTTGTTACTTAATAGTACAGTAGCTGTTCTCTACTAAAATGGAATTACAGAACAGTAATAGGTTCCATTACTATATAATACTTTGGTGATGTTACCCTTGTTGTTATTTTATAGAAGTAGTAACTTTTCTCTACTTACATGGAATTACAGCATACTAACTGGTACTGTATACAGCACTTTAGTGGTCTTAAGAGGCCATCCGGATCCCGGCCCAATATTCGATATGACCTCATATGAGGCCATCAGGATCCAAAGGGTTCTGTTAGATGACTATATTGACCTCTTGAAAAACTAAATACAATTTTGAGTTGACTGTTTTGTGTGGTTGGTGGGACGGGTGGTTATTTATCCATATTCTAATTAAGATTACACACACTGAAACAATACCTACTTGCCATATTTCTGTTACTGCATTTTATCGCCCTTGACTCTTTATTTTAATATCGTTATGCTAATGTTAATTGAACTTGGATATTCCTATTTACTTAAACACTTTACTATTTCCTTAATGATATAGGATGTAAATACTGTGTATAACTGTATATACAGTATATTATATACAGTATATATATATACAGTATATACAGGGTGTTCCAGAAATATGTGCCGAAAATCAGGGGATGTATTCCTGACACATAATTGAGACTGGTACCGTTCGTCAACGTGCAATTCCGGGTGACAGAGGACGACCACGGGACATTCACATGGACAACATGGAGGACCGGATACTACAAATGATTGAGGATGATCCTGCAATAAGTATTCGACAGATTGCTCATGCTCTGCAGCTGCCAGTGGTGACAGTGTGGCAGACTCTACATCAACATCATCTACATCCAGTGGCATAGCTAAGGGGGGGGGGGGGGGGGGGGAGGGGGGGGGGGCTGTTTTAAATCGCCCCCCGGGCCCCCAAGAGAAGGGGGCCCCCAAATGGATCTGAAAATAATATTAATTATACTAATAGTATATACTGTATATATAAGTAATATTAATAATGAGTAAAATAAACACCATGTGTGTTTTCTGATTTAACCTCTTTCTTTTCTTCTATCCTGCGACGTCAGGGGTATTTAAAATTAGAAAAATAACGATCACTCCATCAGTATTGATTTGGCGGTGCAAGGGAATACATCGTCGCTCTCGCTCCTAGCCTCCTACCCGCCACTTGCTTAGGACGCACTGCCTACTATAGGTAGGCCTAATGATTATACTTTATATACATTACAAAATAACACTATTGAGTTTGGCAGTTGGTTAATATACTGTGTTTTTCGTAAGCATGTGTAAAGGAATAATAAGATATAGCCTAATTTGACAACAAGAAACATGGTGATTGTTAGTAAGTTGAGTGTATAATCCAAGATTAGGCCTACATACAATTATATATAAATATATGAACCAAAAATGTCGGTAATATTTTCTTTTTCGTGAACTGTAATGGTCAAATCGATAGCTATATTTCATAGATAGCCTATGTACTTAACCTTGTGAGAAAGTTGAGTGGTATCGAAGATATTTGTAGAGTAGGCTAAACTTCTAAAGTGCTAAATATTTAGGCCTTGAAATTTGTAGGACTATGTTTTGGTCTCATATTTTTTTCTCGAACTGTAGGGGGCCTAACATAGCCTATACAATGTTTATGGTCTTACTAAACCTTAGCTTTATCGTGAAAAAGATGCATAGTCGTTTAATATTAGTCAATTAAGTATGGGTGCAATACATCAGCTAAAATAGAGCATAGAGAGGCAACATTAATGGTGTAGAGTGTAGGCTACCTTGGTTAGGCTATGAGCACTATGACTCATTCTTTCAAATTTAGACTCTGGATCACTTTTATTTATGCTACCATACGCCTTCCATATAGGCTATAGGCTATGGTGGCTGTACATATCAAGCCCAGGAACTGTGAAATAAGAAGGAACACAGTTGTGAGCATTGAATACTCGTTTGTAGGTTAATCTAGCCCTTTGGCTGGTTCAGGGTCAGGTGCAAACGTTGGTAAGCTTTCTAACAAGTTACTGGGGTTCTCAAGAAGAGGCCCCCAGTATTGAGATTTGAGGTAATGCATAGCTTGATTAGGCCTACCAATGACGCCTATTTTAACTCCCTAACGCCAGTGGTGGGGTTGAAATAATATTTTAATGTTATCACGTTTCATGTACATTATTATTTTTTATTATTTTATTAGTATTATATTTTATATTCTTATTTCAGACATGCCTAATGAACGACAAAGAGAAAGAGTTCATCAAAGTGGTATATGTTTTACAGTATTGTACCATCCATTGTACATGTATTCCTAATCCATTAGATAACGGTGATATAATAATTAATTGTATATTAAATTATTACCAGTACCCCACTATTGAGTCATGGATATCGTCAAAATGCACCTAGGTAGCATTATTATTCTAAAATTTTCTCGGGGGGGCTTACAGCGCCCACCCGAACCCCCAAGCTGATTAGGCTCGCTTCGCTCGCCACCCCCACCCCCTTCTATAATAAGCAAACCATGGAGGGGGCACCTCCAGGCACCAAGCCCCCTGGGCCTCCAAATCTCTAGCTACGCCCCTGTCTACATCCATACCACCATCAGAAAGTACAAGTTTTAACTGATGTGGACTATCTTCCACGGATGCAGTTTTGCCAGTGGCTGTTAAGGAGGCATGCTGAAAACTGTAAATTTCCAGCACTTGTGCTATTTACTGATGAGGCAACATTCGGGAGAGACGGCACCATTAATTTACATAACCGGCATACTTGGTCTGGTGTCAACCCACATGTAATGGTTCGACGAGCTCATCAGGTACGATTTACAATCAATGTATGGGCAGGCATCATTGGTGACTATCTGATTGGTCCATACCTTTTACCCCAGAGGCTGAATGGTGCAACATACAGACAGTTTCTTGAGGACACACTACCACTGCTGCTGGAGGATGTGCCCATTGGAATACGGAGAAGGATGTGGTTTCAGCATGATGCTGCTCCGGCCCATTATTGCCATATTGCAAGGGATTACTTAAATGATGTGTTCCCTGGACGATGGATTGGGCGAGGCGGCCCAGTGTCATGGCCACCCCGGTCTCCTGACATCACTCCCCTGGACTTCTACCTGTGGGGACACATTAAAGGCGAGGTGTACGCTACAGACGTCCCAAACCATGAGGAATTGTGGCACCGTGTGGAGGACAGCGTGGCACGTGTACGAAACAATCCTGGGGTCTTCAACCGTGTGCGTCAGACACTTCTGCGACGGGCAGCGTGCATCGAACAAGGAGGGCGGAATTTTGAACATTTACTGTAAATGTTATTGTCATACTGGAAATACTGTTTTATTTTGTTAATACATCATGTTGTCCTTGCTAAATGTTTCATTTACAAGGAATTTTGAAAATTTACTGTAATTTTATTGTCATACTGGAAATACTGTTTTATTTTGTTAATAAATCACATTGTCCTTGGTAAATGTTTCATTTACAAGCAATTCCCGGAGTAAAACACATTCAAGCAGACCTGTTAGGTGCTGTAACTCGACAACTATTGATATTTGCTTATATGGTCATTTAGTGATTTACATTCAATTATGTGTCAGGAATACATCCCCTGATTTTCGGCACATATTTCTGGAACACCCTGTATATATATATATATATATATATATATTTTTTTTAACTAACAGAGGCTGTGCAGAGTGGGGCCACATTTCCAGCTACAGCTCCTGTCGCAGGAACCAGCACAGATACAAAGGAGAATGAAACTACTTCGGACACTCGTAAGTGAAGTACGGTATCATGTACCAGTACTTATAATACTCCTGCAATTATAAAGAACTGAATAATGTTGAATGGTGTTATAATTATACACTTTTAACTAAGTCTTGCCACAGTCCTTAACCCTTAATTAGCGGGTCGGATAGAGAACCAAGGACAAAAGAGCGGGTCCCGCCTTAAGTCGCATGCGATTTTGAGCACATAATCGGCTCTGAGAGAGAGTCCACGCGGTGGGAGGATCGCGGGCGGGCTCTGACCGTTCAGCGTGGACATAGACCCGCCACTGACACCACCACCACATGTCTACACCTCCCTGGTCCCGCGATACAGGGTAAAAACTGAGGAAATTACTGTATTTTAGGGTTTTTCCCTTCGTATTGCAACATCGTTGCAAGAGAACCCGTGGTCGTACAAGGATGGTTCAGGTGTCATTGGAAAGCTCAATTATCGCCCTTTCACGGATACATAATTGTATTACGCTCTGGCTCTTCTTTATGCATGAAAAAGAGCATGGAATGAAGCTCGTTTAGGGTAAATCTGCCCGCTTGGCAGGTTACAAAATCAGCCGATAGGGAGGTGTTAACATACATTGCTGTTTGCCAGCAGATTGGTCTCAAGCAGCCACGTTACTGCTGATTGAATGCTTCAGACTACGGCATGAAGAGTTATCAAACAGCACCCGTAAAAAATATGAATTATGGCGAGACATTGGCAAAGACATTAAGCAGAAAGGCTACACCTATACAGGGGCTGCATGTGATAATAAAATGCAATCTTTAAAGGTACAGTATTAATAATACAGAAGCTATGGTGTTGTATTGCGATTCCCAAATATGGTACCGGTAGGGCCTACCTATTATTTTAGTCTAAAGTAAATTGAACTGGTAGAGTAGGTGTCAGATATTTTTAGTTATATCTATTGAGAGAATGAAGCATATTTCTGTATGAAGGGGCATGTGGCCACTTCAACCTGTGACCATTTCAACCAGTGACCATTTTAACCAGTAACCTAACCAAACCTAACCTAACCTACTGGTTAAAATGGTCACTGGTTGAAATAGTCACTGGTTGAGTTAGCACTGGTTAAAGTGGCACTGGTTAAAGTGGCACTGGTTGAAGTGGCACTGGTTCAACTGACCTGTCACCTCATGTATGGACTGTAGGGTGAGGAAATGGCTGAGAGGTGCTCAATTGTTTGATAGCTGTACAGTACAGTACTGTAATCTTCTCTTATGTGGATGTCAACCCAATGGGAAATATGTCTGTTTTCAAAGTTTTGGATAAATTTCATGTAATTAATTGTTGTTATTCCCTCTTAAGTACAAAACAATCAAGGACAATGCCAGCTTGAGCGGGAGAGGTGCTCTAAGACCGTGGCAGTTCTACGATGCCATGGACGATTTCATGGCAGGAGATCCGGCCATCGAGCCCATAGCTGTCGAGGGTTCACTGCCAACAGGTAACTAGGTTTAATTACCTGTATATGCATACTATTTACTATGTGTCGCTATTTGCAAATGCTCTGTTTATGTGGCTTACTAGCTTGTTCAGTAGCAATGAAAGATTCAGAAGAAAATTGCAAACTCACCACTTGGAGGTGAATAGGGTTTGTGAAGGCCTCTTCACTCCTAACTGTCCATATGCATATTCGGTATTGGTTAGGAAAAGCGTCGCGCATTTGTTTCAAGTGTTCTATAGAAAAAAAACGTACATTTCACTGATCCAAGCATCATATAGAATGCAAAACTAACAACGAGAATAATACTAATTTACATTTGCCTGCCATCTTCACTCGCAAGATTGTGATGCAAGTACTGTACTACGCAACCTCATTGACCTTAACACGTCATTACCTAGCCAAACAAAAATAACCTACCCTACTCTACCCTAAGAGAGGTTAGTTAGTAATTAATTTTTCAAGGTTAACCCCCACGATCCGGCAGGCCTCATATGCTCCTACCCCACTGTCCTGGGAGATTTTGACAAATTTCATGTTTTTCTCTGATTCATAACTCCGCAATGAAA
Source organism: Paralithodes platypus (assembly GCA_032716605.1). NCBI lineage: Eukaryota > Metazoa > Arthropoda > Malacostraca > Decapoda > Lithodidae > Paralithodes > Paralithodes platypus. The sequence goes on along the minus strand of CM064570.1, from coordinate 26,843,924 downwards.
TGGCCTAACCTAGGTTAGATATATGGCAAAATTAAGTACTCAATGTTATCTTGCTTTGAGGCCAGACTAGAACTATATACACCAACATTTTATTGTTTGGTGTTCAACATAGATTCATAGTTTTTTTCGCAATTTGCATGGATTTAAGTGGATGTATAAAGCCATGCCTCAAATGATGCCTCCCAGACTCCTGGCCAAAGCGTGAATTGCTTCATATGAGGCCTCCCGGGGCTCCGAGGATAATAATGTGATTTCCAAATATAAGGGGAATAATTCTTTGAAAAATGTATTTCTATTTGTGGAACTTTACTTGGGAAATTGCTATTTTCAATTCAATGTTTTTTTATAGGTGGTAGAGAAGCAGGTAAATTCAAATGGAAGTTGTATTATTGAATTCTATTTTACAGGAACACCTTCAGCTAGCCCTACCACCTCTGCCAGTTCAGTGACAGATGTTCCATCGCCTGCAGTTTCCTCCACCCCTAGTCCAGCAGCTTCTCCAACTGGTTCTCGTGTAGCCAGCCCGGTGCCATCTCAATTGGGTTCTTGGACTAGTGCGCAGTCATCCACCTTGCTACCACCATCCGAGCGACGACCAAGCAAGAAAAGGCGTATGGAGCCACAAGAGCCTTCCGAGGGATTACAGGAGCAGACACGGGTGTTGGAAAATATTGCTGCGGGCCTCTAGAGAGCGTACAGGGGTAATAGATACGTTTTTACATAACCTTGCTGGACAACACAAAACCTACATGGAAAACCAACAACAATTCCTTAGTGCACAACAAGTATCGTAAATACGATAGGCTATGAGTTTTGTGGTCCCGTATGTCTCTGTGACGTCACGGTCGCTCCTACAGCACGACGTAGGATGAGTAGATCGTATATTATAAGATTGTAAATAAGTACAGTTATAAAAGGCCTAATATGCTATTAAGCAATATTGCCATGGTCTTATGTTGTATATATGAATTTATCGTATACATTAAGATAATTTATCGTATAGAGCAACCTAGATGCGGAACGATAATTTGGGCTCCTGGCGTTTGCCAAGGCAGCAAGGTGTGCCTTTGAGAAACACCAGAGCCTTCACGAACACCAACCAGTTAACATCTATTTTCCGCCCTCAGTTGATCGCGCTTTTGAGCCTCTAATCACAATACACTGTCAGCAATACAAACAGCTACACCATCATGACGCTCTCATCGACGCGATGACTGACTGACAGATAGGCATAATAATCATGTCCATTCCCATGTAATCATTTATTATTTCTTTTACTTGACTTGATTCTCGGGACCGAAGTCTCGTTCCCCGTTGTCCGCCATAGTGGGTAAAACATTCTCCCTTGCTTCATTGCCACGTGGAACTATTGGTGAGTTAATTCCTGGCTAGTATTAACCCTTATAACCTTACCCTATGTATATCATTTATTATGTGAGACCTTTGGATATAAATTAGCTTGTTTCAGATCCAATTCAATTTAGATATGGAGTAATTCGATTTAGATTGATTTTATTTGGATTATAGCTTATAGATATTTAACTTCCATTGATAGTTTGCCACATTGGTGCCCAGACCTCGGGATTTAGCTACCAGTAGGGGATTTTTTATAGGCAATGAGCAAGGGATTAGCCCAGGGATGCAGGAGCAAGAACCCCGGAGGGGTGGGGCTTGGCTATCTTCCTGTACCTCGGGCGCCGGTACCTCAGAGAATTGCCATAGTAGGGCATTCATATGCCACTAGGCTAAGGACAGCCGACGGAGGAGCTGAGTCGTATCGGGCGTCGGAGGGGGATAGGACATTCAAGCTGTCCTACTTCGGGGTACCTGGAGCCACCGTTGACACCCTGAGAGCCTCCCCACATTGGGGGCAGGTGGTTCGGTATAGGCCGCATATGATCGTTTTGTTCTTGGGCGGCAATGATATATGCCCCGGTACCATGCCCCGCGAGTTAGCTGACGCCATCAAAGAGGTGGCGCTGGATCTGGAGCGTGAGTCCGGGGGGAGCTGCAGGATTGTGGCAATTGAGAGCCGGACTAGGGTCCGAGGGTTGTCAGCGGAGGAGTATCAAGCCATTAAGAACTCTGTTAACCGCGCCCTGAGGTGTCGGCTAGTAGAGACGAGGCACCGCTTTGTGTCACTTGCTCTCAGCACCAGGGACCTCGACCACAATGGTGTCCACCTCGATTTAGATACCAATCAAGTTCTCTATGATAAGATTGTAGGGCTAACGAAGCGTTGGCTAGAGAGGGACGCCGGGGTGATATCGTTGCGCCTGCCTAAGTCCTGCATCCCACCCATCATCTTCCCCCAATAAATTTTCTTTTCCATTTCAGACTTCCTGTGACATATGACCTGACCTAAAAAAAAATCTTGTTCAATATGATCCTTTAGTAGGTATTGCAATTTTGTGTACTATTTTTTCTCCATAACGTAGAAGTCCGCCGGTCGGCGTCTCTTAACTAGACTATTATTTTGCTGTTGTTTTTGTAACATTTAGATGCATAGCCTATAGGCTTACATGCAAAATGAATAAAGACAATAAAGAGACACCGTCTAGTGGGGTGCTGATCAAGGCCCCTAAAAATCAAAGGGCGGGACTTCAGGGAGTATTAAATAGGCTAATTGTGGACGTCAACACTCTCATCACTACTGCTGACCTACAGGAATTGGAAGCTAGATTAGAAAACGTCCAGGCTACCCACGGTCGTATTATGGCTCTGAGTGAGGTGATTGTGGCAGACATGACAGAGGAGGAAGATATAGTTACAGAGTGTGGCTATCGCGCCCTCTATGACGAACCTGTCTTTAGAGCGAAGTACATATTACAACGTGCTGTCGCAAGTAAGAAGGGAGGCGATAATGAGGCCCATAGAAGGGCTGACCCAAAACATACTGTACACCTCCCAAAGCTCAATCTTCCTACATTTGGGGGCAAGTTAACTGAGTGGTTAGCTTTTTGGGACGTATTTCGGTCTACAGTTCATGAATCCTCTTTGGATAATGTCCGCAAGTTTCACTATCTGAAGGGACAAATGGAAGGAGAGGCCTTACATTTGATAGAGGGTTTTGCGGTAGTGGGTGATAGTTATCTTGAGGCTGTACACTTATTAAAGTCCACATATGGGGATCAAGAGCAGTTGAAGATGGCCCATGTCGTTGCCTAGTTAAGGCTCGCAGAACCACAGTATAAGGTTGAGGAGTTAACAAATTTTAGGGCAAATATGGAGTGCCATACTCGATCGCTAGACACCATAGGGCTTACCACACAGGAAATGATAGTCATTATCTTGCGTCAAAAGCTTCCTATGGCAATACTTGACAAGGTTAGATCATTTGACCTGGGGGAGTTCAAAACTCAGTTCAGTAAGGAAATCAATAATCTACAGTTGAACAAAGGGAGAATGTATGTGTCGGGAGGGAGTGAAAATGTGGAGAAGAGGGGAACAGTAAGCATGACAGTGGGGACTAAAGAAAAGAAAGAGGGTACATATAAGAAACCTGCTCAGATTCTATGTAAGCTATGTAATAACAAACATAAATGGAGTTTCTGTGTAAAATACCCAACAAATGAGACAAAACTAGCACAGGCAAAAAGATTGAAGCTATGTGTAGGTTGTCTAAGTAAAGAACATGGTAAGCAGGGACAATGTACTGCTACATACTTAAGGCCCTGTTGCCACTGCAAAGGACATCACTTTGATAAGTTGTGTCCTACAGCAGATAAAGTCAAAGACGTCAAAACAGAGGGTACTACAACTGTGGCACTAGGTAGCATGCAAGACACCACTATATTGCCCACAATACAGATTCCCATGGAAGGTAATGACAGTAACAAAGTTTGTCGGGTACTTCTATATCAAGGGTCTCAACGTTCCTTTATAAAGAGGTCCGTACTAGTGGGACTGAAGCACCGAATCGTAGGGGCTGAGACTCTTCGATTACAGGGCTTCACAGGGGTTGCTGATAAGCAAGACTATGAGATAGCGGAGATTTCATATTTCTACCGTAAAAATCGGTACTTTATGACTTGTATCGTAGTAGACACCCTACCAGAATATGTATCTGTAGGTGTGAAGAAGGTGGAACACGCATTACGTAGCAAGGGGGTTAACTTGTCAGATCCCATGGGAAATCAGAGTCAGGTGCCTGTTCTACTTGGTGTGGATCATTATTATGATGTAGTATACCCTGGATTTAAAAAGATGTGTGGTGTAATTTTAATCCCCACTAAATTTGGATATTGCATGAGCGGAAAGGTGCATACTACACAGTCAAAGGTCCTGGTCGACACAGTCTCGATATATAGAGTCAATGTAACCGCGGCAGAGGAGTTGGGAAGGGAGGATTCCCAACCTAGTGACCCTAAGATGGCTGCCGAGTTCGACCTGGAACGACTATGGAGATTGGATCACATAGGCATTAATCCTATGGAGACTGATTATGACTCGGAAGTTGCGCTACAAAGGTTTGACGAGTCTGTGAGCTACTATGCCTCAGACGAGCAATATAAAGTTTGTTTACCCTGGAAGAACAGTGAGATAAGCCTGCCTACCAACTATGGTTTGGCATTAGGTCGCTTGCGCGCATTGCAGCATAAATTGTCTAACGAACCGAGCACGCGCCAGGCGTATGACGATGTATTTCGGAGTTATGAAAATAGGGGCTTTATTGAGAGAGTCGATGTCAAGGAACCGATTAAGAAGGGAAGGGTTCACTATCTGGCGCATCATGGGGTAAGGAAAGACAGTGTCACCACACCAATACGGGTGGTGTATGACTGCTCTGCCCATCAAGGTCAACAACCCAGTCTAAATGACTGCCTGTTGACAGGTCCGTCCATGGTGTCGGACCTGTCCCAACATCTATTGCGGTTTAGGCTGGGAAAGTACGCCTATACCAGTGACATCGAGAAAGCATTCTTGATGGTCAAGCTGAAGGAGGAAGATAGAGATGTTACCCGCTATCTTTGGTTCAGCGACATTAGCGACTCTGAAAGTCCGGTCATAATATACCATTTTCGGGTTGTACTCTTTGGGGCCACGTGTTCACAGTTTTTGTTAAATGCCACAATCAGAAAACATCTACCTGACACTCATGAGGACACAAGTAAACTATCTCGCGGATTATATATAGACAATTTGCAGGGTTCTAGCGATAGTCAGGATGATTTGTTATATACATACTGGCAAGCATGCAGATTGTTTGCGGATGCACATCTATTTCTCCGCGAGTGGGTTACTAATAGTGAAGATCTTCAGAGTTTGATACAGGTGGATGGTACGGCATCTCTTAACCAGGAAAAGTCCAGAAATTTGGGGATGATCTGGCAACCTAAACATGACATACTAACTTATCAAACAAGGTCTTTTGCTCAGCAGACAGGAGCGCACACCAAAAGAAGTCTGTTGAGCAAAGTTGCGCAATTTTTTGATCCTTTGGGTCTAGCATTACCCGTTACCATAAGAGCTAGATTCTAATGCAGGAAGTTTGGAGACATAAAATAGGATGGGATGACAGTTTGCCCGAGGACCTGAATGACCAAGGGACATTGTTGTTGAATGAGTATTCCATCCTATGTACTAAACCTATACCTCGTAAAGTGGCGGCGTACGGTGATGTTACGTTACACACGTTTTGCGATGCTAGCGCCACGGCATACGGGGTAACCATATATGTCGTTACTTCATTTGGGGCACATTTAGTTACAGACCGGGCCTAGGTAGCCCCGGTTAAAAAGGTAACTATCCCTAAAATGGAATTGACTGCCATGCTGCTATTAGCACGTCTGGTACAACATGTACGCGCAGCATACGAGAGCGAATTGAATATTGAAATCGTTCACGTTTAGTGCGATAGTCAGGTCGCACTCAACTGGATACATAGCAAGAAGTCTCTGCCAGTTTATGTGAGGAATAGGGTAGATGAGATTAGAGCCCTTTTGCCAGACGTTGCTTACATTATGTAAATACAAAAGAAAACCCTAGTGATCTCATAACTAGGGGTATAATGACTAGCCAGCTAGTGAAGTCCGAATTGTGGTGGCATGCTCCAAAGTGGCTGCTCCATGAAAGTGAATGGACGATTTGGCATGCTGTTGGTGAGGGACTTCTGCCACTGGAAACAGTGGCAGTTACAGCCCAACCAAATGAGCCACCGGGTCCAATCATAGAGTGGGCAAGATTCGGTGACTATAATATACTAGTCAGAGTTGTAGCTTGGGTATTGCGATATGTATCCATTCTCAGGCTTAAAGTAACGGGCCAACTCTGCAACAGGGGTCACAACATTGATGCTCGTGAATTTAAAGCAGCTGAAGTAACTATGATCAAATGGGTTCAAGTAGAAACCTTTTCCAATGAATTAGAATCTTTGAAAAGCTCAAATAAGACATTAATGCCTATTATAGTGCGTCAACTAAGGTTGCACCTAGACAATGGCCTCATCAGGTGTGAGGGTCGCCTGAAGTGGTCGGGTGTACCAGACAGCACAAACCGCCCTATACTTATGCCAACAAGACATCACGTTACTGATCTATTGATCATACGTGCACATAGGGAAGTAAAACACTACGGGGTATGTCATATTATATCAAATTTACGTCTCACATGGTGGATACCCAGAGTTCGACAAGTAGCTCGACGCGTAGTAAGAAAGTGTGTAATATGCCCGAGACTAAAAGGTAAACCATATGCAACTGGACCAGCTCCACCTCTACCTGAATGCCGTGTAAAGCACGTAGAACCTTTCCAAGCGGTATGATTAGATTACACAGGGGTATTGAAGACGAGAGAGCATGATAAGGTTTATATATTATTGTTTACCTGTGCAACGTCTCAAGCGGTACACCTAGAACTATGTGATAATATGTCTAGCGAAGAATTTATGCTGGCGTTTAGACGGTTTTGTGCCCGTCGTTCATTCCCTCAACTCATTCTTAGCGACAATGCTCCCACTTATGTCCAAGCATCAAAATATCTAAAGGATATGAGTAGTGATCCTACTATCATCACTTTTTTGGGTGAGAAGAAGACAGTGCGAATGGAGGTTCATTCCAGTTAAGGCACCTTGGTTTGGTGCAATGTGGGAACGGTGTGTCGGCATAGTAAAGTCAGGACTCAGAGCGGTTGTAGGACTTGCTCTATTAAAGAAGAGTGAGTTGACGAAAGTCCTCACAGTGATAGAGGCAGTCGTGAATGATCGCCCGCTTACATATTATGTGTACACCGACCTGCAAGAACCACTACCATTAATGCCAGCTTACTTGCTATATGGAAAACCATTGACTGCGTTTCCATCTGATTTTCAGTCGATAGTAGAGTTAGAGGATCCCTCGTTGTACTCTGAGGTAGCGGTGTCTAAGAGATACCAGTATATATCCAGGATAATCGAGGATTTTAGGACACGGTGGATTAGTGAATATCTGCTAGCATTGAGGGAAAGAAGTGTTACTCCCTATGGTAAACCAACGGCGCCTACAGTTAGTGAAGTTGTTTTAATTAAAGAAGATAGTCCTCGTTTATACTGGAAATTGGGCCGCGTGTTGGAGGTATACAAGGGGGCAGACTCTGTAGAGCAGGTGGTGCTATTGAAGACAGCCACTGGAACTACTGTTCGTCCTATTGCACGTTTGTACGCTTTGGAGCTCGATTCCGCAATGCAATCTGATGCTCCACCTGTTATTGCTGGGTCCGAGGATTCTCAAAGGAACGACTCACCTCTTACTGATGGTGATCATTCTCGGACCGGGACGCGTCCCAGACGCGCTGCTGCTGGCGCCGTCGACTTGTGGCGTCAGAAGATAGCCTCTGGGCAACTTTAGGTTTAAGGTGGGGTTCAGGTCTTTTTTTGTGGGGGGAGTGTATCGTAAATACGATAGGTTATGACTTTTGTGATCCCATATGTCTCTGTGACGTCACGGTCGCTCCTACAGCACGACGTAGGATGAGTAGATCGTATATTATAAGATTGTAAATAAGTTAAGTTATAAAAGGCCTAATATGCTATTAAGCAATATTGCCATGGTCTTATGTTGTATATATGAATTTATCGTATACATTAAGATAATTTATCGTATAGAGCAACCTAGATGCGGTACGATAATTTGGGCTCCTGGCGTTTGCCAAGGCAGCAAGGTGTGCCTTTGAGAAACACCAGAGCCTTCACGAACACCAACCAGTTAACATATATTTTCCGCCCTCAGTTGATCGCGCTTTTGAGCCTCTAATCACAATACACTGTCAGCAATACAAACAGCCACACCATCACGACGTTTTTCAGCGACGCCATGACTGAGTGACAGATAACCATAATAATCATGTCCATTCCCATGTAATCATTTATTCTTTCTTTTACTTGACTTGAGTCTCGGGACCGAAGTCTCGTTCCCCGTTGTCCGCCATATTGGGTAAAACGTTCTCCCTTGCTTCATTGCCACGTGGAACTATTGGTGAGTTAATTCCTGGCTAGTATTAACCCGTATAACCTTACCCTATGTATATCATTTATTATGTGAGACCTTTGGATATAAATTAGCTTGTTTCAGATCCAATTCAATTTAGATATGGAGTAATTCGATTTAGATTGATTTTATTTGGATTATAGCTTATAGATATTTAACTTCCATTGATAGTTTACCACAACAAGATTACCGACAAGAACAACGTGATCAGCAAAGGCAGCTACAGGAGCTTCATCAACGTTTGCTTCAACAGCAGGAAGACCAGCGCCGAGAGCAGAGAGAACACCATGAGCGGATGATTCAGGTTCAGCAGAAACACCAACAATTATTTGCAGGGTTTGGCAGAAAGCAAGGCATCTCAACCTAAGTAACATATATATTGGTAATAGCTTCTGTAATAGCTAAATATGTGATATTAACCATTACTTAAGTGCCTTACTGTAGTGCCCCCACCATGAACAAAATTACTTAAAAATACAGTATATTAGTACAATAGGATATTCTACTTTAAGTAGGCCTACATGTACTGTAATAGTAAGTGTCATTTACATGTTCTTCATGATGTCTTTCAAATACAAATAAGTAATGTAACCTCAAGCTAAATACTGTGATGTAGAGTACCATTTCATTGTTTTTGTCTTGTCTTTGAACTCCAAAATAATATTATACCTCAAGGTAATTATGTATGTACAGTATGTATGTTTAATGTTTATACTCAGGCACATACTCCAAAGTTGGGGGTGGCCGACTCTAGACAGAGCAGAACAGAAGCAACAAACAAAAAGCCTCTCTTAGTTGTATATATTTTTAATTTACAAATAAGGTCAGGAATGCAATTTAATACTGATTAGGTCCGGTGTACCTAATGTTTGTGATATATTTCTAATTTGAATACATTTATTATATCTATAGATAAACAACTGTTTACCTCTTTTAGTTCTATATATTTTTCAATTGTAAATAATGTCACAAATGCTAATTTATATCTTAGTATGTTCTGTGTTATCAATGTCTGATATATTTTGGTTAAAAATACGTAATGATATCTGTCAATGATAAAATGGTTAGTTATTTCAGATATATACATAGTTATTAGTAAAGTGATCTGGAATGGCAATATAATACTTAATAGATTTTGTGTTCTCACTACTTGTGAGATATATTGATATTACCTTCAGTATGGTTCATATGCAACTACTGCTCTCTATCATCAGTAATGTACAATATTTATTTTATACAATGTAGTTGTGGGCTGGTGTGTCAAAGTGAGGGTTGAGCGTCCTCTACCCCCATAGATTACTCCGACTGTCTCTTTAACTATTACTTCAATTTTCTCAAGGGTGTATGAGACTCGTTTTGCCTTGGGTGGCATCCCATCTAAGGGAGTAAACCTTAAACAAATCCTTACTGGGTGGCCAGACACCCTGCAGGACTAATACCTGTCAAAGGGCGGATGAACTATATTAGTCAACGGTCATCTAGCAACCTGGGACGGTAGGCTAGAAATCCTCCCCCTTTGCAAGTTCCCTACTAGATGAGACACATTGGGGCCGAGGGTGCGCGGAAGCGTTCCCAAACCCTAAGAAGTTATGTCTCGTCTCGGCCACCCCCAGTAATGGGGTTTGAGGTATGGTAGATAGGCAGATAGACAATGTAATTGCGGCCAGTAGGTTCATAGTCACCTCAATGTTGTTAAGATACAAGTATTTAAATTTTGCTATATAACCTTTAGTGGCGTGCTAATGGAAGTAACTTTGTTTTCTCATTGGCAGAAGCGTAGCATGGCACATATCAGCGTTCTTTAGGTGCAAAATATTGGTATTCTCTGTAAATCGTACATCATATAAATGTGTTTCTTTGATGAAACAATGGTTTAATATTTTTCTCAACGATTTCATAATTTTATCTATTATGCATTAACACTGCGGTAACTAAAAAAAAAAAATCTTTTCAATAAAACAGCAGCTCTGTCAGTTGTTATGAGTACCTATGTCCTTCATGAAAGTAGAAATATGAGTAACGGTATTACTGTATTTCAGTTGAAGTAACAAACACTAGTATAGTGTTACATTATTACATGTAATCTTTAGTTAAAATTGTCAGTGACATTACAGCATTATGCATTTGGAAGCTGTCAAGAAGTAACAAACAATATGTCCAGTCAAGCATTTATTTTTCAAACAAAGTAGCGAACAAAGAGATATATAAGCAATAACAAATATGAAAGAAATTTTATTTTAGACATAAAACTAGTACCGGTACGATATATTAATATTTATTTATGTTTACTGTATTAAGGTAGGAGTCAACAGAATCTACACAATGCAAATTTCAAAATGTCATTGAGGATAAGAACAGTTAAAAAAGGCAGAACATTTCAGGTGCTGTAGGCCTACTTGGTTAACATCATTTGGTAATATAATTGTGCAGTATCCCAAAATTTGGAAGAGCAATATAGACTATGCATTCTGGATGTGAACTTCTGTGTGAGCGAATGAAAGGTAAAAAAGTGGAAGAGTAGTCCTTCTTTATGAAATAACCAGCACAGTACAGTATTACCGATTCCTTTGTGAGTATCACCACATCTTGAGAAGGTATCATTTAGTAAAAAAACAAAATGTATATATTAAATATTAATTAAACAACAAAATAATAAACCAATATAAATACAGTATTACAAATTCCGGTTCAATGTTATTTTAATACCACACATTTTGTTGATATATTTGAAGATAAATATTGAATCTATATGCTCTAAAGATCATAAGAAAATTTGTTTTAACCCTCGGCAAAACCTAATAAAAAAGTATGGTACTAACATTTATTTTTCGTAAGAAGGTTGTCAATACGGTACTTCCAGTTATCGACAGCTCTAAAGATCATATGAAAATGTGTTAAACCCTCGGAAAAACCTAATATAAAAGTATGCTACTAAAATTTAATTTTCATAACAAGGTTGTCAATACGGTATTTTCCCGTTATCAATGTACAATTAAAGCTGAACATTGCAGAGTAAACACCGTAGACTTCATCGACTTTTCTTTCACCTTCGTATAATCGACAGCCAATTTTGTTGTTTTTATTTACTAAGGGATTAGCACTCAACTAGCGTGGGTGTGGGGGCGGCAGCCCCCACTCATAATAATAAGTTAGGTTAGGTAAGGTTGTTAGGTTGGGCTAATGTCTTTTCAAATCATTATTGGGGGGGGGGGGTCTCAACATCGATCGATAGGCCTAATGGGGAAAATAGGTTTTCCCGAGATTTTTAATTAATTACAAACACTATATATTGATGCAAATGAACAATTTTGTTTATAAAACACACTTGGAAAATTTGTGGTATTAAAATAAAAAAAATCCCAAATTCCTTTGTGAGCATCACAAAATCTTGATGTGTCATTTTGGAGAAGAAAAGAAATGTATTTTTAAATATTAATTACAGTAACAAATAATAAATCAATATAAATATACTGTATATATTTTACTGCATAGCCTAAATGTACACTATATTTTAAGTAAACCATCACATCCTCCTAGACACCCTTCATCTTACTGATGAGAGCTCTCATGAATGATATGTACAGTACAAACATTTTATAGTATTAGAAATGTAGGTTAATACTATTTACAAGTTTATAATAATGCTAAACTATACATGAAAGTTATCAAAATTGGAAAAATAAATGTATATGAATAAGAAATTGAAACGGCACATAAGAAATGTTGAAACAGGTGACAATTTACATGGAGAAACTGGTTTAGGTAAGCCAAACGCCGCCACATGGAAGGCACCAAGTTCCATATCAGTGCCAGCTACTGCATCTATCTATCTATATATTGCCAGACGCCTCGATCCCTGAAGGGGTGACCACGAATGAATCGCCTCCATGTTCCTCTGTTAACTGGCACCCCTCCTCCCATCCAACACCACTCTCAATCTTATACCTCTCAACTCCATCCTTTCATCTCACTCTCGGTCTTCCACTTCCTCTCTGTAGACTGCCCTTCCACCTCACTCTCGTACACTCTTAGTCATTCTTTCACTCAGCATACGTTCTACATGACCAAACCACCTCAAGATGTTCCTTTTCACACTCCAGCACATCCACACCACAACGATGTCGTACTTCCTCATACGTCTGTCTATCCTCTCCATGTAGCTCCACACACTCTTCTCAAGTAACTCATTTAACTCCTGTCACCCTTGATTTATGTCTCTCCAACAACGTCCATGCTTCACTCCCGTACGTCGGTGTCGGGATTACCACACTATCAAGCAATGACTTATTTTCTTTCAAGCTCATTACCCTATTCCTTGTCACTGGTTCATACAACCCTCTTACGCTGTTGTACCCTCTCACTTCATCTTCTATACTCCCATCTTTGCTCATTACACTGCCCAAATACTTAAATGAGGTGACATTCTCCATAACCTGACCATTCAACCTTATCTCACACTCTGTGACTGCATTCCTTTCAAAGACCATACTCTTCACCACATTTACCTTCAACTTCCATTTCTCACACACACTTCCAAACATATTTAGCAGACTCTGCAACTCCCACTCACTGTCACTCATTAAAAATGTATCATCACCAAACAGCAGCAGGATATTGATTAAGTTGTGCCTTACTGCCTTACACAACAAACACATTTCAATTGTAAAATTAAACCAGTAAACGATGTTATTGGTTGCCCAGTGTGTTATATATAATAGATACAACCTTAAATAACAATTTTATATTCACAACACCAGTTTTCTAATGCATGTATTGTAAATAATTCGCCAAATGCAAAATCTCAGGGCAGCAAAGCTCACCACATGTTGCTCATTAGTCCCCATTAGTAAATGATGTTGCCTATGCTACAGGTGTGTGGATACTGACCCTAATTAATACTAATACTGCAACATCTTGTAGTTGTGAGCAGATAAGGTCAACAAAATTGGGCCAAAAGATCCTCAGTAGTCATTATGAGGTTCATAGTCTTGTGCTCCCACTCAATCGTAAATTATTTTCCAATTCATGAAATGTGCATAGCTCTTTTCAAATTCATCCAATTGCGCTGAAATTTTAACCAGAGAAGGGGGTTGTGCCTTGAAACATTGTGTTAAAGTCTTATTGGTCTAACTCTTATAGTAATTGAATACAAAATCAGAATGTGTTATCTAAGCACTCTTTGATGCCACTACAATTTATCAAAAATTATAATTTCTCTTTCATGAACATACTACTGCACTTTGGAATGCAGGAATGAGTACTTATCATCATATGAAGTCCTAAAACTGACATGAGAAGTCTCGTGGCAATACAAACAATAGATTTTTTTATATGATTAAAAATTGCATACAACAACCAGACTTTTTGCGCTTTGCTGCCATTTTGGAAATTTTGAAGGCTCATATCTCAAAAAGTATTTTGAATTAGACCTTGGGATTTAAAGTACCTTAGTTTGGACGTATGTACATCTTACTTTGCCCCAAATATCCTACTTCAATTTTTGGTCGATAATTTATGCATGTGTCGGGTAGAAGAATTAAGCATGTGATAATAGATTCTATAGATACTGCACTATGTTAACTATAAAACTTTGATCAAAACTAGAGGAGCACGAAGCATTGAATCACATCTTCCTAACCGCATATCCTATCTGGCCCTGTAGTTTCGAGAACGTTGATCCATAACTTTGTGAGCCGTCTAGACTGGTAGAGGTATGTGCTCTCCCAATCATCTCCAAAATTAAATCTCCAAAATTAAATCACTTCGTACTTGGCGCCTATCCCATCTGCCCACCAAATGTCGTGAACATCAGTTAATAACTTTTTTAGATATCTTGGCTCTACTAATCGCTACCTAAATGGAATCACTTCTTCCTTGGCGCAGACCATATTTGGCCATCAAATTTCGTGAACATCGTTTCATAACTTTGTGGGTCTTCTATGCTGGTGGAGGTATGCGCACTGCCGATCAATTCCGAAATTGAATAACATTTTCCTTGGTGCTTATAATTTTAACAACGAGTCATCGTGATGAAGAGGTTAAAACGGGAAACGAACGAGGAAGTGTAAAAAGAATATGATATAATTTAGCTACATTTCATTTCCTCAATTTGTCCACTTTCTTTTCCATACCATAGGTGGTCTTCCACTACTAGCTGTTCCACTTACCTGACTCCCATATATCTTTCTTGGCATTCTGTCTTCATCCAGTCTCTGAACATGACCATACCACATTGGAAGTTATTCGAAACCACTTACCTAAAAGCAGTGCAAGACTGCATACCATCGAAAATACGGCGTCCAGGCCATAATAATAAGCCCAAATGGTGGAATAAAGATATTTCAAACTGCCTGCTTGCTAAAAAATTTGCTAATGATAGATTAAAATCCTCACAAAATGACGAAGAACGGGTGAAATTTGTAGAGCTACGACGCAAAGCCAAAAAGTTAATTAAGCAAAGTAAAAAGACCCTAGAGTTACATATTGCGAATCAAAGTAAAACAAACCCGAAAGAATTCTATAGTTATATCAGAAAGAAAAAAGTAGTTACTTCAACTGTTGGACCGTTAGTCGATGAAAATGGAGAATACACCAAAGACGAAGTACAAATGAGTAATGCCCTCAATAACTTCTTTGCATCAGTTTTTACAACAGAAGACCTCAGTGATATCCCTACACCATCGCCGATTCAGATTAATAATTCAGATGTTCTAAGCAATATCACCGTTAGAGGGAGAAGTATTAAATTGTTTAGATAAACTCAAGGTAAATAAAACGCCTGGACAATCTCGCCTAGAGTTCTAAAGGAAGCTAAGGATGAGCTCTCCAAACCACTGACATTACTATTCAATAAATCCTTGCAGTCTGGAACTATGCCTGATCAGTTATTATGTTCCTTCCAACAACCAACTATACTCCTAAAATCGATTAATGAAATTTACAAACACATGTGGCAGTCCGTGGATTCGAATCCACGATGCTCACACCGAAAATCAACACCTTATGCATTGCACCACGAAGACAGTTAAAGAATGGTGGACACTGCCTATGGAAGATAGCCAACGTAACATCGATATTCAAAAAAGGCAGCAAATCCCTACCCAGTAACTATCGTCCAATTAGCTTAACCTCAGTTGTATGTAAATGCTAGAAACGGTCATACGAGACAGACTCGTAAATCACTTAGAGGAAAATAACATACTTAAAGATACTCAACACGGCTTTCGTAAAAAACGTTCCCGTTTAACAAACCTCTTTGACTTCTTCCACGATATCCTCAACCTCTACGATGAGAGTAAAGCTGTAGATATTATATACTTTGATTTTCAAAAGGCCTTTGACAAAGTTCCCCACAAATGTTTACTGCTAAAACTAAAAGCGCTTGGAATACAAGATAGAAAATTGGCTCAGCGACAGAAAGCAAAGAGTAGTCATAAACGGTAAGGCATCTAAATGGACCAATGTAAGTAGCGGGGTACCCCAGGGATCGGTACTAGGACCAATTATCTTTCTAATTTACATCAACGACATAGATGAGGGTCTCACCTGTACAATCTCAAAATTTGCTGACGATACAAAAATTGCAAATAGCGTATTCTCAAAAGATCAAGTTGACGATATGCAACACAATCTAGATAAATTGTCACATTGGGCCCAAATTTGGCAAATGAGTTTCAATGCGGATAAATGTAAAGTACTACATACCGGATACCTAAATGAGAAAGCAAACTATTCGATGAATGGCACTCAGCTTAACAGATAAAGGTAAACAGAGAAACCGATCTGGGAGTAACAATATCGAGTAACCTAAAACCGAGTCAACAATGTTCAGAAGTTGTTAAGAAGGCAAACAAAATAATTGGCTTTATAGGCAGGTCATTTGAGCATAAATCCAAAGACGTTATCCTAACCCTTCACAACTCCTTAGTCCGCCCTCTTCTGGAATACTGCGTTCAATGCTGGTGCCCTTATTACCAAAAAGACATAAACAAGCTAGAACGAGTTCAACGTAGAGTTACCAAAATGATACCTAGCCTAAAGAACAAACCATACGAAGAGCGTCTTAGAGAATTAAATATATTTCCTTTAACCCAGCGCAGATTAAGAGGTGACTTAATTCAAGTGTTCAAAATCATCAAAGGCATCGACAATATGAACTGTAGTAAGTACTTCACTATCGACCAATCTAATTACACGCGGGGAAACGGTTGTAAAATTATTGGTAAATCTTTTAACTCACACGAATCTAAGAATTTCTTCTTCAATCGAGTTGTCAACTTGTGGAATGGGCTTCCCCGAGACGTTATAGACTGCAGCACCGTTGATTCATTTAAACTCCGCCTAGACAAATATCTCGCATCAAACCCGCGACTGACTGCGTTTGTAAATGAATAACTTTATTTTATCCTCCCCTCAGTTACTAACCCATATGTCCCCTACTAACTTCCTAGTCCTGCCACAGACATTAGTTCCAGGGCAGTAGTTCCCTTTCCAATGTTCTCTTACCCACTCTAAACCACTGTTTGGACACTTGATCCTCAGTGTTTTGGAGGACAAGCAGCCTAGAAGGGTCACTAGATCTGTTGTTGCTTGATTTCCTTTGTACACATCAAAGTACTTCTCTTTATCCACTCAACCACTCCACATTCAATGCCCAAAGCTTGCTCTTCCATTCGAAAGGACTCTTACACTTCCCTATTGCTTGGCCCATCTAGCCTAGTCACGCCAGCTGCCATTCTGAAAAGCTCATCTCTACAGCTCTCAGTTTGGAGAAGTCCTCATCACTTGCTGTCCATGTCTTGCTTCCATACAAGAGTATTGGGAGCAGCACACTGTTTCTCAGTGACTTTTTCACTTCATGACTAACCATTCTTCCTTTCAGAATACTATCAAGTTCTCCAATTACCTTTCTCCCTTGCATTTTTCTCTCTTTTATCTCACTCTCCATTTTACCATATTTGCATAGTAGCCTACAGCTTCCAAGTACTTGAAACTTTCAACCTCTTCCAATACTTAATTTTTCATCTTTGTTTACAACTTTTCTCATGTTCTTTCTTAATTTTATATGTTGCCGTAAAATCTATGGTTTCATGCATTATTCTCTCAAACACCATTACCTTCTATTTCCCTACATTGACCTTTAAATTTCTCTTTTCGCATACCCTGTCAAAGTATGTGACCACTCTCCGAAGTTCTTCCACATTTTCCGCCAACAGGACTGTATCGTCCGCATATAGGCATGTACAATCTTCCACTCTCTTCACTCTGATTCCCAGCCTAGCTCCTATACCCATTGATCCCGCTCTACATTCTATAATCACTCCATCCATGTATATAATGAACAACCAAGGTGACATAAAACATCCCTGCCTTACTCCTACACTGACCTCAAAACTCTCACTTAACTTATCTCCTACCTTCACATTTGCCATTGC
Organism: Paralithodes platypus; assembly: GCA_032716605.1. Lineage (NCBI taxonomy): Eukaryota > Metazoa > Arthropoda > Malacostraca > Decapoda > Lithodidae > Paralithodes > Paralithodes platypus. The sequence continues at coordinate 26,826,028 of CM064570.1, read as the reverse complement.
ATTCCTATAGAAAGATTTTACTGCCATTAGCAACTTTCCTCCAACACCACATACTGTTAACACAGCCCACAGACCCTCCCAATCTACTTTGTCATAGGCTTTTTCCAAATCCATGAATGCTGCATAGAGTTTTCTGTTCTTGGCCAATTACTTCTCTACCAACAAACGCTTTGAGGATAACTGGTCAACGCAGCCCCCTGCCCTTTCTGAAACCTCCCTGCTCCCTTGCCCTGTCTATTACGGGCATGCATAGTATAAAATAAATTGCATCAATACTTATTGGTAGGCGAGTACATCCATCATCCACATTTTGTGGACAAAGATCTGCCATCTATGCTGAAAATTGTAACAGGTCATCAACCTATCACACTTACCAGCATCACATTGAGGTGTTTGGCAATATAGCCCAAGGTGTCAGTAAGGATGTGTGGCCCTTTAGTTGTTTGGAACCGTGTTCTGTTCCAAACAGTCTCATATGGTCCCTGGAGGTGGTAATGTGGTGCTGGAGCCAGGGGGGACTCCCACATAACTGCTGTGTTGCAGTTCCTGTTTCCACAACAACCTTTGGGTGACACATGGGCTCACACATGCATGCATGTTTGTCATGTATGCATATAATATAGGTCTTATAAAATATAATATTGATTGTTTATAATGGTGTCTTGCCTTGGAACTTGACCATGAGGGGATTGCATTTGTGGCTGGGATTGTATTAACACCGTTGGGATTTTTTTTTTTCATTCATTCATAGGAAGTTGCATATTTAAATAAAATGGTACGTATGTATCTTCATGAATCCTTATAGACACAGATGGGCAACTTTCCCCCGTGCACAGGTATAAGTTAGATAATTTAGTGAGTTGCCTCAGCATATGGCGATTCATTCGCAGTCAGTCCCTCCTGGCAATAGACAAAGATTGCACCAGGATGCATTTTCTATTATTACAGTATTTAAGACAAAAAATATATTTACTTAATTATAAATAGGTGATATAAACATTTATACTTTTAACATTTATTGAAAACAAATATTTTAAAAATACATATTTCCTGTATACTATTTATTGGACTAGATGACTATCAACCAATTACAGTAGTTCTAAGTAAAATATGACTGTTTTTTTAACCATTAATTCAATAACATCTAGTGACTACAATAAAGTGGAGTGAGTTTGGACATATTTTAGATGTTATAATTCTAGATGTCTATGGTGTGAGTGTAAGATTGGAATAGATAAAGATATAATTTCATGTGTGTAAGTAAGTCCCTGTAAACCAAGACACTGGAAAAGGTTTGGAAGATAAGGCTTTGGAATATAGTCAATATATGTACCGGTATAAGCGAATGGCAAGAGTGTATAATTGTAATTCTACTGGGTGACCTAAATAGTAAGAGTTGGAAAGGAGTTAAAATTATATTGGGTAAATGGGGTATGGAGCGTAGGAAATATGAATGGTGACTTTTTCACTATGTGCGCCGCTATTAGGAAGTTAGACCGAAACCACACTTCACAGGGAGCACTTGGGTCTTTAAATTTATGTATATGTGTAGGCTATGTATGTCTATCTATACAGGGTGTCCCGCGAGTTTTGTCAAATACTTCCAGAGATGAAAGATTAAGTAATTCTAAGCAAAAACTGTTATATACACATAGGCTTTTTGGGGCATTGTTTTTTGTTTTAGCTGGTGACCCTTAAAATCGGCATGTTGGTGTTTTTTGTAGTTGCTAACCCTGTTTTTCTTCAATAAGATGGGGATAGGAAAAAAACTATAAAGTGTATTATGAAGCATGATATCAATACTTCAAACTGAATATTACAAGAAACCAACAAACCTTAATTTTAAGCTCATCATCACGGAAAGAAGAAAGGAGCTACAGAGGATGTGTTCGGTGTTTTCTGTCAGTTTAAACCCATTTTCCGAGTAATAAAAATGAATAGTGATAACGTTAAATGCTGTATGATGGTGCATGGTATCAATACTTCATGAACACACCAAACAATCCTCTGTAGCTTATTTCTTCTTTCCGTGATGATGAGCTTAAAATTAAGTTTTGTTGGTTTCTTGTAATATTCAACTCCATGCCAACGGAATATGAAGTATGGTGTAGGGAAGTTTTTGGTGTCAGTTTGAAGTATTGATATCATGCTTCATAATACACTTTATAGATTTGTTTTCCTATCCTCATCTTATTGAAGAAAAACAGGGTTAGCAACTACAAAAAACACCAATATGCCGAATATAAGGGTCCATAACTACAAAACAATGCCCCAAAAAGCCTATGTGTATATAACATTTTTTTACTTAGAATTACTTAATCTTACATCTCTGGAAGTATTTGACAAAACTCGCGGGACACCCTGTATATCTATTGCCGCACACCGTAATCCCCAAAGAGGTGCCCACGAACGAAACTCTCCAATGCTCATCTGTCCCCAGTCAGTAGATGCCCCTCCTCCCATCCAGCACTGCTTTCATGCATATACTTCTTAACTCCATCCTTCCACCTCTCTCTCAGTCTACATCTCCCTCTATGTCCTTCCACCTCACTCTCGTACACTCTCTTGGCCATTCTCTCGCTTCCCATACGTTCCACATGGCCGAACCATCTCAAGGTGTTTCTTTTGACACTTTCCAGAACATATACATCCACACCACACCGTTCTCTTACTTCCTCATTCGTCTGTCTATCCCTCCATGTAACTCCATACGCACTTCTCAAGTAACTAATTTCCACCCCTCTCTTTCTTGGTTTGTGTCTCTCCAGCAACGTCCATGCTTCGCTCCCGTAAGTCAATGTCGGGATTACCACACTGTCATGCAAGGACTTCTTTGCTTCCATGCTGACCACCCTATTTCTTGTAACTGCTTTCAGCGTTCCTACAACCCTCTTCTCCTGTTGCACCCTCTCCCGCACTTCTTCATCCATACTCCCATCTATACTCAGCACACTGCCCAAATACTTAAATGAGCTGACATTCTCCATAGCCTGACCGTTCATCCTCACCTCACACTCTGTGGCTGTACCCTTTCAAAGACCATAAACTTACTCTTCCTCGCATTTACCTTCAGATTCCGTTTTTCACACACTGTTCCAAACATATTTACCAGACCCTGCAACTTCCACTCATTTCCTTCCCTTATCAGCGGTGCACCCACATCCACTGATCTTCCTTGTATTTCTTTCATGACTCCATCCATATATATATATATATATATATATATATATATATATATATATTGAACAGCCATGGGGACATCACACATGTATGTTTGTATGTTATTTAATGTCTATAATTGTGGCAAGACTTTCTTGCACTCTGCTGCAGTAAAGACTGTAGCCACCATGTTATGATTGCTGTGCACAATGTACAGTACTGTGATTGTACCATGGAAGCCACATTCACTGTGGACGGTTGCGGTCTTTAAACCCGTTTGTATGTATGTATGTATGTATGTATAATTGTCTGAAATCACCCCTGTTTACAGTAATAATCCTTCACTGCTTTAATATGCGGAATTAATTAATCTAAGTTAATGAAAACAAAAGAAAATCTCTATTCTAACACAGAGAGAAAGGTGTGTGTGTGTGTGTGTATGAACATTTACAACTATCTCCCTCTCTCTTTCATTATTTATAATATGATCCTTAAAAAAGATCCTCGGGCTGACCTAATCAACAATATTCATGAAATATTTTAAACAATTAACATGATTAGGTATTGAAAGTAAGATTTTATAAACATTCAGTGAAGTGTGCCTACAGAGGGCTAAGTATGGTGGCCCCCTAACTACACAACCCCTTCTACCCTAAACACTGATCTCACTATACCCTACAACAGATGGGAACACTCTCCAGAAACATTGCTATGAACAGAATATAACTTCATAAATATATCATACAGTAATTCCCATAAACTACAACTATTGGCCACTATTCTTAAAATGTCTTCAAAGTTACTAAGAATACTGTACTGTGCTATACCCTATTCCAAGTACCATAATTATTCCAAAACTCTTGAGTATTAACCTCTATAACTCACAAACAAATCAAGTAAACAAACTAATATTTCTACCATTTGTTGGAAAGGGTCAGCCAGGGAATAAGTGTCGATATTCACAGCCCATTAACTCTAGCCCTTATATATTTATAGAGGATGTTAAAGAATTTAGGAATACACGCTTGGACTAAGGTATAGTACTGTACCAAATATTTTAAGAAAATTGAGCATAAACTGTCTAATAATTTAACACTTGGAAAATAAAGTATATCTTTTCACAGCAACTACAGAACAGTAGTTTAAACAAAAAATACTGTGATGCAATTTAACATTTTGTTGTATGATAATTCATAATGCACTGCTACATCAATAAGAACTAAAAAGTATTATCCTAAAATATATATTGAATCTTCAATTACACACACACCTCTTTTCTTTTCTTCTAATTACATGATATAGTATATCTTGAAAACACTATGTTCTCTCTATGCCTAGACAAAATGGCAATATTCTGAAGGTTCTTTCAACTATTTGCCATAATGACTTCTTGATAGCACAATGTATAATGCACTGTATAAACATTTACAACAAATAAGTGAATTGTGACTAGGTGGGGACACATCCCAAACACATTGCTATCAAAGAATATAACTTTGGATATAAACCTTAAATGCAGTTCCTGTGAACTACTGTAAGCCACTATATTCAGTGAAATGTGTCTAAAGTTATTATTTATACTATCATGTATTTTAAATATAAAATGTCTTAAACTAACAAATCATCATCATGAAAAATACAATCACTCTTCACAGCAACTAGTTAAAATCAGTTTGACTGAAAATAATGTCACTTTCTAAAAGTGTAACATTTTGTTTAAGCGGGTTCAGTAATCAAGTGATAGGCCTACATCAATTCCCAGTGGGCTAGTATACATTGAATTCATCATCATGGTACAGCATCATCATCATGGTACATTAATAATTATATGGTAGTCACTCACCAACCCACTAACTAAATTAAAATAAACTTGTTTATTAATTAAATCAATTAATAATATTAATTATGTGGTTCCAGGACTCCAACACAAGACACTCACACAAGCCATAAGCACGATAGTAATTACGCCACTGACACAGTTATAGATTTATGTACATGCATACAATTTTCATGCTATAATACCTGTACTGCATTGTCTCATCAAACACACACACACATAATCTATTAGTATTTCTAATCACCAGTAGTGGCTTCAGCCCCACCACCGGCAGAGAAGGTGCCACCCAAGTAGCAGAACTTGGGCACTGCTTCCAGGTGCTCATTTCCTAAATTCAAACTGTCAGGCCAGTCATTCAGAATGTGCTCATCCTTGCATACTGAGTACAACACTTTTTCTATTTCTGCTTTCTTCATTGGCAGAGGGCCACTTATACTGTTACACCCCCAATTCCCATGGTGTACCCAGCATTGCCAGATACTATACCAGATTGAATTCTTACAGCGTGCAGAAATAGGGTTGGCAGGAATTTGATTCAGTGCAATGTCAGCCACTTTTAGGTACACCATGAGCATTGAGAAGAAGCGGTGTACTGGAATAAAGGGCCCTCTGCTAACAAAGAAAGCCAAAATTGGATTTTTTTTTTTTGTGCAGTCTGCAAGGCTGAGCACGTTTTGAGTAACTGACCTGAGAGCATAAACTTTGGAAATATGACCTTGATAGATTTGTACAAGTACTACAACTTAGAAAACATCATCTCTATCGGCAATAGGGCTGAGGCCACCACTGTCGCAAGAATTAGAAGTGGCTGGGGAAAGCTCAGAAAACTGCTCCCAATCCTAATGGAGAGAAGCCTCGGTCTCCCATTTAAGGACCAGGTATAGTTTACATAAGTTAGAAGTTCAATTATATAACGTGGCTACTGGCTTGTTAAAGAGGACGGTATCAAAAGAATGGAATGTAAAAAGATGAGAATGGTAAGATGGATATACTCACAGATACTCACAGAAGTCCTTCTCGAAGAGGCCTTATCAGGCCTGTGGCTCCAGCTCTACGGTTACATTACTTTGTTGTCCGTGATGGTAACTGGTGGCGGTGGTGGGGGACTTTATTGATGCCTTATAGTTATATTTTTGTTCTTGATTATTCCATACCTTGTCTAAATTCCTCTCAAATATATCCAACGTGTCTGAATTTATAACCCACCCTGGTAGCCTATTCCATGTATCTACCACCCTACATGGAAATGAATATTTTTTTGTTCAGTCTTGATCTCGTTTTATATATTTTCTTCACATGTCCTCTGGTCGTGCTATCCTCCCTCAGATGGAATATGTCCTTGCAACAGTCTTTGTCATATCTCCCCGACAATATTTTAAAAGTTTCAATAATATCCCCTCTTGATCTTCTGTATGAAAGTGTAGGGAGTTTTAGAGTTCTCAGTCTTTCTTCATAAGATTTATCTTTCATGTTTGGTAACATCTTGGTGGCTCTGCGTTGCACATTTTCCACTGCATCCACATCCTTGACCAAATAGGGATTCCAAACTTGATTTGCGTACTCCAAGTGAGGGCGGACGAGAGCTGTGTAGAGAGATTTGAATACTTCAGTATCTAGACTTGTAAGGTTCTTCTTATGATCCCAACAATTCTGTTAGCTTTATTAATTTTCTCAGATAGATGTGCTGAGAAGGTAAGTTTGTCATCAATCAGGACACCAATATCTTTCTCGTCTGAGGATTTTGCAATAATTTTACCTAAGTAATAGCCATCCTCACTAACATCTGATTTGCCGATTCTCATGTGTCTACTTTTATCAGGATGGAAACTTAATAACCATTTATCTGTCCAGTTTCATTTCTTCCAAATCCTCTTGCAGTTTAATACGGTCATCCTCAGTTTCAATTACAGTATTCTATATATTTTTGTGTCGTCTGCATATAGATATACTTCACTTTCATTCTAGGCATTTTGGCAGGTCATTGATAAAAATTACAAAGAGTAACGGCCCCAAGACAGATCCCTGTGGTACACCGCTGATAACTGGTGTCCACTCCAATGTTTTGCCATTCACAACCACTCTTTGTATCCTATTAGTTAAGAACTGCTCAATCCAGGCTAAATGTTTACCCTTAACCCTTAAAGATCGGGGGCGGACTTAAGTCCGCCTCCAATTTGCAGCAAGTTAGGAGCATTATTAAGGCTTTTAAAGGGTTATAATCGAGTGCAAATGGCCGGGAGCGCAGCGGGCCAGACAGCCGACTCCCAGGGCTTACCGCCGCCCACTAACTCATGTTCCCTCTGTTCTCGAGAGGCTGGCAGCGTTGCCAGTAGTGAGCGTAGTGGGAAAAAATATGCCGCTATACGCTAAACTCCCATGTTAGTGGTAACACTGCATGAGAACGACGAGTGCTACGTAGCTCCTTCTGGTCTCATTTTGAAGCTTTTAGCGCCTAGGTTTTTGCAGATACCTGATTTATCATTCAGGAGGGCCTGAACATGCCCAAATAAGCCCAAAATCCCCCGCTAGACAAGGGTTAATACCACAGCATCAGATTTTTTCCAGTAGTCTTTTATGTGGCACCCGGTCAAAGGCTTTTTCGAAATCACAGTAGATCACATCTGTAGCTTTTCCCTTGTCAAGAGCTTCAATCCAATCGTCAATCACTTTGATCAGTTGCAGTACTGTAGACCTCCCTGTAATAAAGCCATATTGTTTTTTTGAAAATAAATAATTTATCTTCATGTGACTAATTATGTCTTCTCTTATTAAAGTTTCCATTATTTTACATACTATACTCGTTAGGCTAACAGGTCTGTAATTTGCTGGGTCACATCTGTCTCCTTTTTTGTAAATCGCAGTGATATCCGCAGTCCTCCAATCAAGCGGTATTTTGTGTGTTAAAAGAACATCTGAATAATATACATAATGGTTCCAATATTTGTGTGTTCAAAGAACATCTGAATAATATACATAATGGTTCCAATATTTGTGTGTTCAAAGAACATCTGAATAATATACATAATGGTTCCAATATTTGTGTGTTCAAAGAACATCTGAATAATATACATAATGGTTCCAATATTTCTTCCATAACCTCCTTGATGATCCGCGGGTGCAGCTGGTCTGGTCCCGGAGATTTGTTTCTATTTAGGTTCTTAACTACTTTTCTTATTCTTTCCTCAGTTATTTCCATTTCAGACATAGGTACCACTTCCTCTGTTATTCCCTTAGGGACTCCTTCGCTAGGTTCCCTCACAAACACCTTAGAAAACTGTTCTGATAGAATCTCAGCTTTTTTTAGATCATTAACCGTTTTTATGGTTTTGTTCTGGTCTGTGTACATGTCTGAGATTGTCGCCTTGTTCTTGGTCTTGGTCTGAACATATTTCCAAAATATCTTTGGATTGTCTTTACAATTTGTAGCTATCTCCCTTTCTCTATATTTTACTTCCCTTCTTGTTTCACTTCTGATTTGATTATTGAGTTTTCTGTATTCCATATCCACCTCAGAGTATATATTTCTGTATTCCATATCCACCTCAGAGTATATATTTCTGTATTCCATATCCACCTCAGAGTATATATTTCTGTATTCCATATCCACCTCAGAGTATATATTTCTGTATTCCATATCCACCTCAGAGTATATATTTCTGTATTCCATATCCACCTCAGAGTATATATTTCTGTATTCCATATCCACCTCAGAGTATATATTTCTGTATTCCATATCCACCTCAGAGTATATATTTCTGTATTCCATATCCACCTCAGAGTATATATTTCTGTATTCCATATCCACCTCAGAGTATATATTTCCGTTATTGTCATCCTTTTCCTTCATTATCTTCAAACGATACCACAATCTCTGTTTCCTCTTTATCTTACTCCGGAGCTTCCTGTTCATAGGTAGATTATCATTATGTCGTTTCTTTCTACGGGTAGTATTCATTAGCAGCTTCTTTGGTACACAGTTGTCAATAACAGATTGAAGTTTATGTTTAAATTTGTTCCATTTTCCGTCCATATCCCCCTCTGTCTCTAGGAAGCTTTTCCAGTCTATATTTAACTTTTCTCTCATGAGCTTGTAGTTACCTTGTTCATAACTATTTAGTAATCTCTTGCTCCTATCTTCTTGGTCCCGTACATTGCAAGTGAAGCTGATGTAGGCATGATCGCTTTTGCCAATGGGGCTTTCAACCTTTACATCTTGTACAATTATATCATTACAGCTTAGAATAAGGTCAAGAGTAGTACCCCTATTGTTGCCCCTTTGCCTAGTTATCCCATCAATGTGTTGTACAAGGAAACAATCCCCTCACTTTTTCTATAAATTTGTAGTGAATATCCTCTCCTCCTGTTGACGACAGATAATTTGACCAGTTAATATGAGGTAGGTTAAAATCACCCACAATGACATTATCCTTAGTTTGCTTGTTACTTATTTCCTGCAATAATCTAAGTAACCCGCTATTATTTACTTCATCGCTATTTGGGCTTCTATATATGTTTGAGAACAAAAAGTTACCATCTGTAGTTTTAACATCAATACTTAAGTATTCGTCATAGATTGTAGAAAAGGTCACCACATGATACTGTATTCACTTTTGAATGTAAACCAACAATCCTCTGCCTACATTACCGTTAAGATTGTTTCCAACCATTTCATAACCACTAATTTGATATTCCGCCTCACTCCTATCAAATCTGTAATGTTTGGGTCTAACTTCTTGTAGTGCGATAATTTTGGGTGTACTGTTACTTGTGATTGTAGGCTTAAGTTCATTTAATTTGTCCATTGTGAGCACATCAACATTACTAAATGCTATACAAAAATTACTTACATTACCAGTACTGACAACACAACTTTCCCTATTTAGGCGGTGCTCCCTGAGCTGGGAGTCGCTGGCCCTGGGTCCTTCTTCTCTGCAAGCTTGACTATCCTCCTGTTCCATGGTGGTCCTCTGACGCCGTGTTTGCCCTTCCCAGTTTGATATAAGTGTTTTGCCTCCTGCTTTAAGTTCGTATCCTGCTCCCTCTGCCTCTTAGTCATATCGTGTACCACTCTCACAGTCTCATAGTCCTTATTGCCACTAAGCTTGTGTAGATTATCAAGTAATTCCAGTTTAATGTCAGCACATGAAAGAACCACCAGCATTGGTCTCCTCTTACCTTCTTCTGCCTTGCTCAGCCTGTTCACTTTAATAACCTTTTTTTGGTCACAGGTAACCTCACACACCTGCATGAGCTTCAGCACATATTCTCTGTTATACTTAATCCTTTCCTGTGCTGTCTCGGAGGTTGACTCGGGTACCCCATATAGAACTATGTTGTTTTCCCTTTTCTTCCTATTGTTTAATTCCTCGAGCAGTTCTCTTGCAGTTTCAGATATGTGGGTCCACGCTCCAATACAGAGTTAAGGAGATGGTTAGGAATTAAGAGTATCACTGAGAAGATGACATTTAAAGGCTTGTATGACATTGACATGTGGAGTGTATGGACAATAAAGAAAAGGTGAAGAGATGCAGGTCTATCTATGTATAGGGAGCTGCATTCAAAGGTACAACAACAAAGGCTCTAAACTTGAAAACAAAAATAAAAAATAAGTGAGGCAGCCTCATATTGCAGTTAGGATTCGAGACTGGAACCAAACTGTGTGGAGTATTAGAGTCTTTAACAAAATCACAAGAATGTTTTCATAAATATAAATTATCTTAATTGCCCTAGCACTCATACCCTTTTCTTAAAACCATTTCGAGACTTGTATATAAGCCATCTCACCTTAGCCAGTAACTTCTTTTCCCCATACTGGCTCAGAAGCTTTGGAGTTTTGAGTTCAAGTAAAGCACGCACCCTTCTAGATGTGAGATTATCTCCATTTTTAATTCTTCCCACAAATATTTTGTCAATCAGTCTATTATCATCCTCTGAGAAACTTCTATTGGAAGATGAACTTGACCTAGAAAGACTCCTACTTTTTTCAGCTGATGTGATTATTTCAGACCCCTCGCTTTCACACTCTCCAGAATGATCTGTCTCAACTCCTGCATCAACTTCAATTCTTTCCTCATTATCTATTGCTTGTATTGGAATATTGCATTGAGAGTTATCCTCTTCAGTAGCACCTTCTTCCAAGGATTCAACAAGAACTTTGGAGTAAGCTGATGATTCAGAAGTATTTGCTGCCTCTATAGCTTTAGAAGATGGTACAGCTGTTCTTTTTTTGTTCAATAGCTTGTAGATTTTTTTTAGCTGTTGCAAAATCATGATCCATGTGGCTCGCTACATTCTCTGCCATCTCCTGAAAGTGGTAAAAAACATTTGTGGAGGCAGACTTTCTGAATATATTGGGAAATATTTTACCAAGCCCACAAGTTATCCCAATGCGTTTGATTCCAGAGCTCACATTACTTGCACTTATGGGATCCCCCCTCCCCAATTGAGGAAGACGTAGTCTTGGCTCTCTTCGGTAGCTACCTTGGGCCTCATATATTTAAAATACCTCTCAAAGTATTGGTTTTCTGTTTTGGTAAGCACCAGGTTAGCTTCATCGTGGGCATAACTTGTTTTATGTTTTCCGATGCTTACAACAACCCGGTCTTCAATCAACTCTTTCTCCAGGAACTCGTTGATTCTCATCTCTGCGAATATACCTCCTCTTTTTGCATTTTTTATTAGTAGCATGAACATCAATACATTCCTAACCAGGGAAAACTCTACACGTGTTGGTGTGTAGTTGTCATCAAGCTCTCCAATTAGTTTTATTGCATCCCGGGTAGGTTTCGATGAATAAAACTTATCAACCTTTTCTTTGTTAAGTAGCATATGCCTTGTTGTTCTTTTCTTTTTAGTCGTCTCTCTTCACCTGAAATTTTATAGTACGATCGAGACCACCCAGGTAGTATGCTGCAAAGATGTTCAGCATCTTTTCTCTCCGAATCAGAAAATGGACTTTCCTTCCTCTTCTTTGCAATATATGAACAATATTTCTACAAACTGGATAGGTACGTGATGATAGTCGGAGATCTCCAACCATCAGCACTATTCTTCTTTCCACCAAAATAATTCCAGAGTTTTTCTTCGATTAATAGATCTTCTAGTTGTTCAACCTCGAGTTCTTTCACTAGTTTCTTCAATCTTCCAAGGTTATAAAGCAGTCTTACTATCAAGTGATCCTTCTGCTGGCCCCTTTAAGAATTGTTCATAACTGTTAAAAATATGATCCCAATATTCAGGAAGGTGAGATTCTGATTCTAAGATATTGCCTTCACTTGGATCATCAACTTCTGTGTCTGGATAATTTTCATCTTCCATATCTTCTTCATGCTCTTGTTCTCTTGTTTCTTTTAAGTTGCTGTCTTTTGGTGCTTTCTTATTTTTACCTTCTGAATCAAAAGTTTTAATTTGTGAGATGGAGTTTTGTATGCACCCTCCGTATATGTTGACCAAGTCTACGAACTGGGGCATAGCAGCCATCAACAGGACAAGCCTTCCATCGCATGGGCTCTGTTGTCCGACGTCCCTTTATTTTTCTTGTGCCCATAATACAGGAAACTTTGGCAGCTTTTTCTTTACCCCACCCATGCTTCTGTACAAGGTGGCGAGGCAGATGATACATTTCTTTTGCACATTCGGGACACTAGCGAAACTATTCGTGCCTCCGTTTGGAGGTGTTGGGCTCATCATTGATGGGTGTGTCACTCGTGTGATTGTTACTTTCTCTTGTATTTGTGTGTAATTCATTGAAATAGAGCAGATCAGTGTGAGTTTCCGTCTTGATGGGGACAAAATTATTGGTTTCATTGTTGTTAATTTCAGGAACAAATATTGTAGTACAGTCGACTGGCAGTTGAAGAACAATCTATTTAGGCGAGGGGTACAGCTCAGGAGACAAGCACTCATCCTCCATGTATTTCTGCAAAATAATTGCAATTAGTCATTTATTGCAGGATTAAGAATTAATACTAAAAATATCCTTTGAAACAAACTTCTGAAAGGACTCATTACAAATGAATCTTAAAAAGTTCCTTCAGTACTTTCACCTAGTAAATGAGCCTAAAACACTCTTCAATACAAATCAAGTATATTAACCAATACACTACCCAGTTTAGAGCAAACAAGCTATGACAACTTGTAGTCGAAGTCTCTCTCCAATCCTTCTCTTCATCTGATTACTTATAAAATATAACTCCTTTCCTGCTTCACCTCCTGTGTATTACTTCTAGTCAAAATTATTTAGTTATTTCTTCAAATACTCATGGGCCTTTCTCTAAATTCCACCTCCAGTAACCTATCCACACTCTCCTCCAATCCTTTTCCCTTCTGCCTTACTAAAATTCTCAGCACAAATTTATGCACCCACTGTATACAAACAATACATATGCTCAGCCATGCTTGAGCCTCAAATCTTGTTAAAATCAACCACCACATTTTGAATACAATTCAGAACAAAGCACTAAAAACAGGCTGCACAGCCACTATACCCACAGATCACCTTCATCAAGAAATCAGAATCACCTTCACCAAGAAACCAAATTCCTCAAAGTTAAGAATCACCATGACATTAGAGGCCCACAAGTTTCTGCAACCTAGACCACCCATTATACTACTTGGAAGATCACCCACACACAATACGAGTCTTCAAAACAATACCAAGGAACATCTATGATACACAGACAGTTAACCCTACTCCCTTGCCCACCCTAAATTACCTCCTTAATAATATTCACGTTCAATTCACTCACCGATCCATTCAATCACTCAATGCCAACAGATGAACTGCATGTAGCCTATGCCCCACCGATATCCAACCCACAGAATCTGTTCTACCCCATGAGGACAGAGTCCTCCTGGCTAGGTTGCCATGTGCACACATCTATCCCTTCCAAGTTATAAGAAGAGGCTAGATGACTCCATTGCTGACACCTATCCAGGTTGCAACACAACACCCCATACAATTTAACACATCATGGAAGACTGCATATCACACAATCAATTACACTAATAACACAATGTATACTCCTCGATAGATCTCGGGGAAAACTCGAACCTATCCAAAGCCTTCCTTGTTGACTTGGTACTGTTTGGCCAGGCGCCTAGGAAACAAATACTACTAATGTACTACTACCCCTTCTTATCTATGCATATTTTAACTACTTAAGGGACCGAGCATCTGCACGCCTTCGGTCAAACGGACTGAAGACTGCTTGGCCAGTCTGAGGAACTACAACAACTATTAGGTACACAATAGTCAGTCAAACTACACCCAATATCCATTTATTCCCGACCTTTTGATACATCATATCCTCATTCATTCGTCCACACATAATTACATTCACCTTTTGTTACTCTGCATTTCCATCTGTTCTCCACTCCACTCACCAAATGTACTTATGTATTCATTCTGTGATAAAAAGGTATTGGCTATCACTAGCCCCCTCCCCAAACAAATATCCACAAGAGGACTGGGATTCCCATCCCTCTGTACTGTGTGAGTCTGGAATAAAGCATTATTATTACAATCACTGACAATATATAATATATATTATACATATATTATATGCAATTCAATAGTAGCGCAGTGGTTTAATGAAAAGTATAATTGAAATACTATTTTCATATAACTTTTATGATTTAGATAAGGTAACTTTTCACTGAAGATAGTGCTATTGGTTATGTACCGTACTGGTCAGCATAGCGTGGACAAGTAACATTAATTGACACCCTATATCTAACCTATATAATTAATACAGTACCGTAAACTAGGGTGAAATCGGATGCGGCTGAATTTTGACATCATTACCAAAAACAAAGTAACACCATCATAATCTCTGACGTCTAGGGGAAAGCCCACCCGCTAGAGGATGGCCATGGCAGAAACGCCCCCAGGCTACTTTTAGCACGTTTTTCAAAGGCACAAAGAGGCGAATGTCTGGTAATCTATGGTAATGTTTGGTGATTTTACCAGACACAGCCACTGCCGCAGGCTGGAGGGTTGGTCGTGTTAGAGATTAGCCATTGGGGCAATTAACCACCTGGGTCTGTGTGTATGTTTGTGTGTGCGTGTGTGTGTGACTGTTGGTGGGGGTGGGTGTCTCGGATAATTAGCCACCTGGTTCTACTTTAGACAGGTTTAACCATGGTCCAGATAGAGAGGATTTTTTTTGTGTTTCGTTAATTTTTGTCATACAAGATGTTCGTAGCTAGTAAATAATATTATGTCTAGGTAATTCGAATATTCACCCAATATGACATTAGCCAGATGTTGTTGAATAAAATAAGTTATCATACAACAAATGTTTTCTTACTATGCACATTACTTGGTCATGACATGGAGTAGAAATAAAACAATAATCACATTATCTTTACATTTTATTAGGGTATGTTTTAGGTTTCTGATGGGGTCCGTCCTATCATCGTGTTTTGCCATGCCACACTCCCAGCTGGTGAGTTGTAATAGTGTTTGAGACTGTCACGAAGAGTCTTCCCATCATTGGTAGCTGTGTTGCCCCGCTGCCTCCCAAGACGGTCTAGAATGTCGGCCGGACGTACCAAATTTACGATTTCTCCTGTTGCAATGTTCTCCTCCACGACAAGACCCCGTCGATCAGATAGATTCCTGTCACGAAGGACATTGTGTAGACAACAGCAGGCCATCACAACGGTTTCAACTCGATTCGGATGGATAGGCATGGTCGTTAGCAGACACCGGAACCTGTAATGAGAATGGTTAAAACAATAAATACAGTTAGTCTGGGGGAAAAATATATTAGTTTCTCAATAAAAACTTTATAAGAGAATGAAATGGGAAGCTCGATTAGGGCGACCAACCCACACAAGTCAGATCCTTTTAACAACGAACTCCAATCCCAAATATTAAAGTGAAGCCAGCAGGTTATTATAAGCTTTTAAAGATGGACAAATGTTGTTAGTCGACATGGGCCTGAAGCCAAACGGGCGTAGGATGTGGATGTACCGTATGTACACAAACACATACAATTTGCTATGTATATATACTGTATATATGTAGAGACATATATATATTTATTCATATTATTATGTATGGTAATGTAACTATATATATATATATATATTTAAATATAGATTAAAACAATTGAAATATTTTTTTAAATTCGGCTTTTACCTGGCAGACATTATACCGAACGCATTTTCAACCACTCTCCGGGCTCTGGATAGGCGGTAATTGAAAATGCGTTGATCATCATCCAAACCTCTCATTGGATTAGGTTTCATCCGCCAGGTCCTCAGTGGAAATGCGTCGTCACCAATGAAGAAGAATGGAATCTCCTCGTTCCCTTTTTCAAGCGGTTCAGGCTCAGGAACACCAACGTCATTCCTCTCCAACAGCAAACGAATAGGGGTTCGTAGAAACAACCCACCATCTGACGCTGATCCCTCTGCACCAACATCGATGTAGAGGAATTTGTAGTCAGCGTCAGCGATGGCAAGCAGCACAATGGAGTGGTAACCTTTATAGTTGTAGAAGGTAGAGGCACCTTTGGGTGGTTTTCTGATGGCAACATGTTTGCCATCCAAGGTGCCCAAAGCATGTTGAAATTGCCACTTGCTAGCAAATCTATTTGCAACAGCCTTCCACTCTTCTGGTGTTGTAGGACAAACAATTACATCATCCATATATGCACTGACAATAGCCTCACAGACGTCGGGCACAATTTTGAAGATGGTGTTGTGCGCTATCCTGAACAAGTAACTGAGACTCTTGTAGCTGTCACCTGTAGCTAGGTAACGCAACGTCACTGACAAACGCAAACCAGGATCTATGGCTTTCCTCCAGTGTGTGTCCTTTTTGGCAATGATGGGTCGAATTTTGCTGAGAATTTCTTGAAAGAGTGCGAGGTCCAATCTCATAAAGTTTATAAAATCCGCTGGGTCCTCTTCTTCAACTTCTTTCAGGAGATTTTCATATCCCCCAAATCGACCTCGCCTTAACAGCCAGTCTCTAGTCCAACATTTCCGCTTCTTCATCTGTTTTCTCTCTCCTCTTCCTCCTTCCTTTCCCCCTCCACTTCCTTCCTTGCCCTGTCAGCTTCCTTCTCCCTTCTGGCAAGGTCCAATAGGCATTTCAAATAAAGTAGATCCGTCCGCTGGGTGGCAAGGGCCCGCTTAACACGTTCATTCCTCCGTAGATGTTGCGTAATCCTCTCCATCTCAAGATTCAACAGGCACGTTCAAGGGTCGAGGTTATAATGTGGTGGTGGTGAAGAGTAGCTATGCTCGGTGTGGCTGCTCAACTCAGATTGTTCTCTGTGACCGAGTCAAGGTCTTTATATACCACAGGAAGGTTTGGGTGGTTGTGGGTGGTTGTTGGGGCCAATTACTTGCGCGATTGTAACGTGAGTAGATGCTAATGCCACTGAATTTAGCACATTCACATGACATTCGCTCAGGTTCGCACACCTCGGCGACGTATCTGCGATGGCGTTGGCGACGATCGCTGTGGATTCGTTCGTTCATCGCAGGAATTTGTGCCCGGAAAAATATTTGGGCAACCTCGCCAAAGTAATCGCCGGACCATCGCATGGAGGCGGTTCGTTCGTGGCCACCCCTTCGTGGATCACAGCGTCGGGCAATAGACAGATAGATAGGGACAGATGGGGAGGTGTGGTGGAGTGGTCTTGCCACTGGCCTGGTAATCCAAAGGTCCCGGGATCAAATCCCGATGTATCAATGGGAAGATATTATTGGGATGGAATTTGTGCTGTACCTGGTATCAGTGCATTACCACAAGCCCACCGAAACGTCAATAAAATACCCTCATTGTTCCCTGATTAAATAGCACTGTATGAATATTCCCATATTCAAAATATGCTATAGGGGTGCAATGCCTGGTGAGTTATCTGCTCAACAGGTGGCGTTGTGTGTGTGTAAGTGTGAGAGTCCGAGTGTAGGGGGTGAGACAGTGAAGCACGGGAACGAGATGGCTTCAGAGATGGGGTCGTTTCGGGCCATGAGTGAGCACCGTGCCTCATGTGAAGGCAAGATGGCAGGTGCTCGTTGTACTCTACGTGCTTCACATGTCTCACTCCCTAGACTGGAACAAGACCTCACGGGCTTCACTGTTCATTGTAAAGCGGTGAATGTTAAGGCTCTCAGCCTATGCCCGAGAGGAAGTAAGTTGGAATATAGAAAAAAAAAAAAAAAAAAAAAAAAAAAATTATTGTGACTATTCTCAAATTTGACATCAATAATTTTATCAAGCATTTTTAACTTGAAGTTTCTTGTATAACCTCTGCTTACTTTTTGTCTGTTAGAATTTATTGTTTTTCTTTTTCTACTATTATTATTGATGATTTAAAAAACTATAATTGTTCTTGTTAACACCTTATTGGCGGGCTATTTGACCGTACCGCACAGCGGATTTTTTTTACCCTAAATAGGGTTGTTTACGTGATCATTTTCATGCCTAAATAAGACCCAGAGCGTAAAATAAATATCTATCCCTGAAAGGGCGTAAACAGAGCTTTCCAATGACACCCGAACCATCCTTGTACGACCACTGGTTCTCTTGCAACGATCGTGCAACACGAGTGCAAAAACCCTGAAATAAGGTAATTTCCTTACATAATTCCCTGTGTAGCGAGTGAGAAAGGAGGGGGGAAAGTAGAATACAGTTCAGTATGTCCACGGTGGTCGTGGGGAGCGGTCATAGGGTTCCTACGGTCGTCCCACCGCTCAGCTCTCTCTCTCAGCAACATTACGTGCTGAAAATGGCGCTAAACAGATGTCGTGCACCGCCACTTAATCCAAATTTATTTCACTCGACATATGTTGCGCGCCGCCAGTTAAGGGTTAAAAGAGTACTCTTTGTTTAAATCTGTTGTTGCTTCTTCATATTTTGCAATTATTGGTCTTTATATTATATCTATTCATTGTCGATAGAATCAATTGCTTGCTTTTGCGATTTCCTTAGATTATTTGTACAATAAATGTAGGTTATTTAAGAACATAAGAACATTAGCAAATGGGAGTCTGCAGAAAGCCGATTGGCCTATACAAGGCAGATCCCTGTCACACCCAACCCTAATTATAAGCCCAGCTTAAAAACACCATTAGGACTTACCTCACCGAAACGGTCAGAGGTCAGAAAAACGGGGATCTGCAGATCCCCACACCTGGGCCACACCTGACAGATCACCCTCACACCTAACCCATCTCGTCCATATGCCTATCTAATTGTATCTTAAAGCTCCCTATCGTTTTTGATCCCACTATAGCACTTGGTAGCCTATTCCACCTATCTACAACTCTGTTACCAAACCAATATTTGCCTATATCTTTCTTGAAACAAAATTTATCTAATTTGAAATCATTTGTACGAGTTCTTTCGCTATCACTGAGCTTTAGTACATTTTTTATGTCCCCTTTATTAATCCCACTAACCCACTTGAATACCTCTACCATGTCCCCTCTAACTCTGCGTCTCTCAAACGAATGTAAGCCTAATTTCATCAACCTTTCTTTATACGGAAGATTTCTAATATTATGGATCATTTTTGTCATTCTACGTTGTACTCTCTCCAATGAATCTATGTCCATTCTGTAATAAGGACACCAAAATTGAACAGCATAATCCATATGGGGTCTCACTAATGACTACAAGTAAAGTTTTAAGATAACATCAGCAGTTCTGTTACTCGCACTCCTAGAGATGAACCCGAGAATCCTGTTTGCCTTGTTTCGAACGCTTATACACTGTTTTCTAGGCTTCAAATCATTGCTAACAAACACATCTAGATCTTTCTCACAATTCGAGTTTTCTAATTCCATATTAGCTAGTTTATATTTAACATTTGTATGCATCTTCCCAATCTTTAACCCTTAATTAGCGGCTCACCACATAAGTCGTATTTAATAAAGCTGGACTATGTGGCGGCGCTCGACATAGGTCGAGTGGCAATTTCAGCACGTAATGTTGCTGAGAGAGAGAGACAAGTGGTGGCAGGAGAGTAGCGAGCGTATGACTGCTCCAGACCACCGCGGCGAACATACTGACACGAATCCCAGCTCCCTCCTCCCTCTCTCACTCGCTATATAAGGAATTGTATCGGGAAAGTGGCTAATTACATGCTTTTTGCACTCGCGTTGCACGGTTATTGCAAGAAAACTAGCCATCATAAAAGGATCGTTATGGTGTCATTCGAAAGCTCTGTCTATGCCCTTTCAGGGATAGGTACTTGTTTTACGTTCTGGGTCTTATTTAGGCATGAAAATGATCACGTAAACAGCCCTATTTTGGCTAAAAACACCCCGCTGGGCGGTACATATAAATAAACCGCATAGGCCGCTCGTAAGGTGTTAATACCTTGCATTTGTCAATGTTAAACTTCATCTGCCAATTTACTGACCATTCGTGTAATGTATCTAGATCCCTTTGGAGGCACTCTATATCTCTATCTGAATCAATTTTTCTCCCCACATTGGTATCGTCTGCAAATTTACTTATCCTACTAGTTATACCTAAATCAAGGTCATTTATGTATATAACAAACAACAGAGGACCTAATACAGATCCCTGGGGGACACCACTTTTGACTGCTCCCCATTCTGACTTCGTACTATTTATGCTGACTCTCTGCTTCCTACCAATTAGCCATGACCTAATCCATCCCAACAACGCCCCACCTATTCCATGTGCCTCAACCTTTCTCATCAATCTCTCATGAGGGACTCTGTCGAAAGCTTTACTGAAATCTAAATATATTATACCATATGACTTGTCATTATCTACTGCTTCATATACCTCTGAGAAAAAACTAAGCAAATTTGTAGGGTAGCTATTGATAGAGGTACTTGAGGCATGCTATGCTTACAGGTACCTACCCGATAGCACTATCGTTAGTGAGTGCTGTAATTTTGTTTAATATTATAGATATCTTATCAATATTTGTATTTTGTACTATTGTTAATGTCTTGTCATGTTGCAAATTTGAATTTAAATTAACATTTTGACATTTGACATGTAGTTTCATTATTCATGCAGAGTTTGCCAGAACGTCCCGGACTTCTCAAATTGACTAATTCCTTGAACGTGACGATAGTGCATTGTTATGTGTGCGATTAGTTTGCTTGGGACCCAGATTAACTTGCTCATGTAGTAATGTACATCCTATGTGGTGGATTGTGTTCTTTTATTTCATAAATTTTATTTTAGTAAGCGTTGTTTCCACATAGCGATTTTGATAAGTTAATTTGACTTTATATTGTCTTTGTCCCAGTTTTGGTTTGTTTAGTTTGCAAGTTTTACATGTTCATTTAAATTATATTTACAGTTAATAAAATGCCGATTTATTCAGATAGTGTAATAAGTAGATTGTGTGTTAAATGTAAAACATGACAACCTTCTGGAGAATTAAAAAAGGATGGGTTTGCGCAACTGTAGAATGCGTCTGAAACACTGAAATTAAGACCCCCCCCCCCCCTCTCTCTCTCACACACACAAACAAACGAGTTTCCTCTTCACTTGCAAAATGTGGTATTTCTTCACAAGCATGTAAAGTCTGCGAATTCAAGATGCAAGGGAGTTGGGTGTAGGCCTATTATTGTTAAACAAGAAGCATTGCACGCAAATAAATTCTTGGTATCTCAGGTCAAACCACCCAATCTCTTTCAAACCCTCATCCTTTTTCCCTTCGACCCTCACGTCGTCCACCCCCTCACCCACCAGCTACAGAAGATTTAACCTATTGCTAATAATCATATATCTGCTGCTAGCGACAGAGACGACAGTCTCCTATCTTTTTGTTTATCAGACCTCTGATTAGTGATTACCAAATTTAGATCAACATAGCGGACGTAAGGCTCAGTTGATCTTATTGCTCTCATAGGCATGTCAATTATTTTGTTATTTCAATTTGATCACGTTATAAAGTCATTAATTCATACACACTTTCTTTCCCCTAGTCTTTTAACACACACACACTCGCATTCACCAGGTCACCCTCTCCCCATCTCTCTCAAAGTCTCATATACAAATACAGTAGCAGTATAATACAAAACATAAAAAATAAATGTGGTATCCTCAATAATTATGGATTCGTCACCCTCCACAAGCTTAGTAATGGTTGTGGTATTTAGGGCCTTCATGGATGGTTACCACGTCCCCTACCCTAGGCCAATGACCTTTTAATGGTGTTAGTTTACTTTTTTGCGCTTCCCTTAAAGTCACCAGATATTCTGTTGGCCAGCGATGCCAAATATCTCGCGATAATTTACGAATATATTTGTAGCGGGCCGATATCACGTCCTTACTTGTGTAGTCTGGATCTTCCATAGTATCCTGATCATGCTCTTCAGGAAGATCCCGCAGTCTGTATCCACGTACCAGTACTGAGGGTGTGATTGGGGTAAGGTCTTCCAAATCACCAGAAGCATAGTATAGAGGGCGATCATTTACGGTGGCTTCAATCTCCAAGAGTATGGTGTTGAATTCCTCAATCGATATGAGAGCTCTACCCAACACCTTCTTTAGACCCGCCTTCACGATGCCTATGGCTCTCTCCCATATGGCGCCAAACCAAGGCGCTCTGGCGGGAATGAAACGCCATTCGCAATTTACATCCACTAGGCAGGTCTGAATCTTGGGATTGTTGCTCACTTCTTTGAGATATGTAGATGCCCCTATTATGAGAGTCTTTGCATTGTCACTCAGCATGATACGTGGATATCCCTGTCTATTGCAGAATCTTCTGAAGGCATGTAGGAAGCTATCACAAGTGAGGCTGGTGACCAGTTCCAGGTGAATTGACCTGGTAACGGCACAGTTGAAAAGTATCATATACACCTTAAGATTGGGTGAATCTTTCACAGAGATTGCTCCACTGTAGTCAACCCCAGTAACTTTGTAAGGGTCACCTTGGGTGGTTCGCAGGTTTGGTAAGGGAGGAATTCCGACGGGATCATAATGTGTTCCCTGTACTCTTCTACACTTTAAGCATTTGCGTAGGACTTTCTTGACCACCTGCCTGATTCTTGGCACCCACCATCATTGTCTTACATAGGTGACTATATGACCAACCCCATAATGACAACAGAGTCGGTGACACCTATCGATGATAAGATGGGTGAAGGGATGATTGGGGGGCAGTAGTATTGGATACTTACTTGCCTCAGAGAGGGCTGCCAATCGTAATCTGCCTCCGCAATGTATCAAGTCCCCCATCAAGTGTAAGCCCAACTGGCTGATCAAGTTATTCCTGGACTTTGTTCCCTTAACCAGAAATTTATATTCCTGCGTATATATTTCTTGTTGACAGAGCTTATGTAATAATTTATCTGCAGTTCTGATCTCCTTCACATTGAGGTAAGCACTACCTGTGGGAGGTGTGCCTTTGCTTTTTGCTTTTACATTTTCTACAAATCGTATCACCCATGCTGTAACACGTTGTAACTTCTCATAGCTGCTGAATCTATCTCAGTCCCATAACCGTGTGTCTTCGTCAGGGACCGAGTCAATTACCGGTGCCACAATAGCAGTGTGTTGCTCGCTCAAATCTATATTATCTGGCCATTCGTTGGGATTATTAAGCCAGCATGGGCCATTCCACCACAACGCAGAAGATTTGAGAAATTTAGCGGATACACCACGAGTAATGCAGTCACTTGGATTCTCTTTGGTAGACACATACCGGAACTGTGCGGTTGGGAGCAGGGTATGAATTTCGTCGACACGGTTGGTGACGTAGACTGGTAGCTTCTTTCGGCTATGTAACCAGTAGAGCGTAATTTGGCTGTCACTCCATATAACTGTCTCGGAGATGTTTAGCAAAGTTTTAAAAGTTCCCTCGATAAAGTGAACGAGTCTTGCAGCCAACAGAACTGCAGTCAGCTCTAATTTTGGGAT
This sequence comes from Paralithodes platypus, assembly GCA_032716605.1. Lineage (NCBI taxonomy): Eukaryota > Metazoa > Arthropoda > Malacostraca > Decapoda > Lithodidae > Paralithodes > Paralithodes platypus. The sequence goes on along the minus strand of CM064570.1, from coordinate 26,802,149 downwards.
GGAAAGGGATTTGATCGGGGCAACTTTCGCCTTTGCCATTACTAGACGGCTGCCACTTGTGTCAACAAAGTATACGGCGGTGCCGTACGCGACCTTGCTAGCGTCTGCGAAGGCGTGAATAGAAACAGGATGGTCCATGACAACTCTCCGAGGAAAATTTAAACCCTTACAGAGACGAAGATCCGAGATAATGTCTTCCCACTCCTGAACCAGATCGCCAGTCAAAAGTTCATCCCAACCTAATTTTATCCTCCATAATTGTTGAAGGAAAAATCTTGATTTGATCGACACCGGTAGAACTATCCCCAAGGGGTCAAAAAGTTTAGCCGTCATACTCAAGCAAATCCGTTTTGTAATCTGCGAATATTGCGCGTACTGAACGCCGAATGATAGGGTATCGGTGTCCGTTTCCCAAAACAACCCTAGAACCCTAATATGTTCCTGCTGTACCGCCGCCACACCATCCCGTTGCAGTACAGTCCGCAAAACAGAATTATTTATCGCCCATTCACGCAGATGTAGATGGGCATCATTCATAATTTCTCGGACTTCACCATAGGTATGAATTAGGAAATCTTCATCATTACCTGTAGGCCTACCCAGTAAATTGTCGATGTATAGCTCTGACCGAATCAGCTGAATAGCCTGCGGATCTACACTGACATTCGACAAGTGATTTAAAATGGTGGCGTTTAAAAGAAATTGGGAACACGTCGCGCCAAATAAAACCGCCCGGAATCTGTAACAAATGAGGGGTGAATCTAGCTGACGTGGACATTTTGGCCACATAAACCGTGTATAGTCCTGGTCGTCTTCATGGAGTTTTAACATCAGAAACGCCTTCTCGATATCAGACACCCAGGCATACTTATCGAGTCTAAACCGGAGCAAAACCTGCGCTAAGTCTGGTACCAGTGAAGGTCCAGTATGCAGGCAGTCATTAAGACTAGGCTGATGATCACTCATCTTGGCGGAACAGCCGAAGACGATACGCACTGGTGTAGTTTTGCTCTCCTTGACTACTCCATGATGAGCCAAGTAATGTCCGGTATCTGATTTATCAAAAGGCACCTCTTCTACAAAACCCCGGGAGACCTGCCCCTTTATGACTTTTGAGTATTCCTCGCAAAAGTCAGGCTCTTTGATGAATCTTCTCTGAAGACCACGAAGACGGCCTATGGCCAAACCCTTGTTAGTTGGCAGCTGATCCTTGTAATTGTTCCAGGGTAGTCTCACTTTATACTGTTGGCTGTCAGGATCGTAGGTAACGCTATCCTCATACGACGATTGTGCTTGACGCTCAACTTGTGAGTATTCCTTAGGGGTTATCCCGATATGATCTACTTCCCACAAAACGTTTAAGTCATTTTTGCATGGTGGAATATTACCAGTGGACAATGTATTCGTCCATTGGGGCTACTGCTACTTTCAATACAGTAATTACTTCTGTGCTGGAGCTGGTAGGTTGTGCCACATATGAACCACTTATGGCGTACCCGTACTTGGTAGGAAGCAGAATTAGGCTATCTGACCTTTTATACCCAGGTCGCACCATATCGTAGTAGTGATCCGCACCGATGAGCAGCTCCAATTCATCTGTGTCCGTTAAATGAGGATCGGCCAATTTTATGCCTTTACTTTGTAAACTAACCAGTTTAGACTTTAGGCTAAGTTCACCTTTATGTTCTGGCAATTCATCAACCACTATTGCGTCTTGATGATGAAATTTACCTCTGTGTTTGTAATGCAGTGCCACAACATTATATTCCCTAGAGGCTTGTTTTCCGGTAAATCTGTGAAGACATAACTCCTCAGTTCCTTTAGAAATGTAGGAAAGGGAGGATAAAACAGAAGACTTCACAAAGGTCCTCTGAGAACATTGGTCAAGTAGCGATCTGATTTTAACACAATTATTATCCTTACCCTTTACCGGCAGCTGTACGGTGGGTAAGATTACTGTATTTTTACCTGTGGCAACGGACATTGTAGTTGAAGTAGCAGCAGTATGTTCTCTCTTGGTGTTATCCTCCGCTGGTCTACTTTCCTTCCCTTGTTTCTGTGTACACAGGGAATGAAAGTGTTTGCCCTTACAAAACTTGCAGCTTCTTATGTTAGGATTAGTACAACCCGAATGGCCATGCTCTTTTGACAAGCACCCAGTGCAGAGACGTAGTTGGCGGGCACTTTTAACTTTAAGAGGCCCTGTCTTATACTTCATACACTTGTACCACAAATGATTGGTGCCACTACACAGGACACAGTTAAATTTCCTGTATTCACTTTGGGCGGTAAATGTTGCCGTAGCCATGGGTGTACCCCCTACTTTGTCTTGACCTGCCAAATTGTACACTTCAGCCTGGAAGCAATGGGTGAATTTCTTATAATCCAGGCTCAAGTCTCCCATTTCCCGTGTTATGGTTTCTTTTAGTGGTGATGGTAACTTATTGACAAGATTCACCACACAAAATTCCTCCAAACAAATACCATGGCTAATGATTGACCGCATCACACTCTCTGTATTGGCATAGAAGTTCTTTAGGTCAGCTGTTTGGTATTTGGGTGACGCTAGTTGATTGAATTGGGTAACATAAGCTGCCTTGATTCGATCTGGATGCCCATATGTCTATTGCAGGAGCTCTATTGCTGGGGCATAACTTGCGCTTTCGACAATGAATCCTTCGACTAGCTTATGCGCATCACCCAGAAGCTGACCCTTCAGATAGGTGAAGCGTTGTATATCTGTGAGGTCGGGATTGTCATGGATGGTACACTTGAACATCTCCCAAAATTCCGACCACATCGTGGCATCACCCTCAAATTTTGGAAGAGTAAGATGTGGTAATTTAACGGTGGACTTCTTTGGCTCAGGTCGATTCGACTCCCTCTTGACCTCTGGAGCCAAGACCCCTTTTAATGTGGCAACGATTACTTGTATGCCCTCCATATACAGGGTATCCTCTCTTAACTCCGTGAAATACTCGGCGTCCGTCTCGTAAATGTCGGCCAGGTCCTCCTGTGTGGCCTCATACTTGTCAAGTTGCTTTTGAACACTGAGCAACCTGGCCTCCACCACCACCCCCGATGCCGATTCAAGGAAGTCGTCGATGTCAGAGGTCAATACCGTTAAAGAGCTCTTAAGCCCAGCCCAATGCCGTTGTAAACTTTTAGCCATGATTATACGGGAAGGAAATTTATTGATGTTAAATCAAACTATCAATGCTAGTCTGAATAAGTTGCAGACAACAATACAGTACTCCGAGAAATCAACTTAAATCGCGACCCGAAAATAAAACACCCTCACGAAATGTGGAATAAGAATTGTGCGCAATATAGACTAGCAATCTGGAGCCTTTCAATTTAACTCCTTACATAATTTAGAAATTATAGAATCATTACACCATAATTCAAGAAAAGCCGGGAGGGAAATTTAGTACAATACAGTATAGGCCAAAAGTCTCTAGATGTTAAAAATGAGAGACCGTTTAAAGTTTTAATAAATTCAAGAATTTTAAGGGAGAGAGAGCCAATAGGGTAATTTAATCAGGCTAAACTCAATGGGTGCCGCTAATTTTATATTATTAAAATTTAATAAATGTGAAAATTTTACACAAGAAAATTTCATATCAAGAAGTCACTAGGAAAAATGTTTTGAGCTGGATTAACACACACTCAGCCTATCAATTATCATATTACCCCGCCTCCAGGGCACACAACGAGAGTAGAATTTAGAAAGACATGTGAATGAATAAAGAAGTTATTTAACAGTATAATTTTAATCTTGATTGAATAACCGTAACTTTTGAAATTATTACATAAGAACATAAGAAAATGGGAGTCTGCAGAAAGCCGATTGGCCTACACAAGGCAGATCCCTGTCACACCCTTCCCTAATTATAAGCCCAGCTTAAAAACACCATTAGGACTTACCTCACCGAAACAGTCAGAGGTCAGAAAAACGGGGATCTGCAGATCCCCACACCTGGGCCACACCTGACAGATCACCCTCACACACAACCCATCTCGTCCATATGCCTATCTAATTGTATCTTAAAGCTCCCTATCGTTTTTTATCCCACTATAGCACTTGGTAGCCTATTCCACGTATCTACAACTCTGTTACCAAACTAATATTTGCCAATATCTTTCTTGAAACGAAATTGATCTAATTTGAAACCATTTGTACGAGTTCTTTCGCGATCACTGAGCTTTAGTACATTTTTCATGTCCCCTTTATTAATCCCACTAACCCACTTGAATACCTCTACCATGTCCCCTCTAACTCTGCATCTCTCTAACGAATATAAGCCTAATTTCTTCAACCTTTCTTTATACGGAAGATTTATAATATTATGGTTCATATTTGTCATTCTACGTTGTACTCTCTCCAATGAATCTATGTTCATTCTGTAATAAGGACACCAACATTGAACAGCATCATCCATATGGGGTCTCACTAATGACAAGTAAAGTTTTAAGATAACATCAGCAGTTCTGTTACTCACACTCCTAGAGATGAACCCGAGAATCCTGTTTGCCTTGTTTCGAACGCTTATACACTGTATTCTAGGCTTCAAATCATTGCTAACAAACACACCTAGATCTTTCTCACAATTCGAGTTTTCTAATTCCATATTAGCTAGTTTATATTTAACATTTGTATGCATCTTCCCTATCTTTAATACCTTGCATTTGTCAATGTTAAATTTCATCTGCCAATTTACTGACCATTCGTGTAAGGTATCTAGATCCCTTTGGAGGCACTCTATATCTCTATCTGAATACATTTTTCTCCCCATTTTGGTATCGTCTGCAAATTTACTTATCCTACTAGTTATACCTAAATCAAGGTCATTTATGTATATAACGAACAACAGAGGACCTAATACAGATCCCTGGGGGACACCACTTTTGGCTGCTCCCCATTCTGACTTCGTACCATTTATGCTGACTCTCTGCTTCCTACCAATTAGCCATGACCTAATCCATCCCAACAACGCCCCACCTATTCCATGTGCCTCAACCTTTCTCATCAATCTCTCATGGGGGACTCTCGAAAGCTTTACTGAAATCTAAATATATTATATCATATGACTTGTCATTATCTACTGCTTCATATACCCATGAGAAAAAACTAAGTAAATTAGTAAGGCAAGAATGTCCCTGAGTGAATCCATGCTGAGAAGAATTTATTAAATTAAATGTATCCAAGTGTAATAAATTGTACTAGCAATAATTGACTCTAGTAGCTTTCCTATGATTGATGTAAGACTAATGGGACGGTAATTGGATGCTATTGAATTGTCACCTTTTTTGAAGATCGGAACTACGTTTGCAAGCTTCCAAGCTTCTGGAACTATACCTGTCTCTAATGACATGTTAAATAGAAATGTTAATGGGTAACTTAACTCATCCCTACATTCTTTTAATACTCTAGCATATACCTCATCAGGACCAGGCGATTTATGAGGATTCAGTCTGTCAATTTCCTTAAGCACATCATTTCTACTTACAGTAACCGTACTTAACCTATTTTCTATACTATCGCTATATACCTTACGGACTTCTGGAAACTGTGCCAAATTTTCATTAGTGAAAACGGAAAGAAATTAACTATTTAATGTACTGCACATTTCTAATTAATTTTCTGTAATTTCTCCTATCGAAGTTTTAAGGGGACCAATTACATCTCTAACCTTGGATTTATATAGTTGGTAAAAAGCTTTAGGATTATTTTTGAGTCATTGGCAACCTTAATTTCATAATTTCTTTTTTCTTTCCTAATATCCTTTTTTACCTGTCTTGATAGATTCTGATAGTAAGCAAGTAGGTGAATTTCGCCTTTCCTAATTTTTCTATATATTCCTCTCTTTTGTCCTAGATATAATAGTCTATTATGCATCCATTTGGGTTGGTTTGTGTTGATCTAAATTTTCTTTTGGGGATATATTTATTTTGTGCATTGAATACTGACTCGATAAAATTATCGTATGTATCTACCAAGGTTGACGTCTCTTCCTGACTTAAGATGACAGGTGCCTGAGAAGGGGTACACTCATTTGGACACCTGGATCGACTTAATTTTTTGACCATAGGGTCCTCTAATAGGGCTCTTCTTAACCCACCATAATTGGCTTTTCTGAAGTCAGGTATTAATGTTGTTCCTTTTACCTTTCCATTGTATACCTTTCCATTGTATATTAAAAGACACAGAATTGTAGTCACTATTTCCTAGGTGGTCCCCTATCTCTACATTATTTACCATATGTTCATTGTTACTGAAAACTAAATCGAGAATATTTATTACCTCTAGTCGGCGTATCTATGAATTGAAATAAAAACTATCTTGTACTACCTCTATAAACTCCTCAGAATCAGAGTCTCCTATTTGATGCTGCCAATCTATATTCGGAAAATTAAAATCCCCCATAATGCACACATTGCTAAACCTTGATGCCATTTTAATTTCCTCCCATAATGACGTTCCGTCATTTCTACTCATATTTGGCGGTCTATACATAACTCCAATTACTATGGTCTCACTACCTTCGTTAACCTCTACCCAAACACTTTCATTATCGTTATTTAGTCTAATACCTGATTTAATACAGTTTTTTAATGTACTCCTGACAAACACTGCTATACCGCCACCCCTCTTACTTGTTCGGTCATATTTAAACAAACTATATCCTGGTATATCAAATTCTGCTAAAAAATGCCGGGTTTCTGTATTAATCCACGTTTCAGTTAGCACTATTATGTCTATATTTTCTTTGCTAACAAGGGCTCTACGTTCGTTCATTTTGTTACATAGACTCCTACAGTTTGTGTAATATACTCTCAATTTACTTCTTTTCTTTATACCTAATTTACCTTTATTTCTAACGACATTTCCATCTTCCGTTGCACCATCACTACTATCATTTGCAATATAGTCATCATTTTTAGCATGAGACTGAATATCCTTAGCGCTTTCGCCTGACGCTAAAATTGTTCCATTTAACCTCTCATTTACACCCTCAATATTTCTGTTCAAAACCCCACAACCACCCTATCTAAAGAACTAGCTAATCTGGAAACCCCAAACCGTGAAAGATGAACCCCATTCCTTGCGTACATCCCATCTCTCCCATAGAAACTATCCCAGTTATCAATGAATGGTATTGCTTTTTCTTTGCAATATTTCTCCAACCGGCAATTGACACCAATCGCCCTGGATGTCCATTCCTTGGGAACTCCTCTTCTGGGTAGGATACAATGTACTACAGGGATCCCTCCCTTCATCCTAACCTTATCTAACACATCCCGATACTGCTGCAGCAGTTCCTCACTTCTACCCTTCCAACATCGTTACTCCCAGCACTGAGACATATAATGGGTTTATCTCCACTATCTTCCAAGATGTGGTCCATCTTCTCTAAAACCCTCCCAACTCCATGGCCAGGCGGACACACAACCTTCCTAAGTTTAGTGCGGGTAGCCCTAACTAACTGTCTTACCATGGAGTCGCCCACAATCGACACAGACTTACCTTCTGGGACACAGACTTACCTTTCCCTCGGGAGGATCCAGCAGCTGCAGTTGGAGAACCCCTGGTGGTGGCAGAAGCTCCCTTGGTGGTGGTGGTGGTGGTAGGGGTGGTGGTGGTGGTAGGTAGCACAGCGTCAGCGGTTGGAGCTGAGTCGGCGGCAGGCACTTCGGCTAACCCTCCCTTATCCTGACTATCTTTTCCCTCACATTCGTCTCGCAAAGGAGAGAATGTATTAATTTTGTCACACTCATACCTATTCTACTATCCTGCTTCTTGAGTGTGACTTTCCCACCCGTATTTTTAACAACCTGCCATGAATACAATTTTTCATCAACTTCCTCCCTTTTCCCCTTACTCGACTTTATTTCCTCTTGGCTAAGCTTGATTGCTAGATTTTCGTCTTTAATCAAATCCACTTCCCTCTGAAGTTTACATTTACCTCCCTTAGAGCCAAGACCTCTTCCTTCACCACAACCATCTCCTCTCTTACCTGGAGAATAAGATGATGCAGATCAGTTAGAGACTCGCACTCCATACCTGCCATGATCCCAATAAGCTTAGCGAGGAGCAAGAAAGTAAGTACAGAAAAACAAAAACAAGTAAACTAACAGATAAAAACTGAGCTATAACACGAGTGCACTGCCCCCAAACACAGGTAGGTGTGACTGGTCACTAAAGGTCACTGGTAAGTGGTCCGGGCAGGAGCTCAGATTAATACAACCTTCACCTGTCACTGAATGAACTGAACTCTGAATATATTATATTATACAGTACAGTATGGATGATTTTAACCCATAACTAGCGGCGCGCAACATAAATAGAGTATAATAAATCTGGACTATCTGGCGGCGCTCGACATAGGTCGTGTGGCAATTTCAGCACGTAATGTTGCTGAGAGAGAGAGACAAGTGGTGGCAGGAGAGTAGCGAGCGTATGACTGCTCCAGACCACCGCGGCGAACCTACTGACACGAATCCCACCTCCTCCCTCCCTCTCTCACTCGCTACATACGGAATTGTATGAGGAAAGTGCCGAATTACATGCTTTTTGCACTCGCGTTGTGCGGTTGTTGCAAGAAAACTAGCCATCATAAAAGGATCGTTATGGTGTCATTGGAAAGCTCTGTTTATGCCCTTTCAGGGATAGATACTTGTTTTACGTTCTGGGTCTTATTTAGGCATGAAAATGATCATGTAAACAGCCCTATTTTGGCTAAAAACACCCCGCTGGGCGGTACATATAAATAAACCGCTAGCCCGCTAATCTAGTGTTAATCTTGGTGCCAATCAATTGATATAATTTGGGCCTAAAGGATTAGTAATCAAAATTTAATTAGTAAATACTGTACCGACTTTGAAGGATTATTATTATTCTAGACTATACTGATTTTGTTGATCTACTCTACATCCCGTTGTATGCCCTGTCTATTCGCGCATTCTCGTCCTGTGCAAAGAACCGGCGACATATTGCCAGAGTTTCTGAAAACAGACGGGCACATGGGGCGGCCAGAGGAGTAACCGCAAAGAAAGGCCGGTACACGGGGCTGGCCACGTAAATAGATCTCACGTAGGAGTGGCCCATAATCGGCACTTCCCTAATAGGGCCTGGGTATGCAGGCCTAACTACTACTGCAGGAAAAGCCTCCCCTACCCCACCACCCGTGGCACCATGAGGCTAGGCTACCACCAACCGCCGAAACACACACAAAATGGGGGTGGGGGGGGGGGGGGGGAGAAACTAGTGAAAGGTCGAAGGACCAATTATATGGTTAATTTAGATAAAGTGGACTGCATATTTTTTATTTGGAAGACTCATTAACACATAGAATAATTACCCTTTATGATGAACTCAGCTGGTGATTGAAGGATGGCGGAAAATTGGCTAGTTGACTTTAAGTGGTTAGTAGGATAGAGCAGCGTATGGAAAGAGGCTAGGATAGGATAGATATTTACGTTATATTTCATGATCACTAAGAAAGGATGATTATGTAGTGACTATATGAATATGAGATGAAAGTGAATCGAAAACACCTAATATATGAAACTATGAAGAAGGCTTAGCGTGTGTAGCTGGGACGGAGGTTGGTTGGAGAGTGAGAGCGAGCGTGTTGTGTTTGTCTCTGTGGTGACCTACCGCGCACGCGCATAACATATGGAAAATGAATCCCATCTTTTTTACAATGAGATACTTATGAACAATCTTAAATAATACAAATATATATATATATATGGGAATTATAATCCTACAATACTTTCCCATATACAACTACAGAATAATGTATTCTACCCAATCATGGAACGTTCGACCAAGGTTATGGAAGCGTTCAACTTAAGACTACGGAAAGATACGTAACGCTACATCAACCCAGATTACGTAACATCGAGACTGTTCATACTAGATAGAGTATACTAAGTATGGACACATTGTATACATTTCTAAAGAGATGTAATACATGCTGTATCTTGAACCCTTCTTTAATATTAGGTATATTGAACTTAATGATAGGGTTTTGTGACTTTAATATTCTCTTGCAATACCGGGCTTGAACCCATGCTGTGTGATGATCAAGAAGCAACTGGTTGCATCGAGCTGCTGGCGTAGGCTGGCACCTCACCTATGCGTTTAAGTGATTTATTAAAAGCTTTTTTAAAAGTTTTAAAAATATTAGACTTAAAAGAAGAATGATGATACCAGAGGGGAATACCATAGTCTGGTAGACACTATGAGTTAAACAGAAATATCAAAGGATCTGTATGCACCTGTTTAAATTTTCAAAAAATCTGTTAAAAGAAGCATAACATTTGTTTATTCTAAAGATCGTGTCATCGGTATCTTTACAATGGAAAAGGATGTTATGCCAAATATACTTGAATACCTTTACAACCTCCAATCTATCACCATTCAGCTCGATGTTTTGTACCTGCTGATCTGGTTTCGTAGTAAAAATCATACATTTATGTCAAGTAAGTAGATGTGCGTCAATAGAAGTACATAATTTTTTATTATATAATATATCCATATTCGAAATAGAATCCGCAAGTAAAAACACATCATCTGCGTATGCTAAAATGTTGCTTCTTACGTCACCATATCTGCATCCAACATTGGTTCTTACCACATCAAGTATAATTTTGTTCATATACAAATTAAATAAATAAGGGGGAGAACTCCCCCCTATCTTACTCCCTCTTCAATATAATGAAAATGACTATAGGAATCTTTCCATTTAATGTTAGCTTTTTAATTTCTTAAATAATTAAGGATAATAAGAGTAATATCTACTGGTACAGAATATTCTAACAATTTCTTACCTAGAATACAATGATCCAACCTCTCAAAAGCTTTGCTTAGATCAATAAATGTAGCAACAACAGTTTTCTTACAGTTTGTGTACTTTTTCATATCTTTAAGGATACAGCATGTATCTGTTGTTGAAGAACCAGTTTTAAATCCAAATTGTCTATAATTAATAATAAGTTGTTCAGACAATAATTATCTAACATAAATAGTTCAAAGAGTTTTAAAAGGCATGCGGACCGCATTACAGGCCGGTAGTTATCTGCTTCTGTTACATTTTGTCTAATGTCTTTAATAATGTTAGTAATAGTATCCTTTAGTAAGTCTTCAGGGAGATAACAGTGAGTAAAACACGTATTAAAAAAACAAGCAAGGTTTTCTAAGAATAATTGTGAAGCATTCCTTAAAAATTTTGTATGGATGAGGTCATGACCTTGGCCCGAGTTACGACGAGGTATGAGTGTTTTAAGAGGGTGACTATAAATTGTTTGATACATCTGTTTACCACCAGTTGTGCTAGTAGTCGGTATAGTAAGTAGTGGTGATATTGGTGGCGATGATGGTGGAGATTGGGAGTGACAAAGTTGGTGGATAACAAAGGGAAATGGTGTGAAGAATTTCGAATAGTAGAGAAGAGGAGTGGAAAGAGATGAGAAAAGTAGTTCAGTTCAGTCAGTGACAGGAGGAGGTTGTGTTAATTTGAGTTCCTGCCCGGACCACCTGCTCGTGACCCAGTGACCATACGCACCTCCCTGTGTTTGGAGGCAGTGCACTTGTGTATATATAAAATTGTTTTAACTCAGTTTTTAGCTGTTAGTTGACTTATTTGTTTTTGTTTTCTTTACTTAGTTGTTTGCTCCTCGCTAAGCTTTTTGGGATCATGTCAGGTATGGAGTGCGAGTCCTTTACTGAACTGCATCATCTTATTCTCCAGGTAAGGGAAGAGATGGTTGTGGTGAAGGAAGAGGTCTTGGCTCTAAGGAAAGTTAATGTTAAACTTCAGAGGGAAGTGGATTTGATTAAAGACGAAAATCTAGCTTTCAAGCTTAGCCAAGAGGAAATTAAGTCGAGTAAGGGGAAAAGGGAGGAAGTTGATGAAAAATTGTATTCATGGCAGGTTGTTAAAAATACGGGTGGGAAAGTCACACTCAAGAAGCAGGATAGTAGAATAGGTATGAGTGTGACAAATACATTCTCTCCTTTGCGAGACGAATGTGAGGGAAAAGATAGTCAGGAAAAGGGAGGGTTAGCCGAAGTGCCTGCCGCCGACACAGCTCCAACCGCTGACGCTGTGCTACCTACCACCACCACCACCACCAAGGGAGCTTCTGCCACCACCGGGGGTTCTCCAACTGCAGCTGCTGGATCCTCCCGAGGGAAAGGTAAGTCTGTGTCCCGAGAAGGTAAGTCTGTGTCGATTGTGGGCGACTCCATGGTAAGACATTTAGTTAGGGCTACCCGCACTAAACTTAGGAAGGTTGTGTGTTTGCCTGGCCATGGAGTTGGGAGGGTTTTAGAGAAGATGGACCACATCTTGGAAGATAGTGGAGATAACCCAATTATCTGTCTCAGTGCCGGGAGTAATGATGTTGGTAAGGGTAGAAGTGAGGAACTGCTGCAGCAGTATCGGGATGTGTTAGATAAGGTTAGGATGAAGGGAGGGATCCCTGTAGTACATTGTATCCTACCCAGAAGAGGAGTTCCCAAGGAATGGACATCCAGGGCGATTGGTGTCAATTGCCGTTTGGAGAAATATTGCAAAGAAAAAGCAATACCATTCATTGATAACTGGGATAGTTTCTATGGAAGAGATGGGATGTACGCAAGGGATGGGGTTCATCTTTCACGGTTATGGGTTTCTACATTAGCTACTTCTTTAGATAGGGTGGTTGTGGGGTTTTGAAAAGAAATATTGAGCGTGTAAATGAGAGGTTAAATGGAACAACTTTAGCGTCAGGCGAAAGCGATAAGGATATTCAGTCTCATGCTAAAAATGATGACTATATTGCAAATGATAGTAGTGATGGTGCAATGGAAGATGGAAATGTTGTTAGAAATAAAGGTAAATTAGGTATAAAGAAAAGAAGTAAATTGAGAGTATATTACACAAACTGTAGGAGTCTATGTAACAAAATGAACGAACGTAGAGCCCTTGTTAGCAAAGAAAATATAGACATAATAGCGCTAACTGAAACGTGGATTAATACAGAAACCAGGCATTTTTTAGCAGAATTTGATATACCAGGATATAGTTTGTTTAAATATGACCGAACAAGTAAGAGGGGTGGCGGTATAGCAGTGTTTGTCAAGAGTACATTAAAAAGCTGTATTAAATCAGGTATTAGACTAAATAACGATAATGCAAGTGTTTGGGTAGAGGTTAACGAAGGTAGTGAGACCATAGTTATTGGAGTTATGTATAGACCGCCAAATATGAGTAGAAATGACGGAACATCATTATGGGAGGAAATTAAAATGGCATCAAGGTTTAGCAATGTGTGCATTATGGGGGATTTTAATTTTCCGAATATAGATTGGCAGCATCAAATAGGAGACTCTGATTCTGAGGAGTTTATAGAGGTAGTACAAGATAGTGTTTTATTTCAATTCATAGATACGCCGACTAGAGGTAATAATATTCTCGATTTAGTTTTCAGTAACAATGAACATATGGTAAATAATGTAGAGATAGGGGACCACCTAGGAAATAGTGACCATAATTCTGTGTATTTTAATATTCAATGGAAAGGTAATACCAGAGAGAATACAACATAAGTACCTGACTTCAGAAAAGCCAATTATGGTGGGTTAAGAAGAGCCCTATTAGCTGACCCTATGGTAAAAAAATTAAGTCGATCTAGCCAGGTGTCCAAATGAGTGTACCCCTTCTCAGGCACCTGTCATCTGTTACAGGCACCTGTAACTTTTATTGAAGTCAGGAAGAGACGTCAACAAGACGGTGTGTTGAAATGGATAGAAAATTGGCTCAGCGACAGAAAGCAAAGAGTAGTCATAAACGGTAAGGCATCAAAATGGACCAATGTAAGTAGCGGGGTACCCCAGGGATCGGTACTAGGACCAATTCTCTTTCTAATTTACATCAACGACATAGATGAGGGTCTCACCTGTACAATCTCAAAATTTGCTGACGATACAAAAATTGCAAATAGCGTACTCTCGAAAGAACAAGTTGACGATATGCAACACAATCTAGATAAATTGTCATGTTGGGCCCAAATTTGGCAAATGAGTTTCAATGCGGATAAATGTAAAGTACTACATATCGGATATCTAAATGAGAAAGCAAACTATTCGATGAATGGCACTCAGCTTAAGAATGTAAACAGAGAAACCGATCTGGGAGTAACAATATCGAGTAACCTAAAACCGAGTCAACAATGTTCAGAAGTTGTTAAGAAGGCAAACAAAATAATTGGCTTTATAGGCAGGTCATTTGAGCATAAATCCAAAGAAGTTATCCTAACCCTTTACAATTCCTTAGTCCGCCCTCTTCTGGAATACTGCGTTCAATCCTGGTGCCCTTATTACCAAAAAGATATAAACAAGCTAGAACGAGTTCAACGTAGAGTTACCAAAATGATACCTAGCCTAAAGAACAAACCATACGAAGAGCGTCTTAGAGAATTAAATCTATTTCCTTTAACCCAGCGCAGATTAAGAGGCGACTTAATTCAAGTGTTCAAAATCATCAAAGGCATCGACAATATGAACTGTAGTAAGTACTTCACTATCGACCAATCTAATTACACGCGGGGAAACGGTTGCAAAATTATTGGTAAATCTTTTAACTCGCACGAATCTAAGAATTTCTTCTTCAATCGAGTTGTCAACTTGTGGAATGGGCTTCCCCGAAACGTTATAGACTGCATCACCGTTGATTCATTTAAACTCCGCCTAGACAAATATCTCGCATCAAACCCGCGACTGACTGCGTTTGTAAATGAATAACTTTATTTTATCCCCCCCTCAGTTACTAACCCATCTGTCCCCTACTAACTTCCTAATCCTGCCACGGACATTAGTTCCAGGGCAGTAATTCCCTTTCCAATGTTCCCTTACCCACTCTAAACCACTGTTTGGACACTTGATCCTCAGTGTTTTGGAGGACAAGCAACCTAGAAGGGTCACTGGATCTGTTGTTGCTTGATTTCCTTTGTACTCCTTTGTACTTTGTAGATACATACGATAATTTTATCAAGTCAGTATTCAATGCACAAAATAAATATATCCCCAAAAGAAAATTTAGATCAACGCAGAACCAACCCAAATGGATGAATAATAGACTATTAGATCTTCTAGGACAAAAGAGAGGAATATATAGACAAATTAGGAAAGGCGAAATTCACCTACTTGCTTTCTATCAGAATCTATCAAGACAGGTAAAAAAGGATATTAGGAAAGAAAAAAGAAATTATGAAATTAAGGTTGCCAATGACTCAAAAAATAATCCTAAAGCTTTTTACCAACTATATAAATCCAAGGTTAGAGATGTAATTGGTCCCCTTAAAACTTCGATAGGAGAAATGACAGAAAATGATTTAGAAATGTGCAGTACATTAAATAGTAAATTTCTTTCCGTTTTCACTAATGAAAATTTGGCACACTTTCCAGAAGTCCGTAAGGTATATAGCGATAGTATAGAAAATAGGTTAAGTACGGTTACTATAAGTAGAAATGATGTGCTTAAGGAAATTGACAGACTGAAACCTCATAAATCGCCTGGTCCTGATGAGGTATATGCTAGAGTATTAAAAGAATGTAGGGATGAGTTAAGTTATCCATTAACATTTTTATTTAACAAGTCATTGGAGACAGGTATAGTTCCAGAAGCTTGGAAGCTTGCAAACGTAGTTTCGATCTTCAAAAAAGGTGACCAATCAATAACATCCAATTACCGTCCCATTAGTCTTACATCAATCATAGGAAAGCTACTAGAGTCAATTATTGCTAGTAAAATTAGAAACCACTTAGATACATTTAATTTAATAAATTCTTCTCAGCATGGATTCACTCAGGGACGTTCTTGCCTTACTAATTTGCTTAGTTTTTTCTCAGAGTTATATGAAGCAGTAGATAATGACAAGTCATATGATGTAATATATTTAGATTTCAGCAAAGCTTTCGACAGAGTCCCCCATGAGAGATTGATGAGAAAGGTTGAGGCGCATGGAATAGGTGGGGCGTTGTTGGGATGGATTAGGTCATGGCTAATTGGTAGGAAGCAGAGAGTCAGCATAAATGGTACGAAGTCAGAATGGGGAGCAGTCAAAAGTGGTGTCCCCCAGGGATCTGTATTAGGTCCTCTGTTGTTTGTTATATACATAAATGACCTTGATTTAGGTATAACTAGTAGGATAAGTAAATTTGCAGACGATACCAAAATGGGGAGAACAATTGATTCAGATAGAGATATAGAGTGCCTCCAAAGGGATCTAGATACCTTACACGAATGGTCAGTAAATTGGCAGATGAAGTTTAACATTGACAAATGCAAGGTATTAAAGATAGGGAAGATGCATACAAATGTTAAATATAAACTAGCTAATGTGGAATTAGAAAACTCGAATTGTGAGAAAGATCTAGGTGTGTTTGTTAGCAATGATTTGAAGCCTAGACAACAGTGTATAAGCGTTCGAAACAAGGCAAACAGGATTCTCGGGTTCATCTCTAGGAGTGTGAGTAACAGAACTGCTGATGTTATCTTAAAACTTTACTTGTCATTAGTGAGACCCCATATGGATTATGCTGTTCAATTTTGGTGTCCTTATTACAGAATGGACATAGATTCATTGGAGAGAGTACAATGTAGAATGACAAAAATGATCCATAATATTAGAAATCTTCCGTATAAAGAAATGTTGAAGAAATTAGGCTTACATTCGTTAGAGAGACGCAGAGTTAGAGGGGATATGATAGAGGTATTCAAGTGGGTTAGTGGGATTAACAAAGGGGACATGACAAATGTACTAAAGCTCAGTGATAGCGAAAGAACTCGTACCAATGGTTTCAAATTAGATAAATTTCGTTTCAGAAAAGATATAGGCAAATATTGGTTTGGTAACAGAGTTGTAGATGGGTGGAATGGACTACCAAGTGCTATAGTGGGATTAAAAACGATAGGGAGCTTTAAGATAAAATTGGATAAGCATATGGACGAGAAGGGTTGGGTGTGAAGGGGGATCAGCAGGGTTGGGCCAATCAGCGTTCTGCAGACCCCCGTAATCCTGCGTTAATCTCTAACCGTTTTGGTAAGATGATCCTCAGGGTATTGAGCCTATAATTGGGCTTTGTAATTGGGGTTGTGTGGGACAGGGATTTGCCTTGCTTAGGCCAATCGGCTTTCTGCAGACTCCCATTTTCTTATGTTCTTATGTTCTTATGTTCTAAGAACATTATAGTAGATAGACATTGGAAGGACGAGGGAGTGGTATATTATGGAAACGCTAGTAAGCTTAATGGTGCTCTTTAAGCTGTTCAATCAGATTATATTGATGGAGTTATCTTCTCCCATTTTTTTTTTTTTTTCTATGTGAATGAGGGAGACAAAAGGTACAAGTGCCTGCAGCGAGTGCACCCCCCCCCCCCCCCCCTAGAGTTGAGAGAGTGACAGGGCCAAAATCAAGGGACGTTCGAGCTAAAATGCCTGGACACACGGAGTTTGAAGCAATTTAAGTCATAGGAAGAGGGACAGACTGATTCTGGGAGAGAGTTCAAGAGCTCAGCAGTTGATAGAAGAGTCTGAGAATAGCGTTTCACTCTTGGGTTGGAGAGTTGCATCCTATATGATCAAGAAATTATATTTACCGTATATAAACACATAGAAGATATATAACAAAATATAAACATTTACAAATACTATATATAATCTTTCTTTTTGAAGGTTTTTATTAAGTTGTTAATATAAACATTAGGTAATCGTTTAGTTTTATAATTGACGATTAAGAAACCTAAATAGTATAACATATTTGTATTTTTTGTTTTACTAATTAATATTATATCGTATAGGCCTAGATGCACTTTACATCAGCTTTAAGTATAGTTTACTAGATTCCATGATGCCAAGCAATCATACATTCATCGGATTTTTGTTTAGCCTACTGTCAGTTCTAAAAGCACTATTGCAAATATGTAATTATTATTTTCGACAGCAGCATACCGTATATATTACACAAATATTTGATGATTCCACTTGGGTCAGGTTCGGTTATATTTAGCCTTCGTTTATAGGTTGGAAAATAGTCAACCGAAGAGGTATTTTAGTGTATAGCAAATGGTGCTAACTATAGTAGTGTATTATACAAAACAATATGCCAACCATAATCTATTTCCAAGCATTATTTTGGTTATTAGTTATGTTTGCTATGTTCTGCGAGTTGGCTTGGTAACTACATTACATATATGTTTAACCCTTGTCTATCAGGTCCCGACTAAGTCCGTTAGAGAACCAAGGCCTAAAGAGCGGGTCCCGACTTAGTCCAATGCGATTTTGAGCACATAATCGGCTCTGAGAGAGAGTCCATGCAGTGGGAGGAGTGCGGGCGGGCTCTGACCGTTCAGCGTGGACATAGTCCCGCTTCTGACACCACCACCACATGTCTACACCTCCCTGGTCCCGTGATACAGGGTAAAATCTGAGGAAATTACTGTATTTTAGTGTTTTTCCCTTCGTTTTGCAACATCGTTGCAGGAGAACCCGTGGTCGTACAAGGATGGTTTAGGTGTCATTGGAAAGCTCAATTATCGCCCTTTCATGGATACATAATTGTATTATGCTCTGGTCTTCTTTATGCATGAAAAAGAGCATGGGATGAAGCTCGTTTAGGGTAAATTTGCCCGCTTGGCAGGTAGTAGCGTTACAAAACCAGCCGCTAGGGAGGTGTTAATATGAAGTTTAGTTCAAGGCTACACACATACCGGTACTGTACTAAATAATGATGTCCAAAATTTGTAATTCATATTCAAATGCAATATAATCTTAATTAATTAATGACGAACACAAGATTAAGTGACAAAATTCAAGCTCAAATTAACATCACGCCTTCCGTGTATTCGTGGTTACGAAATGTATTGCCCATATCTTATGGAAATACATTCTTAATCCTAATTTGTGGAACAATATTTTGGGCTTTGTAAATTAATTTGTTTTCGGGCAGCGACTATTTTACCCTATGTATAAATATGCACAAGCATAATTCACGATAATCAGGCATCACCCCACATAATGAATACCTAATTATATAAAGTTAAAGGTCACACAAATGGAATTTATTATTGTTGTTAATGACAATTCCATGCCAAAATATACTGTATATAACATAAAATCATAGTAACATAAATATTGCAGGTTATTACTGGTGTCGGCTATTTCATCTAATTATATACGCTTAATTAGTTGGTAGCCAATAAGCAAACCACATAATTATAAAGGACCTAATTTAGATAATGCCATACCAATTATAGTTTATATTCGGTGCTGGATATTTCCCCCTCATGTTTGTTTAAAAAAAAAAAAAAAAAAAAATGGGGGGGGGGAGTCGATGACAGTATATACGGGACCAATAACAATGACAGTATATACGGGACCAATAACAATGACAGTATATACGGGACCAATAACAATGACAGTATATACGGGACCAATAACAATGACAGTATATACGGGACCAATAACAATGACAGTATATACGGGACCAATAACAATGACAGTATATACGGGACCAATAACAATGACAGTATATACGGGACCAATAACAATGATAATAAACAAAATGGTAATAATAAATCACACATTACCGGTTACTCAACATCGTTATTCATATATCTAGCTTGTTGCAATTAAAGTATAATGGTAATAATAAATCACACATTACCGGTTACTCAACATCGTTATTCATATATCTAGCTTGTTGCAATTAAAGTATAATGGTAATAATAAATCACACATTACCGGTTACTCAACATCGTTATTCATATATCTAGCTTGTTGCAATTAAAGTATAATGGTAATAATAAATCACACATTACCGGTTACTCAACATCGTTATTCATATATCTAGCTTGTTGCAATTAAAGTATAATGGTAATAATAAATCACACATTACCGGTTACTCAACATCGTTATTCATATATCTAGCTTGTTGCAATTAAAGTATAATGGTAATAATAAATCACACATTACCGGTTACTCAACATCGTTATTCATATATCTAGCTTGTTGCAATTAAAGTATAATGGTAATAATAAATCACACATTACCGGTTACTCAACATCGTTATTCATATATCTAGCTTGTTGCAATTAAAGTATAATCACAATTCATTCAATTTTGGAGGCATTTAATTAATTCGTTTAAGGAAGTTGTGTACGTGCGAATATAATCAATGGATTGGCTATTGTTTGGGGAAGCTCAGTACTTTCTGTAATCGTTTCTTGTTCGTGGAAATTGAATATTATACATATTTGTGAATTCTTATTAGCATTTGAGGAGGTTTATTTTGTTCTGAGAAAATATATTTAATTAGCTGCATACAAAATGTCAGTGTATAGTATACTCTGGAGTAGTTAATGACAAGTTCTTAAACCGTAAGGCCATAATGGCCATTCAGTGTGAGCCATATCAATATGTATTCTGGTAAATATTACAAAACATATCCTTTACATTCAAGGTATCCCTGTTATAGTTAACGGTTAAACTCTACCAGGAATACTGTACATCCTTTGCATTGTATGCTCGCACAGTTGCTATGATTTAATTAAGAGTAATACTTGATAATGGATATGCCTAGAAAGGTCCGTTTAATGTGAACAGTTATATATACTATCAGTCAATCAACACATGACTACAAGAGGAACAGCATAGTGTGATACTCTAATCATATATTCAATCTAGGCTAACACATCGACTTATTCTATAACAAAAGCAATACTACAGCAACTTATCTCGTTCACCACCCAAGAAGCTGCACTCTTATTGAACTAACTTTCAAAAGGTCTATCCCTCTCTCACACACACACACACACACACACACACTTGCTTCACACCAACCCCCGGGAAGTGCCAGAAATAGTCGTTAATGGGCAAGTGGGACCCCACAAGTTTGTCATATTTCTGATGGATAGCAACAGCATATGGTGTTAGCAGTCTATAGGTAGCGCTAACGAACTTGACAATTATCTCGATCCCTGACCTCTTCGTAATTCAAAAGGACCTTGAGCAAACTGGCTGTAAATTTCCACACCTATTTCCTGGTGGACTCTTCCCAAGTTATATAAATGTCAGCCCGATTGCTTTCATTCATTTTGAGTTATAAGAAATTAAGGGGTCCAGATTATTGTCAAGTTCGTTGGCGCTACCTATAGTAGGCTTTAGGGCAAGCTCTGGGGCAATTAATGTAAGGAGCCTGTTTCCTGACCACATATTGACTCCTGGTACTGTACATGTAATACAAACTTGGATTATCGGTATTTTGCAGAAAGGACAATCGGGTTTGCCATCATTATATTTGAATTTCCATAGCAAAGTAATGTATATTAATTGTTTAGTAGAAGGATATTTATTCACTGGTATACTATTGTTGTCTGGTATTTATTAACCCACTGAGCCCCAGCGACGCACTGTTTGCGTCAAACAAATTTTGTAACGCTAAACCCCAGGGACGCATAAGGTGCGTCCTGGTTAATTACTCCGGTCCTATGGCACCTAGAGGACTCAGATTTGTATGGGAACTGTGTAAGTATCCCACGCAATAATGCCGATGGTTGAAAACTCTCAAAGTCCAACCGCGTGCGCGTGAGCGTGCAAAAGCCTGTTTTTGCCTACCCATTTCCCCATGTTAATTCAGACTTTCTGGCGCACCGTAGGACCCCTTAATGACCTAGGGGATCGTTTTTTTGTGGGTTTTCCTTCATTTCTAACCCATTCCTGGTGTTTTCTGGGAAAAAAAAAAAATCACAACCTGCCGGTCTTGGGTGGTACATTTATTATTAACTAGCTGGGGTTCAGTGGGTTAATCTTAGATAGTTAATAATTTGACCAGGAATGCCTAAATATGTTAACCCGGACAGTACCAGGGACGTCCTTTTCATTATATTCTGGCAACTATTAGAGGACTTTATTCAGCTTAGAAGGACCTCTAGCAGTATTTACCTCTCTGCTGCATAGGTGGGTTATTGGCCACCCCTCCCTGTGCGGAGGTATTTAGACTATTTCCTAAACTCAAATCGTCATCGTACCATAAATATCATTAATACTTATCCATATGTGCCTATTTTATGTTGATTATAAAGGTATTAACCTGTTACAGCAATAAAACAAGTGGAAACAGCGTTTGGATGGTCAAAATCGTCGATAAAGGCCGGGAGTTACATAACTTATGGCTGAGGCAGCCTGCCAGCCAGCCAGCCGTCACGACGGCTGGAGAGACACTGTTCCGTGGTAGTCTCTCTCTCGCTCTTTCCCACGCTTGGTAACACAGATGACCACGCCCTGCTAGCAACTCGCTAATGTTAGCACGAATATATACCTAAGAATAAGAGAATAACAGGGAGAATAGGTGATAATTGAAGGGGGGGGGGGGGGGAAGGGTGGAAGGAGGGGATGTTGAGGAGTGATATTTGGCATGGCCAAGGGGCAAAAAAAAAAAAAAAAAAAAAAAAAATTGATACTGGGCTGATTTAAATGTTTTTTTTTAGGCCTTGGATTATATAAGGCTTCCCGCAGCCCACCGGTAGGCCTTATATAAGTCTTGCTGCACTTGCTGGATTACGGCTCTAAACTATCTCCACCAACTCTTTTAACTACCACAGATCCTTCCTAAGCAGCATAATATCGTCTCAATATAGCTAGAATAAAATATAACACACGTCGCTGGTACTCAAAGGGTTAAAGCCAAACTAGTAATCAGCTTTCAAAACGACACGATACAGCTATTGGATTTGTGAATGACAAATCAGTGTGTTTTGTGCTCTAAGTCAATCAATATTCTTCCATTCTTCCACTGGCATGGTATTAAAGCATCTTTGCTGTGACATGCAATATTGATTGATAAGTTCAAGTACATCGCCTGGTAAATACTGATTTACGCTGGTTCTGAACACAAATCAACTTGTTCTCTGTTTTTTTGCTATCATAAAACAATTGATTTTTTAACACTCAAGCAGCGGCTCTCGACTTAAGTCGGGTTAGAGAACCATGGCCTAAACACCGGGTCCCGACTTAAGTCGCAAGAGATGTTGAGCACATTATCGGCTCTGAGAGAGAGTCCACGCGGTGGGAGGACCGCAGGCGGGCTCTGACCGCTTGGCCCGAGCCTAGCGAGGTTGCTGGCGTGTATAACACATACCTACACATCCCTCGCTAGAGAGGGTAAAATATCGGGAAATTACCGTATTTTAGGGTTTTTCTACTTGTGTTGCAACATCGTTGCAAGCGAACCCGTTGTCGTACAAGGATGATTCAGGTGTCATTGGAAAGCTCTACTATCGCCCTTTCACGGATAAATAGTTGTATTACGCTCTGGCTCATCTTTATGCATGAAAAAGAGCATGGAATGAAGCTCGTTTAAGGTAAATATGCCCACTTGGCAGGTAGTAGATGTTACAAACGGCCCCGCTCTTTGAGAGTTAAATAACTTCAATATGCAAGCCATAACCAACCATATCATAGCCTACACTATTATAATGGGATAGGCTTGTGTATATCGTCTTATTCCGACAGTAATAGAAAGAAATCATGAAAGAAAAGGTAGGTTATGTCATTTCCCTGAATACCGATTTTCGTTTATATTCCACTCGTGTCATTATCTGAATTTATTCTTATTATGCTAGATCTTTAATTAATCAATATGATAAAAGATAAGGGAATATAACAGTCACATATATAAAATATGATTGTATATACAAACATAAATACAGTATTTTACAACCAAACAAATAATAAAAAGTAATTATGAAAATAAATTAACATTTCATTTTCCAGGATCGTTTTGTATCCGTGTCAGTTTCACTTTAATTTGAATGAATTAAGTTTAGTTTAGTCTCAATATAAATTAAGAAACCTATTGTTACAAAAATACGTAATTACTAATTAAACAATAGTATCAAATAAAGTAACTAAATGTAATAAGTCAGCCAGATTAATTAGTTCAATTCATTCTGATCTCAAATCGAATGCCTCTAGTTAATTCAGTTACTAACCCAATTACACGAGTACAAAATACAAAAGTCAGTTTTCACAACAAACTTAATTACTTTTATACAAGCCTGTTAATAATTATGTCTCAAATATACTGCTTCTCTCCAACTAAGAATACGACTCATTATAACTCACAAATATCAAGCCTTTTATCAAAGTCCATCTCCACGCTAGTCCAATCAGCGCTTGAATCATGTCCGAGGTGCCGCCACGAATCACATGCCAGGCCGCATGTGTCATCCAATTCCGGGCGAGTTCGCTTGCCAATTTGGGGCTCTGTATTTGGCGGGAACATCCCCCCCCCCCCCCCCCCTCCTCTCCCCCGTTCCCTGCAGCAAAGAGGGGACTGCCTCTCCCTCCCCGCCGTGTGTAAGGGAAATATATGAGGAAAGTCGTCACATGGTCCTTGTACAGATACCTCGGTGACTCCAGATGTAATAATACTGTATACAGTATATATATATATATATATATATATATATATATATATATATATATTACTACGTATTTTGATTTAAAAGTGGTTAACTAAATAAATAAAGATAAAACAGATAATATGAAAGTGTAGCAAACAGTTGAAGGCCAATAGAACGTAAAATATTAAAGTTAGTTATGTTGTTACTTGCTTTCCTTTAGTTGTTGGGACAGTTATCCTTTATACTCTGATACACTTCAATTATATTTAATCAGGAAACTATTTAAAGTTACATTGAATGTTTAATATGAAGTAGGCTATTAATTGCGAATATAAAAAGCTTGGTATGTAAGCAAGGGTTTTTAAGTCGCTATATAATTATAGAATAAAGCAATTAATCTTGATTATCAGTAAGGTATTAAGATCTTTTTATATAATCAATTTAAGTTTGTTAACCCTTTAAAAATTGTTTTACTCTTTCTCTTATCTCGTTATTTTCTTATTTTATTATTATTCTCTTTAATATTTTATCTTATATATTCTTTTTACTGAAAGACATTGACTTAATAAAGATGGTAAGGGAATATTACAAAGTCACATATAAAATGGAATTGTATTTATCAACATAAATAATGTATTTTACAATTACACAAAATAATAAACAATGAAAGAAAGAAATATTATGGATTTCAGGAACGCTTTGCATACGTTCCGATTTCACTAAAGTAAAAATTAAAGCTTAATAGGCTTAAGTAGACAATACAATTTATAGGACTTTTACAATGCCTAATTACTAATATCAATAGCTTTACATCAAGTCAGTTAAGTATTAACGGGTAAAGTATTCAAGATTCAATCCCAAATTATCTCTAAATCACAGAAGTATATCTAATCACAAAAATAATCACCAATCCAACATAGGGCCTATATGTTTCTCCAATCACAAAATCTTAAATCAATAATGAGGCTATGTTTTCGACATACCTCTGGTTAATTTATGATCACGAGATCACTCACGAACTATAGTGGTTCGGGCACGCACTAAAATAAAATAACCCCATTATACAAGCCTGTTCTCTCCATGCAGCTCTTTACACCTCCCAGCTCAGAATGTCACTGGTTTCAATTATCAAATCTCAGGCTTATATATTGGTTTCCCCACTACTCTACTCCAATTATAGACCTTAGAGGCCGGCCTACTGATGCCGAAACCAATAAGATGTGTTGGTAGGTTTGTGTGGCCCAATCACAGACGAGAACAGGTAAGCGAGGCAGGAGTGGAGGGAGAAGGGGGGCCGGTTTCGCGCCACCTCAAGCTCCCCATACAGTAGTTCCCCCCCCCCCCCCCCCACCCACCCATACTGTGGAATGTGAGGATTGTCACGTAGGCCAGCGCGCGCTATCTCTCGTCACAGGAACCAGTTCGAACCAGGTAGAAAGAAGTAGGGAGAACTAGCATGGGCGCTTTCTCTCTCTCTCTCACGCGTGCAGGTGTTCCAAGTCACGTACGCACTCAGGAAACTCACCATGAGGTGTGGTACAGTCACGTTCAAGAGCTTGGTCTCTCCAGCTGTTACACCTCCCCCCCCCCCTCTAGAAAAGAGTTCAAGAGGAGGAAAGTATATGACAAATTTCAGAGTCTTGACAAACAATCTACTAGCACATTCTGGACACCCTTAATATGTTTGACATCTAAGGCGTACTCCTGCAGCAACAAGCTCCACTGGGTCAGTCTTTGGTTCTTATTTTGGAACTTGTGTAAAAACTTTAATGGGTG
This sequence comes from Paralithodes platypus, assembly GCA_032716605.1. NCBI lineage: Eukaryota > Metazoa > Arthropoda > Malacostraca > Decapoda > Lithodidae > Paralithodes > Paralithodes platypus. Next base: position 26,775,919 of record CM064570.1, on the reverse strand, counting down.
ATGGTCAGTATATACTGTGATGGAACCAGGGGCAGATTGAACATAAACACTAAAGTATTGGAGGGACAAAATCAATGCTAACAGCTCCTTTTCTATTACAGAGTAATTACGTTGAGCAGAATTTAACTTTTTACTAAAATAGCAAATAGGATGCAATACATTACAGTCATCCTCCTGGAGTAACACGGTTCCGACCCCTGTATTACTTGCATCAACAGCTAGGGAGATAGATCTGGTGAAATCAGGGGCACGGAGAACAGGATAGTTAGATAGAATGTATTTGGTAGCACTGAAAGCTTCCTCATATTCGGAGGACCAATCAAACTTCACATCCTTTCGGAGAAGACCTGTTAAAGGTGCTGTAAACTTTTAGAAATTTAAAATGAACCTCCTGTAGTATCCAATCATTCCTAAGTATCTTTGGATTTCTTTCTTATTGGTAGGCGTTGGAATATTTGAAATTGACTCTACTTTAGCTTGAGGAGGTGCAACCTGACCCTGTCCTACTGTATATCCAAGATATTGGACAGTACTCTTAATGAAAGTGCATTTTTTTAAGTTCACTACTAGATTTGCTTCAGCAAGGTTAGCAAAAAGCAATCAGATTTGTTGGAGATGTTCTTCCCATGTATGGGAAAAGAGGAGGATATCATCAATGTACACTACACATCCAGGTACCCCTTCAGTCACCTGATTCATTATGTGCTGAAAGGTAGCTGGAGCGTTTTTCAGGCCATAAGGCATTACTTCACAGCAGAAGGCTTGATTATTTACCACAAAACATGAAATCTCCCGTGCTCAGGGAGTAAGAGGTACCTGCCAATATCCTTTCATAAGGTCAATTTTACTTATATAACTGGCTGTGCCAATCTGGTCAATACAATCATCAATCCGTGGCAGTGGATAGGTATCATTTTTTGTTACGGCATTGACTTGTCTGTAGTCCATGCAAAATCTATAACTCCCGTCTGGCTTAGGCACAAGTGTGACCGGACTACTCCACTGGCTCTAGTAATTATGGCTTTGGACAACATGAAATCTAATTCAACTTGCAGAATACTCCTACGCTGTGGTGAGACACGGTATGGGGATAATTTGATGGGTGCTGCATCCACGACATCTAGGCTATGTCATGCACGGCCAATGAGGTGAGCCCTGGAGTATCACGGAACACACTGGGAGACGGGGATAAAACATGGATTAGTTGGTTAGCTTTCTCGGAGGGAAGATGACATAATTTTGTTGGTAATTCCCCCCATGCTCCTGAATTACACTTAAAGTTTGAGAGACCGCAGGACAAGTCAATGTCATTATCGATACCTTCAGAATCTGGGACAGTCTGCTGCGAGATCTGTGGGTAAGGACTACGAACATCATCACCCACACCAGGATGTCCACAGGTCCTTATTACTGCCACAGGAGAATCTGGAGGAGAGGAGTCAGGGGGCCTATGATAGGGTTTTAACATATTTATGTGAAATACTGCTTAGGCTTCCTCCTGTCTGGGGTAGCCACTAAGTAGCCAGTAACACTCACCCTTTTTACTACTTTATATGGGCCTCTAAACTTTGCTGATAAAGGTTGGCCAAAAAGGGGAATGAGAACCAAGACCTCATCACCGGGCTGAAACTCCCTCACACGGGCTCTTTTATCGTACCATACTTTCATGGTGTCTTTAGCCACTCTTAGATTCTGTGCTGCAAAGTCGCACGAGGATCTCAACCGGGTTTTGAACTCTGACACATACCTGAGGAGATTTTGGTTCCCTTCCTGGCCAACTAGGCTGTCCTGCAATAGCTGCAAAGGGCCACGTACCTGGTGACTGAAAACTAGTTCATTGGGTGAGAAGCTCAGAGATTCAGTAGGAACTTCACGGGTGGCAAACAACAGAAAAGGTACCCCCTTATCCCAATCACCTCCAGTTTCCTCACAATATTTTCTCAACATAGATTTTAGAATTTGATGGTATCGTTCGAGGACCCCTTGACTCTCTGGGTGGTAGGAGCTGGACTTCACATGGTCGATACCCAATTCCTTCAGGGACTGCTGAAGTATATTTGAAGTGAAATTAGTACCTTGATCACTCTGTACCTCATGGGGGAAACCCATTCTGGTGAAAAATTTGAGCAGTTCCTTAATGACTGTTTGGGCTGAAGTATTTCTTAACGGTATTGCCTCTGGGTATCTAGTTGCCATGTCCATGATAGTTAACAAATATATATGTCCCTGGGAGGTTTTTGGCAAGGGACCAACGATATCCACTACCACCCGAGTGAAAGGGTTCTCAAACACTGGTAAGGGCACCAGAGGATGTACAGGCACCTTTTGATTAGGTTTTCCTGTCATCTGGCAGGTGTCACACACTCTACAGAACTCCACTACATCTGCACGCATTTCTGGCCAGTGAAAGTGGGCTCTAATGCGATCTAAGGTTTTCCTCACACCTAGGTGCCCTGCTAAGGGTATACAATGGGCTATTTTTAGCATATCTCTACGACAAGGTTTAGGAACGACTACCTGGGCGGGTGCCCAGCCCCGAAAGGAGTTGAAATAGGGGAGCTATCCCCCCGCCAAAGGCGACCTTTCTAGGGCCTTTCCTAGCTGATGCTGAGAGGATTGGGTTCTAGTCATGACGTGATGGGCTGGTCTATCAGAGTGAGAGCTGAGCGATCTCTGCCATACCCATAGCTTACTCTGACTGTTCCTTTTACTTATATATCTTCTAGATCTCAAGTGACGGCGTCTTTTCCGTGGATTGACATCCGTACTGCCAAGATTGGGAGCCAAAGTGTCACATTCTTCCCTTGCCCCTCAACTTTCCCTTCATAATTGCTGAGTGGCACAGGGCCTTGGGTGGGGCTTTGGTTTCCCGGGCATTTCCGCACCCTCGTCAGCAGGGGCCTTGGAGTGGCTTCGGTCACCCGGGCTTTGTTAGTGGTAAGCAGGGAGGGTTTTGTGGGGGCGCTCGTTTATGGCCTTGGCCGTGCTCGAGACCTTGGGAATGTTCGGCGAGACAGCCTGGGGAACATCAACAACAACGACTACCTGATGTACGTCCCATGCCCCGTCATCAATAGGCCTATAGACCGCCACGGTCTCCACCTACGCCACAAAACTCCATTCTTCATATAAAAGCATTCACCCTTCTCTTTCTCACTCTCCTCTTCACTACTGGCATTGGCAGCTAACTCCTTACACTCAGTCATCTCGCTGCAACTCTACTAGGACAATTAGGAGGGGTTTCATGATCATTTGGCTCAAGGTTAGCCATAACAGTGTCAGACAGATCTGCTACATCTCCACATCAGGCACAGTTAGAGCATCATTCACTACTCTTTCATCCCTTTTATCTACTTTCACAGTTGGTACAATTATATCTGAGGGAACCGCTACTTGAGCCATAGATCGAGTGACAGCACACACTGGGAAAACCTTTGGCATCTCCTGCTTGAGCTCACCGGTCAGTGGCTCGTCAACAGGGGAAAGTGACAAAATGGGGTCTGGTCGGACCCTCTCACCAGCCACATCATTCCCCAAAAGGAGTGTTACCCCAGGCACAGGGATATCCTGAGGCCTACACAAAGCTATACAGGCTTCACCTTTCAGCAAATCACAGTCAATCTCTCCATTTACCAAGTAAGCAGAACATTTACCTCCAGCACCTCTCATTATTACTGATTCGCCAGTTGGGCATTCAGAATAAGGATTCACCATGAGGGTGCTAGTAGAACCAGTATCTCTCAAGATTTTGACTTCATGTACACAACCATTTATTTTCACTCATCCAGATGAAATAAAGGGACGGTAGCTATCCTGAACTGATGGGGACACTAAGGCAGGCTTAACCCTTGCGGGTTGCACCACACACGCTACTACACCATTTCCTGTCTGAATTACGTTAGCTAGGTACTCCCGCGGTCGGGAGTCCTGCTTCAAAGGCACATTTGGGTGGTTTTGGTTATTTGGGGAGGCAGTTACTGCGGCTATTGTCGGCCCCGGTCCCTCGACTCTCTCCTTGGCCCAACATTGATAAGCTAAGTGGCCTCTCTTGCCACAATAGATACACACTTTCTGGGATACATTCCCCTTGTAAGCATTATTATTATTGGTTTGGGCCCCACGTCTGTTACCATTACCAGGAGTTACATTCTTAGTTGGGGGAGCAGTTTTCGTTTGGCTAGCATGGAGAGACGTTACAGGCTTTGGAGAGTGACTAGATTTATCAGATTTGTGATTGGAAAACTTGTTATCATAGGGCTTTTTCCCACGAAATTTGTTGTTTAGTACATACATATCAGCCATGCCTGCAGCTTCGGCAAGACTTTCTACCTTTTTCCCTCTCAAATGATAGGCTACAGATTAATCTATCTTCCATAGGAAGTTCTCAAGCAAGATTAACTCCTTCAGACCCTTAAAATCAGTGACATCTTTACTTGTTAGCCAGTTATTTAAAGCTTTGTACATGGTCCTGGCAAACACTGTATGAGTTTCCTCACATTTTTTGAGTCTTTCTGAAACTCTGTCTATACACTTCAGGCAGTGGTTGGTAGGTTTTTAGAATGGCTGCTTTGAGATGGTCATAGTCTTGCCGAACCTCAGACTCTACTGAAATGTAAGTTTCCCGACCTTGTCCTGTCAACACCGTTTGCAACATAAATGGTCACCGATCTCTTGTCCACCCCATACCCGTAGCAACCTCTTCGAACAACACAAAAAAGTACTGAACATTGTCCCTGGTGAATGGGGGAATTACACTTGTCATGGTTAATCCCGGAGGGGGAGCAAGCACATTATTTTTGGACTCTGAGCAGCTAATTGGGCCATGCGATATTCATGATCTAGCTGAGTTTGTTGAGCCTGCAGTTGAGTTTGGTGTGCCTGTGCCTGAAGCTGAGAGTCTGCCTGGGCAGCATTTAATATAGCTAAATCTAAATATTGCTCAAGGGTAAATCCCTCTGGCAAATGCCAGAGCTGGGCACCACAAACAAAAAGTCAAGTCAGCAAACACAAATCAGCAAACCCAGAACATAACTTCAGCAAACACAAATGTGCAAACCTTGTGAAATTTCTAGTCCTCAAATGCAAATATGCAAACACAAACCGTTTTTAATTTTTTAAATTTAATTTTTATTTAATTTAATTTAAATTTAAACTACAGAATCAAGGGTAAATCAATAAATTCAATCTCTAATGTCAATAAATATATATATTTACTTAAATATAATGTTGCCCAACTTCCATGGACCTCAAGGATATACATACAGGCTTTTAAAGCTTGGAAATTGCTGTAAATTGCCCAAACATTCCAGAACGTCACCCGCAGTGAAAGGGTTAATATACATATATAGCATAGGCCACTTAGTTTGTCCACAGGGGCAGTAAAACGTTGGGGCAACTTGTTTATGGGGAGAGTGCTTCAGTAATAATCAGTATTCGCAAATTCCGCACCATTCAGGAGGAAGTACGCCGGATCACAGAGGTGCAAGGAGGCGATTTATTTGTGGTCCCCCCTTTGGGAATGGCAATAGGCTATATATGCCTAGATAGGTCTACTTTAGATAGATTAAGTAATTTAATAGAAAGTAGCCTAGGCCTATTAATATTAATGCTCAGAATAAAAGCCTAGCTTCAGATCAAAATTTAATACAATTTTATTGTAGGCTAAATTTAGTCTAGGCCTATATGATACTTACAAAATTAACACTTTCTACTTGACACTAATAAAATTAGTGTGATTATAGGCCTAGGCCTATACATAGAAGTTAGAACATGCAATATTTAGGCTAGGCCTACATGCTTTGAGGCATTTTGATGGAATTAGTGACTGATTATAGCCTAGACTTAGGCCTAGGCTATATATTAAAGTTAGAACATGCAATATTTAGCCTACATGCTTTGAGGCATTTTGATGGAATTAGTTATTATAACCTAGACCTAGGCTATATATATAGAAGTTAGAACATGCAATATTTAGCCTACATGCTTTGAGGCATTTTGATGGAATTAGTGATTATAACCTAGACCTAGGCTATATATATAGAAGTTAGAACATGCAATATTTAGCCTACATGCTTTGAGGTATTTTGATGGAATTAGTGATTATAACCTAGGCCTAGGTTATATATATATATAGAAGTTAGAACATGCAATATTTAGCCTACATGCTTTGAGGCATTTTGATGGAATTAGTGATTGACTGATTATAGCCTAGACCTAGGCTAGCCTATATATATATAGAAGTTAGAAAATGCAATGTTATTTAGCCTACATGCTTTGAGGCATTTTGATAGGATTAAGGTAGCCTAGGCCTAGCCTAATAAAATTACTTATATTAGTAATTAGCCTAGGCTATAGGCCTAGGCTATATTTAGAAGTTAGAACATGCAATATTTAGCCTACATGCTTTGGGGCATTTTGATGGGATTAGTGATTATAGACCTAGGCCTAGGCTATATAGCCTAGCCTATATAGAAGTTAGACTTAGCCTAGGCCTACATGCTTTGAGACATTTTGATGGGATTAGGGTAGCCTAATAACATTAGTTTAGGTAAAAAATTAACAGGCTATCAATCAAATTAACGATAGCCTAACTTTATAATCTTAAATTAGGCTAGATTATAAAGTTATAAAGCCCTTCTCCAGAGACATCTTCTTGGTAATTACAGGCCCATAGAAGGTTTCTAGGTGGGGCCAGGGGTGGCTTAGGTCCTCGATTTCTGCATGCTCTGCAGCATCACTGTCGGATGATGGTGGCAGCTGCGGTAGGCATGATGGTAGACTACATGTTCACTTCAATAGGCCGAAAATATAAACAAAGTTGAAGTGCTAGCAGGTTGGAACTCTTGGACTGCTGTGTGTTGTAGGTGTTAGCTAGACGCTTGCTAATAAGTAAGTGAACAAACGTGAAGACTGAAGAGCCGATGTATAGGCCTAGATTCCAGAACACAGGTAGTTGGCTTGGTCACATGACTTTTTTTGGCTGGAGCTGCAGGAGCGGTCCAGGGCTGGCTGGCGGCTGGAATTTTTATTTTGCGGACTCGAGGTTTGCAACATGGAGGTACTTTCCAGAGCTTCAAACCCGCAAATAGGCAGCCATTTTGGCGCTAACGCTAATTCGCCAACAAAATTACACTTCCGCCATGGCGGAATTGGCTATTTGCGGAAGTGTTGGCTAAAGTGCCCAGCTCTGGGCCAAATGCTCACCAAACCGCATCTGTATCCCATTACCGAGTCCCCCACCAGTCGCTCCGTTTTGCTCACCGCCCTCGTCTCTGTGAATCCCAAATAATTCGGACTTTATGGTCTGTGCTATTTTGGATTTTGCCATGTCCGAGACCGTTAACTCCAGATACGAGGCTAGTACTGTTAACTCTGCCTTGGACAAGAGATTGATGTCACTGGCAACGGGTGACGATTCTAGGAAAATCTTAACATCTTCCTTATTAATAATTTCAGGCATGATTACAGTGATATGACTTAGTGAAACTTAAACAAAACGTATCCTGGTAAGGTCGCCAGTTAATCTGTTACGTATCTTGATTCAAAAGTGGTTAACTAAATAAATAAAGATAGAACAGATAATATGAAAGTGTAGCAAACAGCTGAAGGCCAATAGAACGTTATATATTAAAGATACTTCTGTTGTTACTTTTTTTTTTTTTTAAAAAAGACCTCCGTCTACGTATTGTGAAAAACCTGTTATCCTCCGGCAAATTGTGGGGTTGAGTGAGTGAAGGGGGGGGACAGTGAATGAAGGAGGATGCATGTTTTTCATAATACGTGTTGCTAGCCCCAAACGCGCGAGCAACTGTGGCTTTCAACCATCCGACACATCCCCTTTTATTAATGTGCATCACATGTTGTTACTTGTTTTCCTTTAGTTGTTAGGACAGCTATCCTTTATACCCTGATACACTAATTATATTTAATCAGGGAACTTTAAAGTTACATTGAATGTTTAATATGAAGTAGGCTACTAAATACTAATATAAAAAGCTTGGTATGTAAGCAAGGCTTTTTAAGTCACTATAATTATTGAATAAAACAATTAATCTTGATTATCAGTAAGGTATTAAGATCTTTTTATATAATCAATTTAAGTTTGTTAACCCTTTAAAGATTGTTTTACTCTTTCTCTTATCTCGTTATTTTCTTATTTTATTATTATTCTCTCTTTAATATTTTATCTTATTTATTCTTTTTACTGAAAGACATTGACTAAAGCCGGAGTCACACGAGCCCTTTTTTGAGCAATTTTTACTGGCAATTATGGTCGGGAAGCTTAAAAAATTACACTTTATCAGAATTCAGCCACATAGCATAATCTACTTTCAATCTAGTTGTCGATACCAGTGCGAAAAAGTCCCGAAATAACACGAGAAAAAACTTGACGGAAAAGGCGCTCGTGTGACAGCGGCTTTAATAAAGATGGTGAGGGAATATTACAAAGTCACATTTAAAATGGAATTGTATTTATCAATATAAATAAGGTATTTTACAATTAATCAAAATAATAAACAATGAAAGAAATTAATATTATGGACTTCAGGAACGCTTTGCATACTTTCAGATTTCACTAAAGTAAAAATTAAAGCTTAATAGGCTTAAGTAGACAATACAATTTATAGGACTTTAACAATGCCTAATTACTAATAACAAGAGCTTTACATCAAGTCAGTTAAGTATTAACAGGTAAAGTATTCAAGATTCAATCACAAATTATCTCTTAAATCACAAAAGTATATCTAATCACAAAAATAATCACCAATCCAACATATATGTTTCTCCAATCAATAATAAGGCTATGTTTTCGACATACTTCTGGTTAATTATGATCACGAAATCACTCACGAACTATAGTGGTTCGGGCACGCACTAAATTAAAATAAAGCTATTAGGCTATTTAAGCCTGTTCTCTCCATGCAGCTCTTTACAATGTCAGCTCTTACAATGCTCAGAATGTCATTGGTTTCAATTATCAAATCTCAGGCTTATATATGGGTTTCCCCACTCCTCTACTCCATTTATAGACCTCAGAGGCCGGCATACTGATGCCGGAACCAATAAGATAAGGCAGGTTTGTGTGGGCCAATCACAGACGAGAACAGGTAAGCGAGGCAGCAGCAGTGGCTGGACAGGAGGGAGAAGGGGGGCCGGTCAGCGTCACCTCAAACCCCCCATACTGTAGTTCCCCCCCCCCCCCCCCCATACTGTAGAATGTGAGGATAGTCACGTAGGCCAGCGCGCGCTCTCTCTCGTTGTCACGGGAACCAGCTCGAACCAGGTAGAAAGAAGTAGGGAGAACTAGCATGGGCGCTTTCTCTCTCTCTCTCTCACGCGTGCAGGTGTTCAAAGTCACGTACGCACTCAGGAAACTCGCCATGAGGTGTGGTACAGTCACGTTCAAGAGCTAGGTCTCTCCAGCTGTCACAATATATTTATATATATATATATATATATATATATATTGTCACTTCCAACTGAACTTACAGTTGCAAGTATGTTATAATTCACATAGCCTCGTCATGTGGGGGAGGAGGCCTGCCTCCTTTCTTTCTTTCTCCCTTGTGCCTCGTGTCGAGGTGGTGACGTAATGATCGCACCACTGCACTGCAACATTGTTTCGTTGCTGGGAGTGTAATTACTTTATTTTGTTTGCCCTTGTGGGATTGTGTTAGTTTATCATAAGTTGCACAATGTCTTATGTTTATTTGATTATTTCTGTATTGTTAACGAGAGCCTAGGTGCCTAGTATAATTGTGTAGTCTAGCAATGTCTGGAACTCTCCTTCCTTTCCCAGCACTGTGCCCAGGGCTCCCACTTTTAGGGATTTTGTCCCTATATTGGAACTTTTGGAGTGTTTTGGGGAATAATCTAGGAACCTGCTAAAGTTTAGGGAATTTTGGGGAATTTGATTTTTTTTTTTTTTATTTTTTTTTTCTTTTCTGGGCACTTTTTCATATTTACCAATAATTATTATTTTTTTTTTTTTACAAATTAGTAATTTTTGCGGGGTAATGCCATTCTTTTGTTTCCTTACAGTATAGTAGCAAGGCAAGTCTATAGTCACTTTAAGCATTAATAATTTGTCTTAACTGTATTAGCTTGCATTCTAGAATTTTCTGCATTTCTTAGAGTAGGATATACTGCATCCTTTCTCTGGCATTCTTAAGTATAATCTTCACACCATTTGTTTCCTTTATTCTGCTGCAATGTGAATCATTATTATGTGTATATTATTCATGGTTGATATCTATAGTGGTTTGGGTGACTGGTCTGTCCTGCCTAGCTTTTTGTTGGGCCTCTGAGGACTGAGGTTGTAGAGTGAGTGGGTAGGCTTGCAGTGCCATATTAGGCTACTGCCTTATTACCTCCCATCAGACAGTATCCTCTAACTCGGCCTTATTTAACCCTTTAGGGGTGGCAGCCAGTCTATAACCTACTAAGATATCAACCCTTGTGCCTTGCTTAGTTTCTAGCAGCAATACATCCGGTGCAGTTTGGGACTAGGGGTGGAGCCCGTTACTGGTGAGGTTGTCCCCTTTGCATTTGGGTGTATTGAGCTAACCCCTGATGATGTTGTAAGAGATAAATTAGTACATTTATCCATTGCAACACCACCGCCTAGCTGTGCTGAAGAGAGCCACTCGGTGTATTATTAGGACAGTAGGTAGGGAGAATAGGCTTGGCACAGAAGCTTGTGAGGCTACTGCATTGGGTTCATTTCCATGTTTTTTTCGGTTCCTGAGCGACTGGGCATGATATGGATTGTTCTGGGAGTCTAGCAGTATATTAGTTTAGCACTTTTGCGCAGTTTAGAATAATCTTAGAAGTACTCTTGGCATACTAATAGCACTATCAACCCGAGTCGGATAGGCCCCGACTCTGAGACAGTAGATATTTGTGAGTCTCCTTTTATTACTGCTTTAATAGAGCAAAGAGGAAGATAACCCCTTTTCCTAGAGAACCTGTGTGTCTTGGTGTTTGAGTCAGATATTAACTTAAGAGCGTGTCTGTTGCAGGGTCAGTGTAGTACGATGGGCAGTGTTGGGTGCATGACTTATGGTATTGTTGTCATTTTGCTACAGCGTTTCTCTTTAGACAGTGATGTGGGCTATGCTATTAGAGCATCTGCTTTCCCCGAACCTCCCATCGTAACAATATATATATACTGTATATATACTTTCGCTAGAAACTCAACCTTGGATGAATTCTCCCTGGTGCTATTCCTTCTTCTCCACCCCCTCTTTCCTACTGATGCCTAATCTCTTCTAAAGATGTACTGTCTACCCTCTCAGGGCTTAATACTAAGAAGGTGTACGGTCCGGATAGTCCAAGGGCCACACACCAAAAAAAATCCTCTAAAAAAAAAAAAAATTGTATGTCTACCTCTATGCATTGACATTTTTCATTTGCATAGTGCTCAACATATGGGGGTAGATTGAAGGCACCAATCGAACAGAGCTATGCCCAGGAGATGCTGTAGGCATTTGATAAGGAATCGCTGGAACTCCTGTTTCATTTGGTTGGCCTCTCTTGCTGATTCCCTTTGTGCCTCACTTACACTGAGAGTAGTCCAGCATCCTCTCACAAACACCTCCTCTTCCTATCTACTTCACTACACTTAACATGCACACCACACTTCCTCCTTCAAAAATATTTAAAAATGTATGAACACAGGGCCAGCCTCGGAGTCCCCAGGGGGGGGGGGCATAAATACCCCCACACATACCCGACCTTCCCCTGATGACCCCTCTAAATTCTCTGGACCACGGCCTGTCACTCTTACGATCAACGTTTGCAATATCCGCGGAATTTCCTCTAACTTTCACTCAGTCAAACACCATTTCTCCTCCTCCAAACCTGATCTTCTTTTCCTCACCGAAACCCAGGTATCTGAGACAACTTTCAGCAGCCCCTTCTCTGTATCCTCCTACTTTCTCTATCTTTCCCCTAACTACCGACTTTCCCAAATTCTTCGACTATCTAAACTCTAAAGTGGAACACATTCAATCCATCTCTCCCTTCTCTGAAATCTCCATCTTAGGATATTTCAACGTTCACCACCGCCAATGGCTCTCCTCTCACACTACTGACCAACCTGGTGAACAAGCCTACGTTTGTTCTATCATAAATGACCTAGAGCAGCTGGTCCAGCAACCCACCCGTATCCCGGATTGCTTTGGAGATTGGCCCAACATTCTTGACATATTTCTGACTTCTAACCCTTTTTCTTATACTGTCAACCTTTTCTCTCCTTTGGGCTCCTTCGACCATAAACTTATCTCCGTCACCTGTCCTATCTCTTCAGTACGGCCATTCGATCCTCCCAGCCCGCGGCGCTTGTGGCACTTTGGCGCTGCCGACTAGGAGGCTCTTCAGCAGTACTTCTTTGATTTCCCATGGAATTACTTCTGCTTCCGTGGCCGGGGACCCTCGGAGAGTGCTGAACGCATTACCGGGGTAATCCTATCGGGCATGAAAACGTACATTCCATTTTCTTTCTCTCAGTCTAATGCAAAAAAATCTTAGTTTACTCACGCTTGTTCTACTGCTGTCCACAACAAGGAGGAAACATTCAAACGGTACCGACGCCTTAAAATTCAAGAATCTCATTCTTCCTATGTTTCTGCCCGGAATCAAGCCAAATCTGTTCTTTGACTTGCCAAGCACTCTGTCATAGAGTCTGGGGATAGAGTCTGCCATCAATCCTTATTGTCGAAGATGTCACACTACGGCCTTGCATCATTAGTTCCACTAATTTCTTCTTATTTTCATAACAGAAAAATATGTGTAATGGTAGATGGCCTTTATTCTCAATTTCACTCAATAAATGCTGGTGTTCCCCAGGGATCAGTTTTGGCCCCAACTCTGTTCCTCATTCATATCAATGATCTCATATCTACCACTCATAATCCAATACATTCCTACGCAGATGACTCAACACTCCACAGTTCCTTCACATTTACCAATTCTTTCACCCAACCCGATCTTATAAATTCAAAAAATAACACTGCAATTTCTCTGAACCAGGACCTTTCTAGAATTAATGAATGGGGACAAAAGAATCTAGTTTCCTTTTATGCACAGAAAACCAAGTACATTCAAATTTCTAACCGACAGAATCTCACTGACTCCCATATATTTTTTAATGATGTAAATATTCCCACTTCCCCTAGTATTGACATTCTCGGTGTAACATTAACTACTAACTTGAGCTGGACACATTATGTTAGAAGCATTGCTAAGAATGCCTCTAAAAAACTGGGACTCCTGTACAGAGTTCGAGAATTCTTCACTGACGAGCAGTTGGCCGTAATATATAAAAGTCATGTGCGTTCTCAGATGGATTACTGTTCACCTCTGTAGAGTGGAAGTGGAGTGGTTGCATTGAGGCAGTTGGACAAAATTCAAAATAAAACTATTAGATTAATCAATAACCCTGCAATCACACAGGACCTTCCTACATTATCCATATGAAGAAACGTTGCATCCCTTGCATTTTTCTACAGATATTTGCACAGCAATTGTTCCGAGGAACTTGCTTCAATTGTGCCGCCTCTCCACATCTTTCCCCGTAGAACGGGCAGCTGAGAGCGCCCAGGAATTTACACTTTCTCCTCCACAATGCAGAACTTCTGCTTATCAAAATTAATTTATCCCTAGAACTACTACTCTTTCGAATTCACTTCCCTCGAGCTGCTTTCCACAAACTTACAATCTACAAAAGTTTAAATCCAGTTGTTACAAACATTTTATGAATGGAGGATGCCTTTAGGCACATGGACCTTTTTGTTTTATCTGTGTTTTTCCTTCCTCCGTTCATTGTCTCTTTAAAAAAAAAAAAAAAAAAAAAAATGCACTGAACTATCCAACTCTGGTTTTTCCCAAGCTTTCTGGCATCTAGCCCCAAACCTCTCCAACAACCTTTATTCCTCGTCTTTCCCTCCACTTTTCCACTCTGATGGCACAACCATCACTTCTTCCTCTGACAAAGCTAGCTGAACTCTTTGATCAAACTTTTGCTAGAAACTCTACCTTGGATGATTCCAAGGCTATTATTCCCTCTCCACCCCCCTCTCTCCTACTTATTCCTAATATCATAATCTTTTCTAAAGATGTACTTTCTACCCTCTCTAGGCTTAATACTAAGAAAGTGTACGGTCCGGACAGTGTTCCTCCTGTTGTACTCAAAAACTGTGCTTCCGTGCTGACCCCCTGCCTAGGCAAACTCTTTCGTCTCTGTCTCTCCTCTAACGTCTTCCCTTCTTGCTGGAAGATTGCTCTCAATCAACCTGTCCCAAAAAAGGGTGACCGCTCTCAACCCTCCAACTATCGTCCAATTGCTCTCATCTCTTGTATCTCTAAAGTTATTTAAACTATTCTTGCTTCCAAATTTCTTGAGCATTTCTCTTCTCATAATCTGCTCTCAGATCGCCAGTATGGCTTCCTTAACCCCTGCTGTACCGTAGGGTATACTAATTAAAGTCCCCACCAGTCCCAACCAATGTGGCCAAAATGGCAGGATAGAACACCTTTCCACTTCAAGAGATGAAGGAATACTGGCTCTCCCAGCGTTCAATGGGTCTTATATAAGCTGAGCAGTGTTGCCATATCGACAAACGGTCATGGTACCCGGTACAGCCTTGTACAGGCAGTTACAAGGAAAGTACACTACTGACGGCTATAGCCGTCTCTGTGACTGGGCAGTGACTTATCTACTGACGGCTATAACCGTCTCTCACACCATTGTGAAACCCCTCCCCTGTCCCTCCCCACCCCTCTCCTCTCTCACACCATTCTGAAACCCCTCCCCTGTCCCTCCCGAACCGTACTCCTCTCTCACACCATTCTGAAACCCCTCCCCCACCCCTCTCCTCTCTCACACCAATCTGAAACCCCTCCCCTGTCCCTAACCCACCCCTCTCCTCTCTCACACCATTCTGATACCCCTCCCCACCCCTCTCCTCTCTCACACCATTCTGAAACCCCTTCCCTGTCACTCCCCCACCCCTCTCCTCTCTCACACCATTCTGAAACCCCTTCCCTGTCCCTCCCCCACCCCTCCCCTCTCTCACACCATTCTGAAACCCCTCCCCTGTCACTCCCATACCCCTCCCCTCTCTCACACCATTCTGAAACCCCTTCCTCTCTCACACCATTCTGAAACCACTCCCCTGTCCCTACCCCACCCCTCTCCTCTCTCACACCATTCTGAAACCCCTTCCCTGTCACTCCCCCACCCCTCTCTTCTCTCACACTATTCTGAAACCCCTTCCCTGTCCCTCCCCTCTCTCACACCATTCTGAAACCCCTCCCCTGTCCCTCCCCCACCCCTCTCCTCTCTCACACCATTCTGAAACCTCTCCGCTGTCCCTACCCCACCCCTCTCCTCTCTCACACCATTCTGAAACTCCTCCTCTGTCCCTCCTCCACCCCACTCCTCTCTCACTCCATTCTGAAACCCCTTCCCTGTCCCCTCCCCCACCCCTCTCCTCTCTCACACCATTCTGAAAACTCGCCTGTTCCTCCCCCACCGCTCTCCTCTATCACACCATTTTTAAACCCCTCCCCTGTCCCTCCCCCACCCCTCTCCTCTCTCACACCATTCTGAAACCACTCCCCTGTCCCTCCCTCACCCCTCTTCTCTCTCACACCATTCTGAAACCCCTCCCCCACCCCACTCCTCTCTCACACCATTCTGAAACCCCTCCCCTGTCCCTCCCCCTCCCATTCTTCACCCATCTCCTCTCTCACACAATTCTGAAACCCCTCCCCCTCACCACCTTCACCCCTCTCCTCTATCACGTTCTGAAAATCCTCCCCTGTCCCTCCACCCTCCCGCGCACACACACATACACACACACACATTGACACTCGTTCAATATATTGCATTTACGTGTAAATGTTGAATTTCGACACCAAATCAATAAATAACAATTCATTAATTTGTATTCGGGTAGTCTCAAAGCTAAATGCAAATTAAATTTAGCCAGCATAGCAGGCTTTCGGAAATAATATTATAAATGATTGTTGTTCAGTACAAATTAAAATGGTGATTCATTACCTCATGTGTACTTAGTGTGTACATGGAACGTGTTATGTACAGTCGTGGATCAAAATGTGTATACCATTGTTTCCATATTCAAAATCCATAAAACAATATCCAAAATAAAATATGAACGAAAATACCGTCATCCCCCATCTGGCTTCTGTTCACGGCTGCCATGATATGGATATTATTAGCAAAAATATATCACTGAAGGAAGCCATATAGTGAGATAATGGCGGGGCATCTCTCTTTCATCACAATTTTAAATCAGGATTCATATTTTTATGTTGGCTTTAATATATAGCATGTGACGAAAATAGTATTCATCCCAACTCTTATGTACATAGTTGAGCCATCCATAGTTATCCCATTGTATTATATACAATACATATGGTTTTGTATTGCTGTATATAATGTATTATGTTATAATTATGCATTACACAGATATAAACTGTTTTACAAATCTTTGGTTCTTATGTTATGCAATATAGTGTTAAGTGAAGTAGGGTGAGATATTCTTTGATTATAAACAAAGCTTAGGTGTTAGTTAATTGACCCCAAATCTGTGTTCATAACTAAAATCAAACTATTCAAATAAACTGAATTATAGAAATGGGCAAAAGCTGCCACAGATGTATTTATGTACTGATTGTATTTGTGGTATGTGAGTGAAAGAGACAAATGGCAAAGCTGTCTGCAACAAATGTTTCCCTCAAATTTGAAAGAGTGACAGAGCCAAATTCAATGTACGTTAGAGTAAACATGTTTGGACAACGGAAGATGACGCCGTTTAATTCATAATATGAGGGAAAGACAGATTGAGGGTCAGTTCTAAAGCTTGCCTGTTTCTCACTCCTTCCCTTGGTCCAGCCATATATCTCAATCAAGAACAAATTTCACATGTCAATACTATTGTTATTCCACCCATACCCACTGCTATTTCAAACTACAATTCTTTCCTTGGATTTTTCCAAAAATTACAATCGAGCATTCATTATCTCTATCAAAACTATTTTATTCTTCTTAGTTCCATTCACACATTTTAATCACAATTTGTTGTCTTGTAAGCTTTGTGAGCCCATTCCTCCCCCGTACTTAATTCTAAATTCCAAACACACCACTTCTTCCCTTCCTCTCACCCTTCACCTAATTATTATGATCACAACATTCTTGGGTCTCCATAATAACCCCAGAACCCTACGGCATTTTCAAACTGGGATGCTTAATGCATTTAACGGTACTATTTCTCTCTTTATCTCTCTCTCTCTCTCTCTCTCTCTCTCTCTCTCTCTCTCTCTCTCTCTCTCTCTCTCTCTCTCTCTCTCTCTCTCTCTCTCTCTCTCTCTCTCTATCTATCTCTCTCTCTCTCTCTTTTTCTCTCTCTCTTACAGCTACTTATCCTTTTCATTGTCCTATACCTTGTTAATTGTTTCCTGAGTTGTTTCGTATATAATATTCTTATTTTTCTGCTCTGGTTCCATAAAGTTGTATTAAAAACTTCTGCACTAACCTATTAATGCTAACCTATCTAAATCAATGTGTTTGTTTGACTGCCTGTTAACAAAATTATGAACCAAGTTATAAACCCATTTCCACGAGATTTGGTGGGAGATAAGATATGCACCTGTTTATGAGGCGATCCATACTTTTCACGAATGTTGGTGGAATAAATAATTGATTCAATTTAGAAGGCAATCTGGATTATATCTTCAGTAGTGTTAACAATAGTGTTAACGTTGTTGTTATTGGTAGACTAGAGGGGGACAGAAGGGTAAGGTCAAAATTATCTGGACCACGGCCTGTTACTCTTGCTATCAACTTATGCAATATTCGAAGCATTTCCACTAATTTTCCCTCTGTTGAACACCAGCTTTCCTCCTACAAACCTGATCTTCTTTTCCTAACTGAAACTCAGGTGTCTGAAGCAACTTCCAACAGACCCTTCTCTGTATCCTCCTACTTTCTCTATCCTAGTTTCAAAGCCAAAGGCGGATGTTGTGTATACATACACACACAACTCACTTGTTCTTGTGTTTCCGACTTTGATTCTTTTGAATTTTCGACTTTATGGCTCAAACTATCCTGTCACTCTCATACTTAATATTTATGCGTTGTCTATCTTTCCCCTAACTCTACTGACTTTCCCCAATTATTTGACCATATAAACTCTAAAGTGGAACACATCCTATTCATCTCTCCTTTCTCAGAAATGTAAACTATCCAAGCTAGGACACTAATCAGGCACTATGACCATTAAACAAGAGAATGCCAATCAAGTTCATTAACCCCTTCTGTACCGGCGACGTCTTTTGTATTTGATTTCAGCTACATTTCAACGATTTTCTGAAGACTAGGAAGGATATGTGGCAGCTAAAAGGGTGAATTGAGGTAGTCTGTAGCCTTTTAATGGGTAGACGTCCTTCCTAAGCTGAGTACAATAGTCTAATAGTTGTCAGAATAAAATTAAATAGACGTCGCTGGTACAGAAGGGGTTAATAGGTTAGTTACGGTTTCTTAAATTCAGTCAGTTATATTTATCTACAAATATTAACAGCATATCAATTACTGAAATGTTTATATGGTGGCAAAACAACATACTTGAGTTATATTAATTTAATTTAATTTACTAGTGACATGATTCATAAATACACACATACATACATACATTTAAAGACCGAGTGCTCCATACAAAGTGCGGTTCTGGTCTCACGTCCTAATGGTGGCGTTCCAGGCAACCCTGTTCAGGGCTGTCTCACTTGTCAGTTTTTTTTATTCAAGATCAGACTATAAGGCCTTATCCAACATCTTCCTTGGTCTGCCCCTTGGTGCAGCTCGTTCAACGTTCACGAAATTGCATCTTTTCACCCAACTTGGTGTATCCATCCTCTTCAAATGTCCAAACCATCCAAACCTGCTTGTATGTATCTCATCGCTGATACTCTTGATATCTAACCTTCGCTTCAGCTCTTCACTAGATATCCTATCTTGCAGCTTGGCACCACACATCCATCTCACCATTCTCATCTTGTTTCATTCTATTCTGTTGATATCATCCACTTTGACAGGCCTAGTTTCTGAAGCACATGATATCACGCTTCTAACGCATGAAACATACGCCTTTCCCTACAAGGGAAGAGGGAGTCTTCACATGGTAAGTAGTGGCAACAGTTCTCTGAACTTTACCCAGCCACATTTTATTCTGACATGATTCAGATAATGAATAACGCTAATATAGTTTTAGTTTATTATTACAGTCAAATCGTGCTCGCATTAAATAACTATGTTATATAACATTTAAGACATAATACCTCAGTTAATGTTAATTTGTTATCAGTAGATTATTGCTATTAAACTTCATTAATACATATAATACATATAACATACAATTATTGGGACTATGTATCTAAATAACTCAAAACTTGGTTTACGAAATATACGTTGATAATGTAATTATTATAATTACATCTATTAAAGGAATGCAAATTTAGTTATTTGCTTCTTCACCGGTCTATTTCAGAATACCAAACGGAATGTTCTGAAGCTCCAATTTGTATTTGACGAAATTAGATAAAGTAAACGAGGAAGCAACTACTTTCTCTATTTTTCTTCATCATAGATACTATAGCTACAAGTAGCTTCGTGGATATCTACACAACTTTTGGTGTTTAGTTTCCTCTATAATCATTAATCGTGTGTAGAAAAGTTACCATAATAAAGCAGGGTAGATGGGACTCGTCAACCTTGTTCGACAACCTGTCTAAGGGAACAAACCTCATACAAATCCGTACTGCTTACCGATGGGTGAAGCAGTTCAGTGGATGAACTAGCCGCACACCACTGTTGAAAACTAATGATAAAAAAGACACAAAGAAGGCCTCGGAGTCCAACATACCAACATATTTGAGTGGTCAATCCTGTAATTGCTACACTATACGGTCACAGGTTGTGCTTCTCACAAGGGATAGGTCCACTTGGGGGCATTGTGTGTATGACCCTCGTCTGGAGTGGTCAGAAGGCAGTACTGGAGAGATGGGACAGGTGACAGAGATAAGGTTATGATCGGACGAGCCCAACGGAGAAAGAAGAGTTACAGTGTAAGCAGAAGGATTAGAGGTTAGAAATATGGCAACCCAAAACAAGCAGGATGTGACAGTCATAGATAAGGTGCCGTCGTCTACCACGGAACAATGAAGAAACCAAGATCTCCAAGTGCATTATATAAACTTGGGGTTACATGGGAGTTGCAACCTTCTGTTAAAGTTACTTCCTTAGTAGTAATTTATAGAACGGTACAAATCACATACTGTTGGTAGTGGAAGTGGTGACGGAAATATGGGTTGGATGTGATCCCTTAACTAATTATCAACCATAATTATCACACCTTGAAATTGCATTACATACAGTAGCCTGTGTACAAACCAACACTTCTACACAACGCCACAGGTGAACGCCCTAACAACAATCCCACTATCTTCACCCTAGAATCCTCGATTATAAACGGATTAATTAATTTCCACACTATAAAATACACAGTTTTCCCTCGGATAGTAGTCCTCGTAACATGTCAGTTAATAGAATTAGACACATCTGCATTAGCGAGCAGAAGGGTCCAATCAGCGATGCCAGATTATAATCGTAATGATACTGTACTTAATGCCAAGTGATGTCGAGTTGATACTGCATTAATATTAACACAGAGATAGAGAGAGAGAGTGAGCGTGAGAGTGAGGGGGCAAGGGCTAAAAACAAAGTATTTAAGTAATCATTGCACTAGATCTAGGTGACATACTTGTTCCATATAAGTGGTAGTGACAGCCAGTGTAATGTACAGTACAACCACAACCAATGGTCCTCGCAACTATATAATTGAGGCTCATAGCAGCAGACGGGTTCATAAGGCCACCCTCCATATTTAAAAACTTCACTTAAGTGCTGCCCTAAAACTTCACGACAAATAATAAGAACACACAAAATATAGTTATCTTTCTGAAACTGAATGATACTTAGCCATCCATCACTAATACTTGGCCATCCACCACTAATACTTGGCCATCCATCTATAGTCCAGCAGGTTCAGATATTAATGCAACACGAGATAATCACATTTATAAATCTTTTGTACTGTGTCAACTTGAAGCTGCAACCTTTGGTGTGGTCTGACACACACACACACGCTCTCTCTCTCTAGGACGGGCATATTTTCACCCATAACAGTGTTTATACTGTCAACAACTTTTGCTTAACAATATAATAATATTGTAAACATACATGAGAAGCTGCTATTATATTTGGTATTATTACATAAACAAATACCTACAATATTCCTTTTCTTGGCCCCGACACTATTCGCTTTAGTTAACAACAACCAATTTCCCGGTAGAACAATATTACGTTGTGAACGACATGGACATTTCATTATTGTGTGTCGTAATTAGAACAGGCCGGTGATTAATTAATTTAATTAATTAAGGGATAAATATTTGCCGAGGCTCGAATATTTGAGCCATGATAACAGTTGACATGAAATGTGATTGAGCGTTATTATTCATATCTTGGTATCCTTAGCCGCATTAATAAAAGCCTGTGTTTTATTTGGTCTTACTATAAATTACTTGAATACTCATAGACACTATAATGGAGAAGGTAAAATATATTGAAATATACATCATTGCACAAATATAGTAAATATGTATGTAAGTCAACCATTCGTTTCAGGGTTGTAGGGACAATATCACTCACTTCAGTAATAGAGTAGACAAAATGCATCTATAAAATCTATTAATCAGACAAGACACTATCGTACAAATATTATAATTATGTGATGTACAACCAATCCGTTTGTATTATAGGGCACCTTTCATCAAGCTAAATGTCAGGCAACTGTCAGTTAGGAGAGTTTGGAAATGGAGATTACTTTGATATAATTTGTTAACCATTATGTCACACTAGGGAAGGCTAACTGGAAATCAGAAAACACAGTTCGTGTGTATGTGTGTGTCATTAAAGGTGAACTCAAAGGATTAAATCTATAACAAAAAATGTGGGCTTTGGGAATTTCATATTATGAACATACATAATGTGTATAATTAGTAAATATGCATTTCACCCAAACAACAGACAACAAAATTATAATTAGGTTCATGGCCACATGCTTTAACAGCTGATCGAAACTTCTCCTTTGTTTTTTTCTTCCCTTTGACTTCATTGTTGCCATTAATAATACTAATACTAATAATACTAATAAACGGTTTATTTAAAGAATGGTAGTCCGATAAGATGAAAATACACATTTTACAATTTAGTGAAGCGTTTTGAGCTGCAACCAGCCCCCTCCATCTTGCCTCCACAAGATGCACGGGGCCCAGCTGCTCAACCACGGCTCGAAGCAGTTCCATCTCACCCCCTAGCCTCGGACCCTCACTCTCGGAATGCCACCTAGGCATTACCCCCTTGTAGCTTATTTTAACTATGGGAATATGCATACAGTGCTATTCAATCAGGGAAGAATGAGGGTATTTTGTTGACGTTTCCGTGGGCTTTGTGGTAAAGCACTGATACGGCACAAATTCCATCCCAATAATATTTTCCCATTGATACATCGGGATGTGTGTGTGTGTGTGTGTGTGTGTGTGTATATACAGTATACATTATTATTATATGCAATATAATATAAAGTTGGCCGTATGATTTTGTATATACACCCTGATTTCATAAATGGAAGACAAATAATATGCAATATTACAATGGGTAAACAATATACCAGAAAGCTATCCTTTACTGTAAAAGAAGACAAAAACAAAAACTGTATTACAACCTAATGCTGAAAGAATATTTATTATGTTGTCTCCACTAACCAACTTTACTCCTAAACTCGATTAAATTGAAAACATGAACAATCAGGATGTAGCAGAAGAATATAGGCAAAGGGTGGAAGAAGAATTAATAGCATATGAAATGGATGGTATGGAGATTGAAAGTGCATGGACGATATAATTATAAAGACTGCCTATTGAAGAATGCGAACAATTTATGTGGTGTGTGCAAGATCAGAAATGAAAGAAAAGGGACAGCATGGTGAGATGAATTGAAAGAAGCTGTGTAAAATATAGGAAGTAAATGGTGTTATGGATGCAGAATAAGAACTGTGGAGAAAGTAAAAGGAAGTACAAGGAGAGCAACAACAAAGTTAAGACATTAGCTAATGAAAAGACAGAGAAAGTAAATGAGGATTTAGGGAAGAAATTAACGAGAACTTTGCTAATTATTTATTATTAATTATAACATTATTTTGGAAAGAACTGTGTAAATGCAGGAGTGAATGTGGTCAGAAATGGAAAACAAAAACGAAAAATCTGATTACAGATGAAGCACAAATAAAAGAGAGATGGAAGGAGTATTTTGTAGGACTAATGAATGGAAATGGAAACTGAGCAGTTGTCAATGATAGATATCTGCTCGATGTGCCACGTGAGAGAAAGGGAACATATCTAGAGTAGAATATTAATGCATGCAGTAAGGAAGTTGAACAATGAAATAGCTGCCTGTGTAAGTGAAATACAAATGTGAAATGATAAAGAATGGAGGTGAAGTATCAATGGATTGGCTGTGGAAATGATGTTCAAAAGCTTGGACAAATGGAGTGGTGCCAGTGGACTGGAAGAGAAGAATGATAGTCCCGTTGTAGAAAGGTAAAGACAAACGAAATTATGTGTAAGTGTTACAAAGGTATTAGTCTGCGGAGTGTGGTTGGTAAGGTATTTGCGAGAATATTGATTGACAGAGTGAAAGGAATGAACAGGGTGGATTCCGAAGTGAAAGAGGATGTGTGGATCAGATTTTTGCAATGACAAAGATGATAGAGAAGGCCTGTGAAAAGAGAAGAGGGTATTCATGAATC
Source organism: Paralithodes platypus (assembly GCA_032716605.1). Lineage (NCBI taxonomy): Eukaryota > Metazoa > Arthropoda > Malacostraca > Decapoda > Lithodidae > Paralithodes > Paralithodes platypus. The sequence continues at coordinate 26,751,971 of CM064570.1, read as the reverse complement.
TTGAGAACATTCTAGAGCTGTATGATGTAAAAGACAATTTGTTGAATGCTGTGACCAGTGTTTATCATGGTAGTAAAGCATGTGGACGAATAAATGGCGCATTAAGTGAGTGACATAGTGTTGCAGGTCGGAGTGAGACATGGATGAGTGATGTCGCCCTAGTTGTTTAATATCTACATGGATGGGGTAATGAGAGAGGTAAAGGACAGAACAAGAAGAGAGGGAGTAGATATGACGAGTGATGGGAACATAATGACTGTCACTAATGTGTTGAATGCAGATAACGCAGTGCTATGTGCCGAGGGCTAGAATGACGTGTGCCGGATGGTGGAAATATTTATGGAAGTATGTGAAAGACGAGGTCTAAAAGTAAATGTTAATATAAGAAAAGCAATGGTAGTAAACAGAGAAGGAGAGGATGTGTGTAAGAAAAGGGTTATTTAGAACAGCTTGACTAGTAGAAGAGTTCATATATCTGGGAACCATGATTGAGAAAAGGGAAAATGTGCAAGAACAGTAGAAACAGAGTAACACAAGGAAGAAAGGTAGCAGGAGTAATGAAAGCCTTGTTTAGAAGCAAAAACTTATGGAAGCTGTGAGAGGATTGCATGATGGAGTGTTGGTGATGTATGGATGTGAAACTCTGGTATGGCATAATAATGAAAAGTCACAAGTAAAAACATTTCTAATGGATTTGCTTAGAAATGCGTGTGGATTTTGAAGAAAAAACAGAGTAAAAAGTATGAACAAAAGGGAGGCATGTAGAGTTCAGAAGTCGGTAGAGCAAAAGCTTGAAGAAAGTGTTCTCAGATTGTATGGTCACATGACAAGAATCCCCGAAAGAATAGTTAAAAGGATTTATGTCAGTGAAGTGGAAGGAACAAGGCGTGGAAGGCCGAGACCAAGAGGGTATGATATGGTGTCCGAATATGTGTCAAATCGTGAACAAGGAATGGTTGAAGCAAAAGATTTAACAAATGACAGGAATGATTGCAGGAAGTTTATTAGAGAGAGTAAATGAAGGTTTCTGGACCCTTTTAAATGACAAACCTGGAAGGTCTTTATCCCAGATGTTGATGTGAAGAGACCTTGTCTGGAAGTATAAAATCTGAGGTGAAGCCATTGATTTCGGGGGCCGATGAGTGATTGGTGCTTATTAATGCTTGTCTGCTTATTTGTTGTGGGTGGACTATTATATGTGTTCTTCTCCTGTCAACACTATTCCTTTATTGTGTCTCTTGCTGATCCTCCCTACCCCTTGTGGGAGTAAGGGCTTGCTAATGACTGACTGAATGACTGTAAATGTGTATAGTACGTGTGTAATAATGTATACCATTGTGTGGACGTTATACTACTTTTCTATTGATCTATCTACATGTGTGTCTACTCTGTATATGGTAGGTTATCCACCGATCCTCCCTAACCAGTTTGGAAAAAGAGAACACTTTGGCAACCAGATTGTTCACTAATTAATGTTTCAAACTCATGAGTAGGCTTTTCAGTACCTGCAGTAACTCTTACCAGATACCCCTGGCCCAAATAGGGTTAAACCTCAGCTCTCCTATATTCTCAACTAACACTAAAGCTGTTGAGCTTTCACTTCGGAACCAAAGTTATACAGTTACGACTAGATCCCATGGTTTGAGGTGTGTGTAATAATAATAATAATAACAATAATAATAATAATAATAATAGTTTTATTTCGAGCCGGCAACCAATGAGGTTGAACATACACATTTCCTAAATCTAACCTATTCTAACTAGTCAATAAATTTGACTCTGGCTGCCACAAAGGCGCCTACATACCCCCAGAAGGGGTAGGATGTGGGCAGGGAACCAGGTGGAACCTAGAGGTGGCACATCCACACCTAACCTCCACAGCCCGGAAAGTTTTTGATAGAAACCTCACCGTCAGGTAGCTGGGATCGATCCCGCGCTACCCAAGTCAAGCGACTAGACCTGAGTCAAGCGACTAGAGTATGGTGACTTAGTGCGCTCGGCCACTGTGACCATGTGTGTGTATGTTTGCGATTATTGTTTCTCTATTTTGTTTAATTATCTATTGTTTCAAATTTTAATAAAACGCCCTCCCCCCAGACTTCTTTTTTTATTAAGTTTGTAAACTTTACATTAGAGTATGTTCCGGCTAAATGCCGGTGTCCGTTAGTTAGCATTCAGGAAGAAATCCATACATGGATGTGGAGATTCGTTTTATACTAATCAAACTAATGGGGGAAACGTATAAATAATCACCGACTAATGGGGCGAAAAAACGGAGTTAAAAGTTACCAACTTTTGTCTTAGATGCAGTTAAGCCATCAACTAAGGCCTATCTCCGTGAACAAGTCAAACTGTTAAGAGCTGCACTTTGGAATATGACCACGGTGAAGACTGCTGACGGCCACGAAAACTATGGAGGTGGAGAGGTTTTTGGAAGAGAGTGGAGGAAAACATAATTTCTGAACTTTCATATTATATTATATTCCAGTATATAAAATAATGTATAATGTATTTAATTAAGAATTCAGTTACCCACCTGACAGAAATTAGCAACGCTGCCTTTCGATACTTTCTATATCCTGCAGTAGTGTGCCTGAATCGTCTTATAGATATTTGGGCTTAACAAACAATATCTTCACAGCCGTTCTATATATATTCTATCTATCTATCTATTGCCTGACGCCGTGATCTCCGAAGGGGTGGCCACGAACGAACTGCCCCCATGCACCTCTTTCCCCAGTCAGTCAACGCCCCTCCTCCCAACCAGCACCACCTTCATTCATATACTTCCTCACTCCATCCTTCCACCTCTCCTTCGGTGCACCTCTCCCTCTCTGTCCTTCCACCTCGCTCTCGTACACCCTCTTAGTCATTCTCTCACTATCCATACGTTCCATATGGCCGAACCATCTCAAGTTGTTCCTTTTCACACTTTCCAGCACATCTACCTCCACACCACGCCTCCTTCTTACTTCCTCATTCGTCTGACTATCCCTCCATGTAACTGCGCACGCACTTCTCAAGTAACTCATTTCCACTGTTCTCACTCTTGGTCTGAGTCTCTTCCCGAACGTCCATGCTTCGCTTCCGTAAGTTAGTCTCGGGATTACCACACTGTCATGCAAGGACTTCTTCACTTCCATACTGACCACCCTATTTCTTGTTACTGCTTTCAACGTTCCTACAACCCTCTTCCCCTGTTGCACCCTCTCCCGCACTTTTTCATCCATAGTCCCATCTTTACTCAACACACTGCCCAGATACTTAAAAGAGCTGACAATCTCCATAGCCTGACCGTTCAATTTCACCTCACACTCTGTGACTTCACCCTTACCGAAGACCATAACCTTGCTCTTCCCCGCATTTACCTTCAAATTCCGTTTTTCGCACACTGTTCCAAACTCATTTACCAGACCCTGCAACTCCCATTCATTATCACTCATCAGAAGTGTATCATCCGCAAACAGCAGTATAGGCAGCTTCCACTCATTTCCCTCCCTTTTCAGTGATACACCAACATCCACTGCTCTTCCTAGTATTTCTTTCATGACTCCATCCATATATACAGTAAACAACCATGGGGACATCACGCACCCCTGTTTCAACCCAACATTCAGGTCAAAGAACTCGCTCTGCTCATTCTTCTTACATACTGCCGCCTTTGCACAGTCATACATGCTCTTCACTGCGTTCAGCAACTTGCCATCTACTCCGTATATTCTAAGTACTTTCCGCATACCTTCTCTATCCACTCTGTCATAGGCCTTCTCCAAGTCCATAAAGGCCGTGTCATACAGAACTCGAATCCACCAGAACCCACCGGAATGAATTCAAAAATTCAAATTTTAGCCACTTCTTCCCCATTCTGGTCTATTCTTGTATGTGTTCTGGTTAGATTCTTGTCTATTCTTGTGTTTCGAGTGATGTTCTAGTCGTCACTCGATTGATCGAGTGAGTGAGCAAAAAGTTAGTGCATGCGTTAACTTTCTACGATTTATCGAGTGAAAAAACGTTAAAAATTATCGAGTTACATTCTAGTCGTATCCTGGTCGCATTCGAGTCGCATTAGAGTCGCATTCTACCTATTCTGGTCATGTTCTGATGTAATTTTTATAATCGATGCCGACTCGAATTACTTGAATGTAACTCGATGCCACTCGATAATGACCGGAAGTCAACTGGATGACAAGTTGATTATTCCACTTTAAAATTGAATGTAATGGAATGAGAGTTGAATATAACCCGAATTAAGAAGAATACAACTGGATGCCGACTAGAATATGACTGGTAGATGACTGCATACTTGCTTGATGTATTGAGTGTACACTGGATGTCGACTCGAACATGACTAGAAGTACTAGAATACAAGTGGAATCCAACTAGAAGGTAACTGGAATACAACCAGAATATAACTCGACTAGGTGCGGCCCCAAATATATAACTGATTGAAAAAACAAACAAACAAATAATAATAAATAAAATAAAATATAAAATCTGCCCTATACGAGGCCATTGTATTTCAAGTAGTACCTGGAATCAAACTTACTCATCTAACTCTCCACACCTTAACTCCGGCTTCCCTCAGTTGTGTCTACCAATGAAAAGTGTTCTTCCTTCACCCCAGCTGTGTGAGTTATGGGGCTAGGGTTACTTTTTGGTCTATTTTTTATTTAGCCTATATATATTTTTTTGTTTTACTTTCTTCGCTAGACATCCATCAAAAGCTTAAAAAACACACTCAATTCGAGATTAATTTGTACATTTTTCGGTAGAAGTGTCCCAGCCGATGGCCAGTTCCTCCTAAAGTTACAGGCTCGCTATCGCTCGCCAGGAAATAAACCTATGCCTAAATGGCACGAAAGGTCTTAATATTAACAAAGATAATAGGGCAATTTTTTTTATAACCGCCAAACTAATGGAATGAACGTCATAACATCTCAAAAACTAATGGGGCTAAACATGAGGGAGAAGGGGGTCCAGAAAAACCCTATTCCCACCCCCCCACCCCCCTGCCCTCGTGTACGTGTATGTTTGTATGTGATTGAAAGTGCTTATGTTGCCGTGGTGAGTGCCCTGTTACTACTGGTGTGCCTGTGAACCAATCCTCCCTTTATATACTCAAAAGTTCCTCATCGAGTCACCTTCTGCCTATTCGAGTCACGTTCCACTTACGTTCGAGTTACGTTCAACTTAGTTCCAGTTACGTTCGACTTAACTTCATGTAATTCTGGTCATGATATACTGACATTCCGGTCTCATTCTGGTCATTCGAGTTGCATTCGACTTGGGATCGAATAGTCTTCTTTCCACATCCGGTTTCCTTCGAGTCACTTACTGGCTAACATCGACTCATATTTGGGTTACATTCGAGTCCATCGAGTTACGTTCGAGTTACATTCCGGTCATTGACGGGTCGCATTCTACTCTGAAGTCACACTCGATTAACCCTTATTTAGCGGGTGGTAAGGTATTTTACACTGTACCGCTCAGCGGGCATAATCCCGAAATATTCGCTCAATTTCACTCGCCCTAGCGCCGTTACTATGGCTCCAATGCGAACGAAACTATCATTTTTGGAAAGAGCAACTCTTCGTCTCCCCATATAAGTCTATGAATGGATGTTATGAATGAGTGTGAAGGGTGGAAAGAGGTGAGGAAGAGGAGGTACTTTTTGGTCTATTTCCCGGGCGCGTTCGGTTGCGTTCGCTTTGGCCTGACTTCGGCCTCTCGCGCGTCTACTATTCCTTCGGTAATCGGTCTTATTTTTCTCTTATTTCTCCTTATTTCTGTATTCTCTCTCTCTCTCTTTCTTTCTCTCTCTCTCACTCCTGTCTGTCTGTCTGTCTCTCTCTCTCTCTCTCTCTCTGGCTCGCTCGCTTTCCCTCTCTCGCGCGCTCTGTCTCTCTCTCTCTTCCTCATCCGTATATGTAATTCTCATTATTATTTTCTCTAATCTCTCTCACTCCTCCTGTCTGTCTGTCTGTCTCTCTGCCTCGCTCGCTTTCCCTCTCTTGTGCTCCCTTTCTCTCTTCCTCATCCGTATATGTATTTCTCATTATTATTTTCTCTAACTAATCCCTCTATTTCATTTATTTGCTTGTAATATTTCTGTATTATTATATCTTTTTCACTCTTTCTTCAGTTCAGTTTCTGTATTCTCTCTATACGGTGGGAATGGTATTTCGTATGAGGGATGTGCAGCACAAATATTCAATCTTTCGTTGTTTGGTTGTTTGTATTACCGTAAGAAATTTACTGAACGCCTGCAAATAATACGCTATAAAATGCTTGCAATCAAACTCTCAAGCAATTTCAAGGTCACATGCAATTATAAATGTAGGCTATAGGTAGACCCAGAGAGGAAGAGACAAGAGAGAGAGAGAGTGTCGTGATAATATAACAATGTTACATATGTATCATATATATATGAACAAATAATATATACGGTAGGCCTACATCTGTTCCCCACAATCATATAATGCCAAGCACAAATATTCAATCTTTCATTGTTTGTATTACCGTAAGAAATGTACTGAACGCCTGCAAATAATACGCTATAAAATGCTTGCAATCTCTCTATTTTCTCTAATCTCTCTCACTCCTGTATCTCTCTCTCTCTCTCTCTCTCTCTCTCTCTCTCTCTGGCTCGCTCGCTCGCTTTCCCTCTTCCTCATCCGTATTATGTATTTCTCATTATTATTTTCTCTAACTAATCCCTCTATTTCATTTATTTGCTTGTAATATTTCTGTATTATTATATCTTTTTCACTCTTTCTTCAGTTACATTTCTGCATTCTCTCTCTCTCTCTCTCTCTCTGTTTCGCTTGCTTTGCAGGAATTTTGTTTTTGTTTTATATATAATATATAATAATTTACTTATCATTACTTACTATATCGTATAAACAATAGTAGGTAGCCAACTTACCATAATACCGATACACCAAACCGATCCGCATGCGGTTTTGTTTATCACCTGTTTACTAAAGTGCCACCATTATCGATTTTCTTGGAGCCGACTCGAGCGGGAGGGTTACCAATTGAAGTTAAATCCGCTAGCATATATTGTTAGATGTAAGACATGATAAATACCACTAGAAATATGAATTGGTAAAATCCATATAATATCACTTCGAAATTGTTCTGAAATTTCAAAACAAAACCGCTAGTGTAAGTCATTGCTGCTAGATCGAAGTAAAGGTCTCTAGATCTAGCGGAAGTCGCTATACGTATTGGCAGTACTGCACACTCATTCATTTCATTCATTCATTTTCTATTGAGCTCGTCCTGGAATCTTTACGACTCTGAATCTTACGATTGCCGACGGTGATACGTTGTTGACATTGTTGTTGATGTTCCAGTGGAGGGATGAACAAAATATTGTCCTTGTCCAATAATAGCTATTTCATAGTCCCACAGGACTTATTTTGATATATTTATTAAATTTATTGAACGCCTGAAAATAATACGCTATAAAATGCTTGCAATCAAACTTTCAAGCAATTACAAGGTCACATACAATTATAAAAAGGTATATTGTAGACCACAATCTTCGCCAAGCTTCGTTGTTGCTTGTATTATCGTGAGAAATGTACCATACACCCTGGTTATCGTGAGAAATTTACCGAACGCCTGCAAATAATACGCTATAAAATGCTTGCAATCAAACTCTCAAGCAATTTCAATGTCAAATGCAGTATAGGTAGACCCAGAGAGGAAGAGAATGACAGAGAGAGAGGGGAAGTCAAAAACATCTGCTAGGTGTGATTTCCCCTGCGAGGGAAGAGATTAGTTAGGGGCGTGCCCTGGCCTACATCAGACAAAGAGAGTACAAAGGAGTACAAACAAAGAGAGTGAGACAGAGAGAGAGAGAGAGAGAGAGAGAGAGAGAGTCGTGATAATATAAAAATGTTACACATGTATCATATATATGAAAAACATAATATACGGTAGGCCTACATCTGTTCCCCACAATTATATAATGCCAAGCACAAATATTCAATCTTTCGTTGTTTGTATTACCGTAAGAAATTTACCGAACGGCCTACAATAATACGCTATAAAATGCAAAGGAAATTTCTTGTAGAGTGCAATTTTGAGGACGTAATGTGCTCTGAGAGAGAGCGGAGCGGTGATTAGGAGCATAAATTACCTCAAGACCGCTCGCCACACAGGGAATTATATAAGGAAATTACCGTATTTTAGGGTTTTTTTCACTCGTGTTTTACGATCGTTGAAAGACAACCAGTGATCGTAAAAGGATGGTTCGGGTGTCATTGGAAAGCTCAATTTACGCACTTTCAGGATACATACTTGTATTACGCTCTGGGTCTTGTTTATGCATGAAAAAGAGCACGGAACAACCCCATTTAGGGTTAAAAAAAACCCGCTGGGCGGCACAGTGAAATATACTCCACCAGCCGCTCGTAAGGTGATAAAATGCTTGCAATCACATTTTCAAGCAATTATAAAATATAAATTGTACTTACCAACACCCACACCAGTATGTTCTTCGTCAGGAACGTCTCCAATTTGCTCAAGGGTCTGTCCAATATCAACCACAACATCCACCCCACGCAAATTATGCTTGGGGTGAAAGCCTATGATCGGGTTATTTTCGTCTTCCGAGTCATCCACACTACCAAAACTCTCACCCAGACCTTCGACGGTTTCATCCAACAGCTTATTAGAAAGTTCTGAAGAGTTCAGCATGATATCTAGTTCCTGGGTGGTAAGCCGGGCGTGGTTAGTAGGGTGGCGCGACGCACTAGGGATGGCGGCCACCGAATCGAACACGGGCAAATCTTGACCTTCCATTATGGCTGCTTGAGGGTCACTTAGTCACGGTCACGCAGTGGGGATGTGTGGGTGGGCCCTTGTAGTACACCGCCTGACCACCAAGTTTCGCTTTCCACCTAAATTAGGGCGGGAATACGCCCACGGACTTAAGTCCGACCCCGCCATTTAGTCCAATTTTCTCGTATCGGACTTAAGTCCGACCCCGCTAAATAAGGGTTAAGGCCGCGTAATTCTCGTCAATTCTGGTGAAAAGTTCGATTCCAGTGGGTTCTGGTGGATTCGAGTTCTGTATGATGCGGCCTTTAAAGGCAACATACCCCTTTGGTTGCTTCTCCAGATACTTCTCCACAACACAATTCAGGGTAAAAATCTGATCTACACATCCTCTTCCCTTCCTAAAACCACCCTGCTCGTCGCCTATACATTTCTCCGTTCTCACTCTCACTCTCTTAAACACTACCCTACTGTACACCTTCCCTACTAGCTTAGAAGACATATTCCTCGGGGGTTACCACACACTCCTCTTTCTCCTTTGCCCTTATATAGGGGGACTATTATGCCAGTCTTCCAGTCATCGGGTGCCCTCCCCTTCTCCCATGCTAGTTTGCACATTTTCCATACCCATTCTATCACTATCTCACCACCATACCTCAACATTTCCCCACACACTCCATCTGTTCCTGGTGCTTTCCCCAACGTCACTCTTTTCATGGCTTCCCACACTTCTGACCTCCTGATCCCCACCTCTTCCTCCACCACTTCTCTTCTTCTCCCATCCATACCATATCCAACTATGTTTGCTGGCTCTTCATTCCTTACATTTAGCAAGTCGTTGAAGTACTCCCTCCATCTTTCGACTCTCTCTTGCTTCTCGTCTAGCATTCTCCCATTCTTATCTTTCACATCCTTACCGTTTCCCTTGCTACCTTCCTTAACTTTCTTGACTTCTTTCCAGAACAGTTTCTTATTCTCCCTCCATTTTACACTCAAATTCCTTCCAAGTTCCTCATCTACTCTTCTCTTACTTTCCTTCACTACTCTCTTCACAACTCTTTCTCTCCATGTACCTCGCTCATTTCCGCCTCTCCAAATCCTCATTCCCTCTACTACCCAACCACTCTCTATACACTTTCTTCTTGTCTTCCACAGCTATTTTTACCTCTTCTGTCCACCATGCTGTACCTTTCACTCCCCTCCCTCTTCTCCTCACTCCACACACCTCCTCAAATGCTGCACAGATCCCTTCCTTAAACACCTTGCTTATCTCCTCCACTTCCTCCATATCTTCCAGGTTGAGCCCACCTAGTCATCTTTCTACTGCTCTCCTGTACTCTTCCCTGATTTCCTCCTCCTGTAGCCTCTCCACCCTCTTCTCCATTCCACCTTCCTCTCGCCTCCCTCCAGCTCTCCTCACCCACTTCTTTTGTTTCCTAATATTAGCTACTACTACATAATGATCAGCCAGACCCCCTCCAATACCCCTATACACCCTAGCATCCATTACACATTTCTTCATTCTTTCATCCACACATATATAATCAATCAGTGACTTTCGTTCCACCACTGTCTTATCCTTCATCGTCCACACCACTTTCCATGTGTACCTGTGTATCATTCTGTGTCGGAAGAAGGTGTTGGCTATCCAAAACCTCCTCCCCACATTTACGTCCACAAGTGCACTACCATTCCCATTCACCTCTGACGGTACCCCCCACCCTCCCATCAACTTTCCTATCACCCACCTTACCATTCATATCCCCAATCAGAAATATTCTTTCGTTCTTGTCAAATTTATCCAGGCACGCCTCCACATTCACCCAGAACTCCTCTTTCTCTCTTACTTTTGTATCCTCTGTCGGAGCATACACACACATAATGACCCACGTTTGTAGTCCTACTTTCATTCTCACCCACACAATCCTTGAACCCACAGACCCATATTCTCCTACACGCTCCTTCCATTTGTTACTTACAATCACGCCCCTTCTCTCGCTGCTCCCTCACTCACTCCAGCACACACACCCATTCCACACTCCCACTCTCTCACATCTGTACCCTTCCATTTGGTCTCCGTCATTCCACATACATCCAGCCTGGCATTCACTAACACTTCCAGTACTTCTCTCTCTTTTCTGACATATTTTATGCCACTCACGTTCCATGTAGCTATTCCCAGAATGTCCGTAAGCTTGTCCATATTTCTTGTCGATATATAGGAACATGCACTGAGTGTTACACTAAACCCAACCTATCTCTCTCTTTCTCTCGCTCTCTCATTAGTTATAAGCCAGTGGCCAGATCTTGTGATCCGCCACTCGTCCCTCACACACTGTTCATCAAGGAGCTCACCCTTACTCACGCACACCCATATACACATGATCAATTAAGCGTGTTAAGCACAAATCCTCTCTCTTAGACTTGTAACTGCCTGTAGAAGGCTTATTTTTATTTTATTTTTTTTTTTATTTTTTAAGCCTTGTAATAAAAACACACAAAAAAAAGGTGAGAGATCCAGTCTTACCTCATCTCTTGAGGTGAAAAGGTGGTCTCTCCTGCCATTTTCGCCACAGTGCTTGGGACTGCTGGGGACTTTTATTACTGTATCCTACGGTACTCAACTGGTTAACACACACACCTGCAGTTCAGTGGTTCCTGTGGTTGTAGTTGAAGGCTGACAGTTATCACCCTGTGGTTTACACCGCTGTGGCGCCACCAAAAAATTCATGCTCCTCAAGATCAATAATACACCGTACCTCTTAAATGTCCTCTTTTCACCAACCCAAAAATAGATACACTTTCGTCATCGCCCATCAATTCGCTAATCTTCTCTAAATGCGCCTTAGGTTCTCCTAAGCCTCACCAGAAATTGCATATAATGGCCCAATGGTCATCAACATATTAACACTCAAGCCACGGCGCCCGACATATGTCGGGTGAGAGAATAATGGCCACCCCTGCGGTGCCCGACATTAGTCGGGCAGGATTTTGAGCACACTATCGGCTCTGAGAGAGAGTCTACTGTATGCGTTGGGAGGACGATAGGCGGGCTCTGACCGTTCGGCACGGCCCTAGTGCCGCAACTGACACCACATCTGCAACATTCCACACCCACGGCCTCGCGAGACCAGGAAAAAACTGGGGATATTACCGTATTTTAGAGTTTTTCACCTCTCGTTGCGCGATTGCTACAGGATAACCCGTGATCGTACAAGGATGATTCAGGTGTCATTGGAAAGTTCTATTATCGCCCTTTCACGGATACATAATTGTATTACGCTCTGGCTCTTGTTTATGCAAGAAAAAGCATGGAATGAAGCTCGTTTAGGGTATACATGCCCACCTGGCAGGTAGTAGAAGTTACAAACATCCCCGTTGGTAAGGGATTGAGCATGTTTACAAATTGATGGTGAATCGCAAGTTCATCGGAATGTTACACGGCCTTCGCATGGCAGGCGCACAGCATCTGCAAGTTATATGCAGCGGCATCACCTTCTTTGCCGAAATTTGTCAATATTCACTGCCCATGTCGAATACAGAGAATACATGCGAATGCTGGGAATGTTGTGCAAATGCTGTGCAATGTTGTCTGTGCGAAAGCTGTGCGACACCCGGATAAGCATTGGCGATGAAGTGGCGCTCATTGGCAAATTGGAATGTTTGCAACATTGTATTTGTATTATATATTTCTTATGGGGTATCTTAAATTATTTCTTTATCTATGGTGGAGGGTTAAATTAAGGTCAAGCCCTTGCATTAGAGAAAGTGTTCTTATTGGATCAAGCAGTCAAACTCGACCCAGTGGCAGAATTGGCCTGAGCAGTTGAATTGGGAATTACATAGGGCAGGTTGGTTGGATTGTACTGAATGGTCTTCGATTGGGTCAAGTGGTTGAATTAGGCCGAAAAGCTAAATTAGACTAAGTTGTGAGACTGCGCTGAGTCATAGAATTAGGATGAGTGGTCGAATTTAGATGACCAGTTGAATTGGGCTGAACAGTAATTTTGAAGGAACTATACCAACCAGTCAAATTTGGCCAAACAGAGTAACTGGTCTGATTGTTGGTATGGGGCTGAGTCGCCAAATGGGGTGAGGTGATTGGTCCGGAGTATTATTTTGTTCGTGTATGTGCATGAAGGAGACTAAAAAACAAAGCTGCTTGTAACAAGTGTAACCCCAAGCTTGATAGAGTGATAGAGAACCAATAACAAGGTACCTTACTGGTACTATAGGTGTGTTGGAAAGAAGTGTGGTGTGTTTGTAAAGTGTAGTGAAATGAATAAAAGGAGGAGGCGTTTGTGAGAGTTAGCTGGATTACTCACTGTGTCGGTGAGGCACAAATAGAAACAGTGGGGGAATTCAGGCAAATGAAGCTGAATTTGTGTGCTCAATCGATTTTGGCCCGAGTGCTAGATCATTGGTTGATTACATAAATTATGTAAAATTGGTTTGACTGGTCAAATTATATTGAGCGGTTTGAATTGGCTAATAATCTATATTATCCACTGAATGCACTCAATAAAATATGTTCACTTCCATTGTTTTACTTTAGAGATAACAACATTCTAAACATTAGGGGTTACGACTCTTAACACCCAATGGAGGTCGCCCAATCATTAAAACATGTCGTTTGTAAAGTCCTTAATTAACCACAATTTATCAAAGTCAGTATTATTTCGGTGAAAATTGGCTTTGGATGTGCAGTTATTTGGAGGAATCACCATATGTTTGCCAAACGTTAATTGAATCTATAATGTTATCATAATGAAATTATTGCCGAAGTTTGTTCTAATCTGTCAATTATTGATTGAAAAAGCATACTCATATACAGACAGACTAACACACATACATCGGTGATGATCACATTATATCTGACAATTACTTAGGCAAAAATAACTGTTGTCCTCTCGAGTTGAGAGAGAGAGAGAGAGAGTGTGTGTGTGTGTGTTTGTGAAATACATAATAATCAATGCATTTCAGTGTCTGGCTACCCCGGTAGCCGGATATTGATGTGTTTAAGAATTTAAATAGTTTGAAGGAGGACAGGAGTAAGGAAGAGAGATCCATACTTTCTAGCACTCTCTTCCTCACTCCTCTCTTTCAAACCATTTAAAGACCAGAGTTTATCGGTAGTGTAATAGAAGAACTAAACACTGATTTGCACATGGATAAGAAAGCAGGACAGAATATAGGTGAAATGATGCATGCCACCTACTGTCCATTGTGGAAAGCATTATAACGATCGAGTTCTGAAGAGAGAGAGAGAGAGAGGGTACAAAGGTACAAAGGAATACAAAGGAAATCAAGCAACAATAGTTCCAGCGACCCCTTAAGGCTGCTTGCCCTCCAAAACACTGATGGTCAAGTGTCCAAACTGTAGTTTAGAGTGAGTAAGGCAAAAATGGAAAGGGAAGACTGCCCTGGGACAAATGTCTGTGGCGGGATTGGAGATGTTAGTAGGGGACAATAGTTAATAATATAATATAGGGGAAAAACAAACACACTTTATTCATTTACAAATGCAGTCAGTCGTGGATTTAAGGCAGGGCGTTTGTCTATGCGAAGTTTTAAAGAATCAACGATGCTGCAGTCTATGACATCTGGGAAGCCCATACCACAAGTTGACAACTTGGTTGAGGAAGACATTCTTAGACTCGTGTTAAAAGATTTACCAATCATTTTGCTACCGTTCCCCCAGGTGTATTTTTGTTGTTGTTCTATGTGATTGAGGGAGGCAAAAGGCAGAACTGACTATATTGAGTGCCTCCCCCATAGTTGAAAGAGTGACAGGGCCAAAATCAAGGGACGTTCGAGCCAAAATGCCTGGACACACGGAGTTTGAAGCAATTTAAGTCATAGGAAGAGGGAAAGACTGATTCTGGGAGAGAGTTCCAGAGCTCAGCTGTTGAGTAGAAGAAAGTTTGAGAGTAACGTTTCACTCTTGGGTTGGAGAGTTGCACAGAGTAGGGGTGGGATTGAGTAGCAAGACGGGAACCACGTGCCCTACGTAAAGGAGGTGGTATACACTGGGAAAGCTCTGAGGAACACTGATTATTATTGATTGGTCGATAGTGAAATATTCATTACTGTTCATATTATCGATGCCTTTGATGATTTTGAACACTTGAATTAAGTCGCCTCTTAATCTGCGCTGGGTTAAAGGAAGCAGATTTAATTCTCTAAGATGCTCCTCATATGGTTTATTCTTTAGGCAAGGTATCATTTTGGTAACTCTACGTTGAACTTGTTCTAGCTTGTCTATATCTTTTTGGTAGTACGGGCACCAGGATTGAATGCAATATTACAGGAGAGGGCGGACTAAGGAATTATAGCGACTTAAGATTACATCTTTGGAATTACACTCAAATTACCTGCCTATAAAGCCAATTTTTTTGTTTGCCTTCTTAACAACTTCTGAACATTATTTACTCGGTTTTAGGTTACTCGATATTGTTACTCCCAAATCAATTTCTCTGTCTACACTCTTAAGCTTCATGCCAATAGTTTGCTTTCTCATTTCGGTTTCCGATATGGAGTACATTAAATTTATCCGCATCGAAACACATTTGCCAAATTTGAGCCCAATGTGACAACTTATCTAGATTATTTTGCATATCTTCAACATTTTCATTTGAGAGAATGCTATTTGCAATTTTTGTATCGTCAGTAAACTTTGAAGTTGTACAGGTGAGACCCTCATCTATGTCGTTAATGTAAACTAGGAAGAGAACTGGCCCCAGTACCGATCCCTGGGGTGCCCCGCTACTTTCATTGATCCATTTGGATGCTTTACCGTTTATGACTACACACAGTCTTGTATTCCACGTGCTTTTAGTTTTATCAATAAATGTTCGTGGGGAGCTTTGTCAAAGGCATTTTGAAAATCAAGGTATAAAATATCTACATATTTACTCTCATCATATAGGTTGAGGATATTGTGGAAGAAGTCTAAGAAGTATGTTAAGCAGGAACGTTTATTACGAAAACCGTCATGTGTATCTTTAAGTATGTTGTTTCCTCTAAATGATTTACGAGTTTGTCTGTTATGAGTGTTTCTAACATTTTACATACAACTGAAGTTAAGCTAATTGGACGATAGCTACTAGGTAAGGATTCGCTGCCTTTTTTTTAACCACTACTGTACCGTAGGACATAGTAATAAAAGTTCCCTCCAGTCCCAAGCAATGTGGCAAAAATGGCAAGATAGAACAACCTTCCACCTCAAAAGATGAAGGAAGACTGGCTCCCCCAGCCTTCAGAGGGTCTTATATAAGCTGAGAAGTGTTGCCATATCGAGAGCAGTGCTCAAATGGTCGTGGTACCAGGTACAGCCTGATACAGGCAGTTACAAGGAAGTTACATAACTGACGGCTACTAGCCGGCGCTGAGACTGGGGAGTGACTTATCTACTGACGGCTAGTAGCTGTCGCTGGGATTGGACGGTTTAATATCGATGTTATGTTGGTGAGTTTCCACTGATCAGGCATAGCCCCACACTGTCAGTGGTTAGGAGAGCTCATACCTAGCTTCCTTTAGAACTCTAGGCGAGATCGTATCAGGTCCAAGCGATTTATTTACCTTGAGTTTATCTAAACATTTCAAAACTTCTCTCTCTGTAATGCTGATACTGCTTAGAACGTCAGGGTTATATACCTGAACCAACGATGCTGTAGGGATATTACCAAGGTCTTCTGTTGTAAAAACTGATGCAAATAAGTTGTTGAGAGTGTTACTAATGTTTGCTTCATCTTTAGTGTAATCTCCTTTCTCATCGACTAACGGTCCAATCGTTAAAGTCATCACTTGCTTCTTCCTGATCAAAGAGAGAGAGAGAGAGAGAGTGAGGTCTGGACTTGTTACAATTAGATAGGCATTTAAATTCAATATTAATGAAATATCGACTGGTGTTAGATGATATAGTACTGGCCAAGATTATACAATATTCATTCATTCATTCTACAGTAATCCCTCTCTTACTGTATTAACAAACACAATCACACACACACATATTTCTTTCACTTACACATTGAGGAAAGATACATGCAATATATCATATATAAATACAAACATGAGGATGTAAGGTGATGGGAGATGACGGGAAGGAAAGTGTGTGTGTGGGATTGAAAAACATAATTTCCAAGTTACTTCTCAAGAGTGACGTAGGGAACTTTGTATATGGAGGAACACGTAAGGACTTAAGTTTACCCTCCTACCTTTCCTCTGCTGTACCTCTAATTTTACTTTCCAGTCTTGCCTTTTCCCCTTCCACCTCCAACCTCTCTCTCCTTTTCCCATTATTTTGTTTTCCTTCACCTAACCTCCTCTTTCACCTATTCGCACTTCTATAGATCTATAATTAATTGCCTTCTGTTAAATCCCCTTGTCAATACAGTATGTGTTTGTTCTGCCTTCCTCGCTCCTATTTCATCAAATTGCAAAACCTGACATAAATATTGGAATGACAAGAATACAAAAAAAGAGGGAATGGCACATATAGAGATGATAGGAAAAGGAAAAACATTTATATCGACGATATGCAGTTTGGACGTGGTACTATCGATGTTATCTTTATACTCAGGGCACTACAGGAAAGATATTTACTTAAAGATAGGTATCTCTACCTTGTGTTTGTATACCTGGAGAAGGCTTTTGATAGGGTGCCCAGAGATATTATATATTAGGCTATGAAAAATTTGAGTTAGAGGAGTTGCTGGAGCGTGTGATAATGAAGATGTACAAGGACTCGTGAACACCAGTGAGGGTGAATGGTGTACTAAGTGTGGAATTTACAGTATGCATTGGAGTCCACCAGGGCTCTGTTTAAACTCTCTACTCTTTGTTATGGTTCTGGAGGCAATATCTGGAGACTTTAGAGTTGGGTTAATACTTATCACAGATAGTGTGCAGGATGCCGGAGCCAAGTTCAGAAGATGGAGAGAGGGCATGGCAAGTAAGGGATTAAGAGTTAATACAAATATAACCAAGGATTTACACAGTAAAGTATGGCCTGGAAAAGTAGAAAAACAGTGGTGTATACCCATGCACAGTATGCAGAAAAGGGGTGGACGTGAACTTAATTCGGTGTAGCATCTACTGATGCTGGGTTCACTACCGGAAGAAGAGCATTTCTAGAATAAAGGGATATCTACCGAGGATGATGTCAGAAGTTGAGAAATTTGTATGCATAGTATGCTAGGGTGAGCTTGTGATCAATGTTCGACTCAGGAGTGTTAACTTTGGCAATGAGGCATTGGAGATGGTGGGTTAGTTTTGCTACTTGGGAGATACCATCTCCGCCGATGGTGGGGCCGAGGCCGCCACTACCGCCAGAATTGAATGTCTAAACTAAAAATTATCTGTAAATATTTAGATAGGCCCACTAATGTACCCCAATACAGAAATGTATACATGTAGTTTGAATATCTCGGTGAGTACTTTAATACGAGTTATCCTGTATATATGATAATGTCCTAAATGTAATGTATGTATATATTTGTGATCTCTCTCTCTCTCACACACAGTTTACCTACCACATATCGTCTCCAATTACCTCCCTCTCGGCAACATACTTCAACAAACAATTCCCACGGTGCCTTACAATGACGGCTAATTAAACACTTGGTGATGAAGCTGTACGTGATTGTGTGTGTGTGTGTGTGAGAGAGAGAACGAGAGAAGAGTTATTCGTTATTGTTATGATAATGTAAACAACTTGTTGACGGTGATGCATTAGCCTTTAATCTTTGTAAATCATTAACAGTGTATTATGTTTTTGACAGTGTTTGATATTAATGTAACATTATTTAACATTATTCTATGGTGGTAATGGAGTCATAGTGGACAGATTCCTATACAATATTACAATACTCTCTTTACCATATATGTTTCTTTGCATGATCCTGTATTAACCTGGAGATGGGTACCGACATACGGAGAACAATCAAATGAATTACTTTTAGAAGTCGGTGTGGTAAGTAATTGAGAGACTTGGTTTATTTATACCAATATATCCGAGTTATCTATTTATGTATTATAATTACCGGTATCAAATACCAAATTAGTGTAGCAGTGACGATGGAAGGAGGATATTTTTAGTATTATTTATGTTTTACAAGAATAAACTGTTTTATAACCCAAGCATAACCACGACGGTGTACTAACCACTATATTTTAACTATATACTGTATATATATATATACTCAATATTCTTGGCGTCTCTTTTTCTTCTGCTCTCAGTTGGAAGGACCATATTACCAGTCTTGCTAAGGCAGCCTCCCAGAAGCTGGGTGTCCTCAACCGCCTTAGGGTGTTCTTTTCCGCTGCACAGCTTCTTGTTCTGTACAGGGGCATAGTGCGTCCTTGTATCGAGTATTGTTCACATGTGTGGGGAGGTTCCTCTCACACCGCTCTCCTAGACAAAGTTGAAAGGAAGGCCTTTCGTATCATTAACTCCCGTCCACTCACCAACTCTCTGCAATCTCTCTCTCTCCGCCGCAGTGTTGCATCTCTCTCGCAATTCTATCGCTACAATAATAATCAGTGTTCCTCAGAGCTTTCCCAGTGTATACCACCTCCTTTACGTAGGGCACGTGTTTTTTTTTGTGTTTTTTTTTAATATTAGTTTAACCAGACCACTGAGTTCTACAAAAGAACTCTCATAGGGCTGGCCCGAAGGATTCGATCAAGATATATTACTAAACGAGTCAAGATAGAGAGGGAAGGGCAGTAGGGGAACAAATCGAGGAAGGTGAAGACACGCAGACATTTCTCGCCATTTCACCAGTTCAGCCGGACCACATGAGCTCCACATCAGAGCTCTCATAGGGCAGGGCCGAAGGATGAGGCAAGAACTGCTACACCGCAACATCAACCAAGAAGTGATCAGGGCGAAGAATGAAAGATCAGGTCGAAGGTAGAAAAAATCACATCGAGAAGCAAAAAATGCATTACCGAAGGAAATCAAGTCAGTCCGGCCACATCAGCAACCGAAGAGACAAATCAGGCCAGGAATCTGCTACCTAGCCAGGCCAGGGAGACATGAGATATAGGCTGCCCGAGGACAGCCAAATGGGACAGAATAAGAATAGAAGGGGAAAATCATAGAATGAGGAATGAAAAACTACTCAAAATTAGTAAAGCTGAGGACGAAAGCTCGAGGCGAGATAGGAAGGGTAAGTACCACAACCATCCCCCATCAAGCTCCAGTCGCCGGCCCCGAAGCCCCCCAACCGCGTCAAGGAGAGTAGTATCAGGGGGGGGGGGGGGGGGGGGCACGTGGTACCCGTCTTGCAACTCAATCCCACCCCTACTCTGTGCAACTCTCCAACCCGAGAGTGAAACGTTACTCTCAACTTTCTTCTACTCAACAGCTGAGCTCTGGAAATCTCTCCCAGAATCAGTCTTTCCCCTCTTCCTATGACTTAAATTGCTTCAAACTCTGTGTGTCCAGGCATTTTGGCTCGAACGTCCCTTGATTTTGGCCGTCACTCTTTCAACTATGGGGGAGGCACTCACTATAGAAAGTTCTGCCTTTTGCCTCCCTCAATCACATTTAAAAAAATAAAAAAATAAAAATAAATATATATATATATACAGTATATAATTATACAGTATACCCGGTATATTATGTAATTTTAATACATATCTGATAACCATAATGCTCTTACTACTGGAATGAGAGAGAGAGAGAGAGAGAGAGAGAGAGAGAGAGAGAGAGAGAGAGAGAGAGAGAGAGAGAGAGAGAGAGAGAGAGAGAGAGAGAGAGCAAAGGGGGACGGAGAGAAGGACGACCAAAAATAGGATATAGAGGGAAAACGAACAGGACGCACAAACAGACCCAACCAAACCTAACCATACCAGACATTCATACATACAAACAGACCCAACCAAACCTAACCAAGTAACCATACCAGACATTCATACGTATAAACAGACCCAGCCAAACCTAACCAGACCAGATATTCATACATAAAGACAGACCCAACCAAACCTAACCAGGCCAAAAATTCATACATACAGACAGACCCAACCAAACCTAACCAGACCAGACATTTATACATACAGACAGATCCAACCAAACCTAACCAAACCAGACATTCATACATACAGACAGACCCAACCAAACCAGACATTCATACATATAGACAGACCCAACCAAACCTAACCAGACCATACATTCATACATACAGACAGACCCAACCAACCCTAACCAGACCAAACATTCATACATACGGACAGATTAACCAAACCTAACCAAACCAGACATTCATACATACAGACAGACCCAACCAAACCTAACCAGACAAGACATTCATACCCAACCAACCCTAACCAGACCAAACATTCATACATACAGACAGACCAACCAACCCTAAGCAGACCAAACATTCATACATACAGACAGACCCAACCAAACCATGCATTCATACATACAGACAGACCAAACCATACCAGACATTTATACATACAGACAGATCCAACCAAACCTAACCAAACCAGACATTCATACATACAGACAGATCCAACCAACCCTAACCAAACCATACATTCATACATACAGACAGACCGAACCAACCCTAACCAGACCAAACATTCATAGATACAGACAGACCCAACCAAACCTAACCAGACCAGACATTCATACATACAGACAGACCCAACCAACCCTAACCAGACCAAACATTCATACATACGGACAGATCAACCAAACCTAACCAAACCAGACATTCATACATACAGACAGACCCAACCAAACCATGCATTCATACATACAGACAGACCAAATCATACCTAACCATACCAGACATTTATACATACAGACAGATCCAACCAAACCTAACCAAACCAGACATTCATACATACAGACAGACCCAACCAAACCATACATTCATACATACAGACAGACCGAACCAACCTTAACCAGACCAAACATTCATACATACAGACAGACCCAACCAAACCATACATTCATACATACAGACAGACCGAACCAACCCTAACCAGACCAAACATTCATACATACAGACAGACCCAACCAAACCTAACCAAACCAGACATTCATACATACAGACAGACCCAACCAACCCTAACCAGACCAAACATTCATACATACAGACAGACCCAACCAAACCTAACCAGACCAGACATTCATACATACAGACAGACCCAACCATACCTAACACAGACCAGACATTCATACATACAGACAGACCCAACCATACCTAACACAGACCAGACATTCATACATACAGACATATCCATCCAAACCTCTTTAGTGTACGTGTGGTTTATTAAGTTTATGATATTTAGACACTGATACATACACCAACACAACCAAGGAACACACACAATCACTGAAATGGCTTAATGCACACACATGCACAAACACACACATTGTATTGCACTATCCATGCTATGTTCAAGAAGAAAGTGGAAGAGAAGACAATTCGGGACTAAGTCCAGGACGAAAATTATGTGTGTTTGTTTGTCTTCACTTCTTATGGTAATGGAGGATACAACATATATATGTTTTGGTGGTGACAAGGGTGATGTTGTGGTTGTTGGGGATGGTTATGGTGGTAGTGATGGTGTTGTTGTTGTTGTTGTTGTAGTTGATAGTATTTAATAATTGTTGGTACTGATCAAATGGTGTTCAAATCCATTCATTGGTACTCGAGAGACCCCTATCTTACTGAATGTTATTAATGTTAAATGGCAAATTTAGTTTATACCATTTTAGCAGATTATGAATGTAGCAATCCTAAGATAAATACAAACAAGTGTACGTTTCTCCTTGAATGCTTTTATGTTGTTCAGTTTGATATTAACTCAAACATTTCAATTTATATTAGGATATTAGCATAAACATTTGTATCAGTGATGTGTGTGACTCGATGTTGACACATGACAAAGATAAATAAAACAGTGAGATTAAAGTAACATTGTAGTGAGGGTAATTGTTTGTGAGCGCGAACAAATAATTCTCAAGTTAGGAAGTAGGTAACTTTTTGCGTGAAGGAACACATAAAGCCCTAAGTTTACCATCCTCCTCCTTCTCTTCTAATATTTTGTCTCTGTATTACTGTTTCTCCTTCCTCCTTCTTCCCATCATCAGCATTCTCTTCACTGTCTTTACATGCTAACCTTGCTTCTCCTCCTTTTCCTCTTGTCTGTATTCAGTTTATTGTTCCTTCTACTACCTTCCATTCGCATTCATCTCCTCGTCTGTATCTGCTATAGACCTATTGTTGGCTGATTCCTCCAAAACTGCTATTATCATGTTGTATTGTCTTCACCTTCCCTCCCACCTCACCATCTATCTTTGTTTAATACCTTATTAACTCATTGTCAATGTTTTGTGTATATGTTTTTTCTTCCTCTTGTGTGCTGTATATCTGCCTTACTTTACTACCCATACTTCATGTTTATATTGAAACAAAGCCTTTCTTCCCTGTGCCAGCTTTTAAACATTCGTTTTTACCCCTTACACTGCATGTTGTTTGTATGTATCGATAACTTTTGATGTGTAATATCTCCATAATTATAAATACTCACCATGAACGTCATTAAATAAAATAGTCTTATTATTGCCTGACGAATACGTCCTGTCATTTATGAAAACATCAACTGAAACACCCTGCATATATATATATATATATATATATATATATATATATATATATATATATATATATATATATATATATATATATACCGGTATATATATATATAAATATATATATAAATATATATATATATATATATATATATATATATATATATATATAGTCAGGGAGCCCACTGGAGTTAATTTTCACTTTTGGGAACGAAAGGTTTTATAGTTTTAATCTGTTGCTACTAATAGGTGAATGAAAAAAAAAAATTAAGTGTAGCATTCATGGGGTTTAGAGGGGGCAGACCCCTAAATCCCCCCAAAATGAAGCCTTCATTAACACTTTGGAGAACAAGGCTGAAATTAACATGGATTAATACCATTATACTACCAGATTGAAATATGCAACTTAAGAAAACACACATTCTGGGGTTTCCATTTAACCCCTAAGTGTCGGGGCGCAACATAAGTCGAGTTTAATAAATCTGGAGTATCTGGCGGCGCTCGACATAGGTCGTGTGGCAATTTCAGCACGTAATGTTGCTGAGAGAGAGAGACAAGTGGTGGCAGGAGAGTAGCGAGCGTATGACTGCTCCAGACCACCGCGGCGAACCTACTGACACGAATCCCACCTCCTCCCTCCCTCTCTCACTCGCTACATACGGAATTGTATGGGAAAAGTGCCGAATTACATGCTTTTTGCACTCGCGTTGCGCGGTTGTTGCAAGAAAACTAGCCATCATAAAAGGATCGTTATGGTGTCATTGGAAAGCTCTGTTTATGCCCTTTCAGGGATAGATACTTGTTTTACGCTCTGGGTCTTATTTAGGCATGAAAATTATCACGTAAACAGCCCTATTTTGGCTAAAAACACCCCGCTGGGCGGTACATATAAATAAACCGCCTAGCCCGCTAATAAGGTGTTAAGAAGGGTTCTTCTGGAGGGTTCACGAGGGTTTCAATTACACTTTGGAGAACAACATTGAAACTTATACTGGTGGACGCCCCTACATAACTTATCCTAAATACATAACTTAAGAACAAATATTCCCTGGCATTTTTGCTTAAGAAGGGCCAGCAAGATTCTAAATGGGTCATGTTTACACTTTGGAAAACAATGCTGAATTTCACAATGTTCACATCTTTTTTATCACTATTAGAAATATGCAACTTAAGAAACAATATTTTGTGGGGTTTTCATTTAAGAAGGGTCGAAAGGGGTCTCAATTAAACTTTGGAGAACACAATTGAAAACTGTTATCCCCAAAGTTCATTACTTAAATAAACTTATTCACTGGCATTTTTCCTTTCTTCGTAGGTACGGTGTGATGATTTTTAATCAAGGGCACTTTTTTCCGATGATCGGCACCACTTCAAATTGGCAAGCCCAGATGATGATATTGGTATGCTACATCACTCAGCTCGTATTATTTCATTTTGATTCCCAAATTGATTATATTATTATATTAGAATTCACATCAATTACCATTTTTGTTAATCATGACAAGTCTACATTGTCGCTTTTGTCCTTCCTTTTCATTATGTTCCCAGCAGTCATTGCCCTCCAGATGTATGTCTTATACATGTTCTGCCCATTAAAGAAAAGATTCTACTCTGGCAGCCTGACAAATGGGCTGAAGTGACACATGCTGCCGAAGCTATGAAATCAAGAAAGAACTTCCAAACATCAAAGTACAAAGCAGTTATTGATACATTACTAAGTGACCCAGGAGAGGATGATGGTTACCACAGCAAATGTTACAAGAACTTTACTGCAATTCAACCTGTGTCTAGGCCTATTCATGAAAGATAGAACAAGAAATGAAGGTTTTTGCGCTCTGTATCATAATCATCATCCGCAGCTGTTCGGCCTACTAGCAATGAATCTAGTAGTACCCACAGTGTCTACTGTGGGTATTTTCCCTGATACATGTTTGTTTTGTGACAAGAACGTAAAAACACGCCCAGATGGAACAAAAGAGCTCACAGGAAAACTACTAACTAAGCCTGCAGAAGACAAGATTAGAGAGATAGCACATACAGTACCCTCAAACGCACACGTACTAGTCAAAATTAGTGGAGTTGACCTAATCGCTAAAGAAGCCCAGTTTCACCACAGTTGCCGATCCTTACACATACGCAAGAAAGATAGGGCACGAGGATTTGATCTATCACTAATTTCTGAGGAACCTGTTATGGCTAAGTTCCCCCTTGACTGTATTTATTCATATGTCAAAACCAACATCATTGATCACCAAAGACCCGAACGTCTTACATCCATTTATGAACAATATATTGACCTCTGTGAGATTGTCCACAGCACAGAGATTGAATACGATTCCACCAAGATCGTGTATGACTTTGAGCCATCTCCCGAGGGTCAGGTTACAAAAACTGCCTTACAGCTCAGACATGCCCTAAAGGCTGTAACGAAGGAGCCACTCCCTGATTCACTGACTGATGGAGCTTTGAACCGTGGTGATGGAGAACCGACTTTGCCTATGCTATTTTGGACAGACAGTTGAATTGTCCAGCTGGTATAGTTCTTGGAGTACCATGTGGACTGGCCTTTGACAATTACTACGAATTAACACAAACACTATCAGGGTCCGACGCCTTGCACGACACAATGGGCATATTGTATCAGACACAGAACAGGTGGTACTACAGAACCCTCACCACATAGTTAGGCAAGATGAAGATGACCCTGAGAAAGACATGCCCCTGGCAAAGATAGGTGGTAGGAATAGGAGGAGAAAATTGGATGTCCTAGACAAATACCTGCCACTCTACAAGAAATAGCCACAAATGAATGACTTCTCCTATAACAACAAGGACTTCCGCAGTGACATGGATCTCTCTATTCCGTCACATAAGTTGGACTTCTTTTGGATGGTTATACATGCCCTGGAAATGGATTGCATTCCCATGTGGACTGGGTTCAATTATTAAACTAACAAGGACCATCTTCCAAAAGAATCAGTTCTCTACATGCCTAACATAAGTCTACACCGTACTCCAGGAACCGTACCAGCTGGACAATTCAACTGTTGGTCCAAAATAGCATAGGCAATGTCGGTCTTAATTTCTTCAACAGCATGGTAGTTAAGAGAGTGTCCCATTCAGTTCAGAACTGTAAGAATCTTCTTACTGACAGTAAGGGACATCAATGACTAACCTATCAAGATATGCTTTCTTAGTTTCAGGTTACCTTTCTTACCAAAAAGAGTACGTCCTGGCTCAAGGAATCAGAGCGGCGCAAGACTGATTCTGAATATTGTCCGGTCATGGGTCCTCAAAGTAGTGTCTGAAAGAAAGTCTTGAAAAGTTCAGGAGGTTCTCCATCACCACGGTTCAAAGCTCCAACAGTCAGTGAATCTGGGAGTTGCTCCTTCATTACAGCCTTTAGGGCATGTCTTAGCTGTAAAGGCAGCTTTTGTAACCTGACCCTCGGGAGATGACTCAAAGTCATACACGATCTTGGTGGAATCGTACTCAATCTCTGTGCTGTGGACAATCTCACCTTGTCGGCGGCACTCTAAAAAATGCAATACAAGACAGTGTTCCCTTAAATTTGTTGGTCAAAAGATCCCCCAGATATTGTGCTGTACTTATTGTTGGGACTACTTCAAGTTCAGTACAGAGGTCAATATATTGTTCATAAATGGATGTAAGACGTTCGGGTCTTTGGTGATCAATGATGTTGGTTTTGACATATTAATAAATACAGTCAAGGGGGAACTTAGCCATAACAGGTTCCTCAGAAATTAGTGATAGATCAAATCCTCGTGCCCTATCTTTCTTGCGTATGTGTAAGGATCGGCAACTGTGGTAAAACTGGGCTTCTTTAGCGATTAGGTCAGCTCCACTAATTTTGACTAGTACGTGTGCGTTTGAGGGTACTGTATATGCTATCTCTCTAATCTTGTCTTCTGCAGGCTTAGATAGTAGTTTTCCTGTGAGCTTTTTGTTCCATCTGGGCGTGTTTTTACCTTCTTGTCACAAAACAAACATGTATCAGGGAAAATACTCACAGTAGACACTGTGGGTACTACTAGATTCATTGCTAGTAGGCCGAACAGCTGCGGAAGATGATTATGATACAGAGCGCAAAACCTTAATTTCTTGTTCTAATTTTTCATGAATAGGCCTAGACACAGGTTGAATTGCAGTAAAGTTCTTGTAACATTTGCTGTGGTAACCATCATCCTCTCCTGGGTCACTTAGTAATGTATCAATAACTGCTTTGTACTTTGATGTTTGGAAGTTCTTTCTAGATTTCATAGCTTCGGCAGCATGTGTCACTTCAGCCCATTTGTCAGGCTGCCAGAGTAGAATCTTTGCTTTAATGGGTAGAACATGAATTGTATAAGACATACATCTGGAGGGCAATGACTGCTGGGGACATGATGAAAAGGAAGGACAAAAGCGACATTGTAGACTTGTCATGATTAAAAAAAAAAGGTAATTGATGTGAATTCTAATATAATAATATAATCAATTTGGGAATCAAAATAAAATAATACGAGCTGAGTGATGTAGCATACCAATATCATCATCTGGGCTTGCCAATTTGAAGTGGTGCCGATCATCGGAAAAAAGTGCCCTTGATTAAAAATCATCACGCCGTACCTACGAAGAAAGCAAAAATGCCAGTGAATAAGTTTATTTAAGTAATGAACTTTGGGGACAACAGTTTTCTAGTGTGTTCTCCAAAGTTTAATTGAGACCCCTTTCGACCCTTCTTAAATGAAAACCCCACAAAATATTGTTTCTTAAGTTGCATATTTCTAATTAGTGATAAAAAAGGATGAACATTGTGAAATTCAGCATTGTTTTCCAAAGTGTAAACATGACCCATTTAGAATCTTCTTGGACTTTCTTAAGCAAAAATGCCAGGGAATATATTTTCTTAAGTTATGTATTTAGGATAAGTTATGTAGGGGCGTCCACCAGTATAAGTTTCAATGTTGTTCTCCAAAGTCTAATTGAAACCCTCGTGAACCCTCCAGAAGAACCCTTCTTAAATGGAAACCCCAGAATGTGTGTTTTCTTAAGTTGCATATTTCAATCTGGTAGTATAATGGTATTAATCCATGTTAATTTCAGCCTTGTTCTCCAAAGTGAAAATGAAGGCTTCATTTTGGGGGGATTTAGGGGTCTGCCCCCTCTAAACCCCAGGAATGCTACAGATTAAAATCATCAAACCTTTTGTTCCAAAAAGTGTAAATGGACTCCAGTGGGCTCCCCGACTAATATATATATATATATATATATATATATATATATATATATATATATATATATATATATATATATATATATATATATATATATATATATATATATATATATATATATATATATGTGTGTATATATAAACATGTGTGCATGTTATCAACAACTTTACTCGGCGCGTTCAGGAAAGCCTTCGGCTCGATGGCGGTCATTTGTAGCATATTATGTAAACACTTGGCTAATTTGTTTGTTTAAGTTTATGCTTAATCAGTTTGAATCATATGGTTGTTATTATCTCAGCTTTAAATAAATGCAATCATTATCAGTCTATCATGTCTGGTTATTAAATAAGGCATGGTTGAATGTGTTTCAATGATCTGAAACACCCTGTATATATATACTGTATATATACTGTTGAACACACCTCACTTCCAGGAAGCTGTTATAGCGAGAGTGCTAATGCAATTTGTCCAAGAAAGGTCACAATTACCTATTACAAAGATGATTACATATATATTTACTCTACATAATAATATACTTACTCTCATACACACATATACTGTATTGATAATCAAGTCCCTATGCGAAATTAATTTCCTAATAGTATTGGGTTTCTTCATATATAAACATTTGTCCTAACCTACACTAACTTAACCTTACATAAATGACCATCCCTGATCCGTAAACATATATAATAGTATAAAATAACAACTATTAACCCCTTATGTACCAGCGAATTTTTGTTAATTGTATTCTAGCAATAATTATACGATATTGTGGAGTTTAAGGAGGACATGGGGTAGTTAAAAGGGTTAAGTGAGAGAGTTCGAGGCCTGTTAATTACTAGAGGCTTTTATAAACGGAAAGAAATCGTCTAATAGTAGCCCGAATATAATTATGTGGTCCGGTTTAAAACATAAGAAACATCAACATCTGCAGAAGGCAGACCCCTTCTTTCCCAACATTCTTATTTGTTCTTGCCTAACAGCTATTTCCTCTACACATATAGCTACCTACGAACATTCCTCACTACAACCTATATCTCCTACTCTACATCTTCCATATAGCTACCTAAGAACACCTCTCAGTTCAACCTATATATCTTATACTTCATCTATCATATAGCTACCTAAGAACATTTCTCACTACAGCCTATATCTCCTACACTATATCTTCCATTTAGCAACCTTAGAACATCTCTCACTACAGCCTTTATATCCTTCAGTACATCTATCTTATACAGTATGTATGTATGTATGTATGTATGTATGTATGTATGTATGTATGTATGTATGTATGTATGTATATGCTCAGGCCCAATCCCCACTTTTCCTATTTTTATTTTTATTTTCTATTTTACTCTATTTTATTAGTTTTTTGTTTTTATTTTCTTGGGGGTGGCCGACTCAAGACAGAGCAAGAACAGGGAAAACATAAAACACAAGACAGAACAACGATCAAACACAGACAAAACACAAAATTCACACACATCTAGGTCACCCAAGAGAAGACCCAGAGACCAGGGTCACTAAGGTCGCTCCAGCACACCCCCGGCCCCCGACCACACGGAGAGGCTCCAATCTCGGCAGGCAGACATGCAGCGGAGCCAAAGCCACAAGCCCTTCATATTAATCGTCTCCCCGGGCCAGGCGCCTGATGGACTATTATCTAGTCCAACTTGCGCCCGATCCTGACCCCCTTATACAGTACCTACACCAAATCCTCTCTTACTACAACCTATACCTCCTACACTACATCTTGTTATGCCGGGTTGTAATGCAACTTCGCTTCGTGATTGTCTGTACTCGAATCCAACTATGGACTTTTAGACTCAATATATGCTCAACAGGGACACATCAAACACGCTCTTAAATTCAATTATGTACTCAATCAGGTGGTAACAAACACAATAAACATACATAGATAATTATATACTCTTATTTATTCAATAATAAATTGAATGCTGGAGCGACCTTGGTGACCCTGGTCTCTGGGTCTTCCCCTGGGTGACCTGGATGTGTGTGAGTTTGTGCTTTTTATCTGTGTTTATTTGTTGTTTTATGTTGTTTTTGTGTTTTCCCTGTTCTTGCTCTGTCTTGAGTCGGCTACCCCCAAAATGGGGATTGGGCCTGAGCATATAGATAGATTGATGGATTTATTCAATGGCATGGAAAGAAATCATTGGGTTCGCTTAGCTACTATATGGTAATAGTAAGAGAACTGGCGAACTTAATGACAGCACAACGTGTATCTTAATCACATAAATATGTGGACCTAGAATGTGAACTTTAAACTTTACTTAAAAAATAGTAAGTAAATCATGGAATATAGTTAGAACACAAAAGGTCTCTGAATTACATACAAATGAACATAAGATAATGGATAGTATTACTGTGGAAATATGCAATTATATATAGACATACATATACATAGAATAACTCTCTGAAAATAATATCTATGAGAGTTGAGTGTCTATCGTGAAGTATTCTAATAAGCTCAAGAAGTATTAAACTGAACTCTGTAATTGTTGTCCATACTTAGTGTACTCAAACTAGTATGAACAGTCTCGATGTTACGTAATCTGGGTTGATGTAGCGTTACGTATCATTCCGTAGTCTTAAGTTGAACGCTTCCATAACCTTGGTCGAACGTTCCATGATTGGGTAGAATATATTATTCTATAGTAGTATGTGGGAAAGTATTGTAGGATTATAATTCCCATATATATATATATTTGTATTATTTAAGATTGTTTATAAGTATCTCATTGTAAAGAAGATGGGATACATTTTCCATATGTTATGCGCGTGCGCGGTATGTCACGACAGAGACAAACATAAAGCGCTCGCCCACTCTCCAACCAACCTCCGTCCCAGCTACACACGCTAAGCCTTCTTTCTCCTAGTTACTTCACCAGGTGTTTTAGCTTCACTTTTCATCTCATACTCCATAGTCACTTCATCATCATCTTGGTTACTTAGCACAACTTAACGTAAATATCTAGCCTATCCTATTGTAACCTCTTTTCATACTCTGTTTACTATACTAACCACTTCCAGTCATCTAGCCTATTTTCCGCCATCCTCCAATTACCAGCTGAGTTCATCAAAGGGTAATATATTTCTATATGGTTAATGTTCCTTTAATATCAATAATATACAGTCCACTTATCTAAATTAGCCATATAATTGGTCCTTCGAACTTTTCACTAGTTAGCCCCCCCCCCCCCCCCACCCCATGATTTTTGGGTGTTATTCGGCGGTCGGTAGTTGCCTTGCTTGGAGTGGGGCTGGCCTATCCCTGTTTTTGGCATGTGTCCTACGTCCTCCAGGCCCCGGTTCAGGCTCATTAAATTATATTAAAACTACTTTAGCCCTAGAAAAAATTGCACAATTGGCACGGCATTAAGATTAAATTCATCCATACTGTACTGTATGTTAAATTTAATCTAGATTTAATTTAAATCTAGATCAAAATTAGGCCTATACTGAAAAATAACTTCTTTAAAATTTAAAGGTTATTCATTCACATATCTTTCTAAATTCTACTCTCGTCGTGTGCCCTGAAGGCAGGGTAATATGATAGCTGATAGGCTGAGTGTGTTAATATGATAGCTGATAGGCTGAGTGTG
Source organism: Paralithodes platypus (assembly GCA_032716605.1). NCBI lineage: Eukaryota > Metazoa > Arthropoda > Malacostraca > Decapoda > Lithodidae > Paralithodes > Paralithodes platypus. Next base: position 26,719,698 of record CM064570.1, on the reverse strand, counting down.
TTAATCCAACTCAAAACTTGTTTTCCTTGTGACTTCTTGAGATGAACTTTTCTTCTGTACAATTTTCACATTTATTAAATTTAATAATATAGAATTAGCGGTACCCATTGAGTTTAGCCTGTTTAAATTACCCTATAGGCTCTCTCTCTCTCTTAAAATTCTTGAATTTATTATAACTTTAAACGGTACCTCTCTTTTTGACATCTGGAGACTTTTGGCCTATCCTGTATTGTACTAAATTTCCCTCATGGCTTTTCTTAACTTATGGTGTAATGATTCTATAATTTCATAACTATTATGTAAGGAGTTAAATTGAAAAGCTCCAGATTGCTAGTCTACATTGCGTACAAATCTCATTCCGCATTTCGTGAAGGTGTTTTATTTTCGGCTCGTGATTTATTTGATTTCTCAGAGTACTGTATTGTTGGCCGCAACTTATTCCGTCTGGCATTGATAGTTTGATTTAACGTCAATAGATTTCCTTCCCGTATAATCATGGCTAGAAGTGTACAAAAGCGTCGGGATGGACTTAAGGGCTCTTTGACGGTCTTAACCTCTGATATTGATGAATTCCTTGATTCGCCGTCTAGAGTGGAGGTGGAGGCCAGGTTGCTCAGTATTCAAAAGCAACTTGACAAGTATGAGGTCACACAGGAGGACCTGGCCGACACTTACGAGGACGCCGAGTATATCGAGGTGATAAGAGAGGATACCCTATATATGGAGGGCATACAAGTAATCGTTGCCACACTGAAGGGGATCTTGATTACAGAGGTCAAGAAGGAGGTCAAGAAAGAGCCAAAGAAATCCGCAGTCAAATTACCACATCTTACTCTTCCAAAATTTGAAGGTGATGCCACCATGTGGTTGGGATTTTGGGAGATGTTCAAGTGTACCATCCATGACAATCCCGACCTAACAGATATACAACGCTTCACCTATCTAAAGGGTCAGCTTCAGGGTGATGCACATAAGCTAGTCGAAGGATTCATTATCGAAAGTGCAAGCTATGCCCCAGCAATTGAGCTCCTGCAAGAGACATATGGGCATCCAGATCGAATCAAGGCAGCTTATGTTACCAAATTCAATCAATTAGTGTCACCCAAACACCAAACAGCTGACCTGAAGGACTTCTACGCCAATACAGAGAGTGTTATGAGGTCAATCATTAGCCATGGTATTTGTTTGGAGGAATTTTGTGTGGTGACTCTTGTCAATAAGTTACCATCACCACTAAAGGAAACCATAAAACGGGAAATGGGAGACTCGAGCCTGGATTATAAGAAATTCACTCATTGCCTCCAGGCTGAAGTGTACAATATGGCGGGTCAAGACAGAATAGGGGGTACACCCATGGCTACGGCAACATTTACCGCCCAGAGTGAGTACAGGAAATTCAACTGTGTTCTGTGTAGTGGCACCAATCATTTATGGTACAAGTGTATGAAGTATAAGACAGGGCCTCTTAAAGTTAAAAGAGCCCATCAACTACGTCTCTGCACTGGGTGCTTGTCAAAAGACCATGGGCATTCGGGTTGTACTAATCCTAACATAAGAAGCTGCAAGTTTTGTAAGGGCAAACACTTTCATTCCCTGTGTACACAAAAACGAGGGAAGGAAAGTAGACCAGCGGAGGATAACACCAAGAGAGAGCAGACTGCTGCTACTTCAACTACAATGTCCGTTGCCACAGGTAAAAATACAGTAATCTTGCCCACCATACAGCTGCCGGTAAAGGGTAAGGATAATAATTGTGTTAAAATTAGATCGCTACTTGACCAATGTTCTCAGAGGACCTTTGTGAAGTCTTCTGTTCTATCCTCCCTTTCCTACATTTCTAAAGGAACTGAGGAGTTATGTCTTCACGGATTTACCGGGAAACAGGCCTCTAGGGAATATAATGTTGTGGCACTGCAATACAAACACAGAGGTATATTTCATCATCTAGACGCAATAGTGGTTGATGAATTGACAGAACATAAAGGTGAACTTAACCTAAAGTCTAAACTGGTTAGTTTACAAAGTAAAGGCATAAAATTAGCCGATCCTCACGCAACGGACACAGATCAGCTGGAGCTGCTCATCGGTACGGATCACTACTACGATATAGTGCGACCTGGGTATAAAAGGTCAGTTAGCCTAATTCTGCTTCCTACCAAGTACGGGTACGCCATCAGTGGTTCATATGTGACACAGCCTACCAGCTCCAGCACAGAAGTAATTTCTGTATTGAAAGTAGCAGTAACACCAATGGACGAATACATGTCCACTGATAATATTCCACCATGCAAAAATTACTTAAATGTTTTGTGGGAATTAGATCATATCGGGATAACCCCTAAGGAATACTCACTGGTTGAGCGGCAAGCACTATCGTCGTATGAGGATACCGTTACCTACGATCCCGACAGCCAGCAGTATAAAGTGAGACTGCCCTGGAACAATTCTAAGGATCAGCTGCCATCTAATAAGGGTTTGGTCATAGGCCGTCTTCGGGGACTTCAGAAAAGATTCCTCAAAGAGCCTGACTTTTGCGAGGAATACTCAAAAGTCATAAAGGAACAGGTGTCCCGGGGTTTTATAGAAGAGGTGCCTTTTGATACATCGGATACCGGGCATTACTTGGCTCATCATGGTGTGGTCAAGGAGAGCAAAACTACGCCAGTGCATATTATCTTCGACTGTTCCGCCAAGATGAGTGAACGTCATCCTAGTCTTAATGACTGCCTGTACACTGGACCCTCACTGGTGCCAGATTTGGCGCAGGTTTTGCTTCGGTTTCGACTCGGTAAGTATGCCTAGGTGTCTGATATTGAGAAGGCATTTCTAATGCTAAGACTCCATGAAGACGACCAGGACTATACGCGATTTATGTGGCCCAAGTATCCAAGGCAACTGGATTCCCCCCTAATTTGTTACCGGTTCCGGGCAGTTTTATTTGGAGCGACTTGTTCCCAATTCCTTTTAAACGACACCATTTTGAAACATTTGTCTTATGTCAGTGCAGATCCGCAGATTATTCATAAGATTCGGTCAGGGTTGTACATAGACAATTTACTGGGTACAGGAAATGAAGATTTCCTGGTTGATACATACGCTGTAGTCCGAGAGATTATGAATGACGCCCATCTACATTTGCGTGAATGGGCGACTAATAATTCTGTTTTGCGGACTGTACTGCATCGGGATGGTGTGGCGGCTGTACAGCAGGAACATGTTAGAGTGCTGGGGTTGTTTTGGAAAACGGACACCGATACCCTCTCATTCGGCGTTCAGTACGCGCAATATTCGCAGATTACAAAACGAATTTGCTTGAGTATGACAGCTAAACTTTTTGACCCCTTGGGGATAGTTCTACCGGTGTCGATCAAATCGAGATTATTCCTTCAGCAATTATGGAGGATAAAATTAGGTTGGGATGAGGTTTTGACTGGCGATCTGGTTCAGGAGTGGGAAGACATTATTTCGGATCTTAGTCTCTGTAAGGGTTTTAATTTTCCTCGGAGAGTTGTCATGGACCATCCTGTTTCCATGCATGCCTTCTCAGACGCTAGCAAGGTCGCGTACGGCACCGCCATATACTTTGTTGACACAAGTGGCAGCCGTCTCGTCATAGCGAAGGCGAAAGTCGCCCCGATCAAATCCCTTTCCATCCAAAAATTAGAGCTGACTGCAGTTCTGTCGGCTGCTAGACTCGTTCACTTTGTAGAGGAAACTTTTAAAAATTTGCTAAATATCTCGGAGACAGTTATATGGAGTGACAGCCAAATTACGCTCTACTGGTTACATATCCGTAAGAAGCTACCAGTGTATGTCACCAACCGTGTCGACGAAATTCGTACCCTGCTCCCAACCGCACAGTTCCGGTATATGTCTACCAAAGAGAATCCAAGTGACTGCATTACTCGTGGTGTCTCTGCTCAATTTCTCAAATCTTCTGCGTTGTGGTGGAATGGCCCATGCTGGCTTAATGATCCCAACGAATGGCCAGAGAATATAGATTTGAGCGAGCTACCACACTGCTATTGTGGCACCGGTAATTGACTCGGTGCCTGACGAAGACACACGGTTATGGGACTGGGATAGATTCAGCAGCTATGAAAAGTTACAACGTGTTACAGCATGGGTGTTACGATTTGTACGAAATGTAAAAGCAAAAATTAAAGGCACACCGCCCACAGGTAGTGCTTACCTCAATGTGAAGGAGATCAGAATTGCAGATAAATTATTACATAAGCTCTGTCAACAAGAAATATATACGCAGGAATATAAATTACTGGTTAAGGGAACAAAGTCTAGGAATAACCTGATCAACCAGTTGGGCTTACACTTGAAGGGGGACTTGATACATTGCGGAGGCAGATTACGATCGGCAGCTCTCTCTGAGGCAAGTAGGTATCCAATACTACTGCCCCCCAATCATCCCCTCACCCATCTTATCATCGATAGGTGTCACCGACTCTGTTGTCATTATGGGGTTGATCATATAGTCACCTATGTAAGACAACGATGGTGGGTGCCTAGAATCAGGCAGGTGGTCAAGAAAGTCCTTCGCAAATGCTTAAAGTGTAGAAGAGTACAGGGAACACATTATGATCCCGTCGGAATTCCTCCCTTACCAAACCTGCGAACTACCCCAGGTGAACCTTACAAAGTTACCGGGATTGACTACAGTGGAGCAATCCCTGTGAAAGATTCACCCAATCTTAAGGTGTATATGATACTTTTCACTTGTGCTGTTACCAGGGCACCAACCTCACTTGTGATAGCTTCCTACATGCCTTCCGAAGATTCTGCAGTAGACAGGGATATCCGCGTATCATGCTGAGTGACAATGCAAAGACTTTCATAGGGGCATCTACATATCTCAAAGAAGTGAGCAACAATCCTAAGATTCAGACCTGCCTAGCGGATGTAAAATGCGAATGGCGTTTCATTCCCGCCAGAGCGCCTTGGTTTGGCGCCATATGGGAGAGAGCCATAGGCATCGTGAAGGCGGGTCTGAAGAAGGTGTTGGGTAGAGCTCTCGTCTAGATTGAGGAACTCAACACCATACTCTTGGAGATCGAAGCCACCGTAAATGATCGCCCTTTATACTATGCTTCTGGTGATTTGGAAGACCTTACCCCAATCACACCCTCAGTACTGGTACGTGTATACAGACTGCGGGATCTTCCTGAAGAGCATGATGAGGATACTATGGAGGATCCAGACTACATAAGTAAGGAAGTGATATCGGCCCGCTACAAATATATTCGTAAATTATCGCGAGATATTTGGCATCGCTGGTCAACAGAATATCTGGTGACTTTAACACCTTACGAGCGGCCTATGCGGTTTATTTATATGTACCGCCCAGCGGGGTGTTTTTAGCCAAAATAGGGCTGTTTACGTGATCATTTTCATGCCTAAATAAGACCCAGAACGTAAAACAAGTACCTATCCCTGAAAGGGCATAAACAGAGCTTTCGAATGACACCATAACGATCCTTTTATGATGGCTAGTTTTCTTGCAATAACCGTGCAACGCGAGTGCAAAAAGCATGTAATTCGGTACTTTCCCCATATAATTCAGTATGTAGCGAGTGAGAGAGGGAGGAGGGAGCTGAGATTCGTGTCAGTAGGTTCGCCGCGGTGGTCTGGAGCAGTCATACGCTCGCTAGTCTCCTGCCACCACTTGTCTCTCTCTCTCAGCAACATTACGTGCTGAAATTGCCACTCGACCTATGTCGAGCGCCGCCACATAGTCCAGCTTTATTTAACTCGACTTATGTGGTGAGCCGCTAATTAAGGGTTAAGGGAAGCGCAAAAGAATAAACTAACACCATTAAAAGGTCATTGGCCTAGGGTAGGGGACGTGTTAACCATCCATGAGGAGGGCCCGCGCGCATTTTGGAAATTGGGTCGGATAGAGGAGTTGTTACCAGGTCGTGATGGTGAGGTTCGGGTAGCAAAGGTTCGCACCAGGACTGGAGTAATCACACGGCCAACAGTCCGACTATATCCTCTTGAGGGTGACCTCAATCGCAAGGACACCCCCTCGGATCAGTTATCCATTGAAGTCCCCTCTCTGGCTTCTACTTCGGCGCAGCCTGTTGACGCGTATGGCGAACGCCCACGTCGACAGGCAGCCCAGATATCCTCCCAAGCTTGGCGGGATAAGATTGCCTCCGGGCAAATCTAATCATGTACATTTTTTATATTTTCTGTTGGTGGGAATATGTCCATACTTAGTGTACTCAAACTAGTATGAACAGTCTCGATGTTACGTAATCGGGGTTGATGTAGCGGTACGTATCATTCCGTAGTCTTAAGTTGAACGCTTCCATAACCTTGGTCGAACGTTCCATGATTGGGTAGAATGTATTATTCTATAGTGGTATATGGGAAAGTATTGTAGGATTATAATTCCCATATATATATATATATATTTGTATTATTTAAGATTGTTTATAAGTATCTCATTGTAAAGAATATGGGATACATTTTCCATATGTTATGCGCGTGCGCGATATGTCACGACAGAGACAAACATAACGCGCTCGCCCACTCTCCAACCAACCTCCGTCCCAGCTACACACGCTAAGCCTTCTTTGTCCTAGTTACTTCACCAGGTGTTTTAGCTTCACTTTTCATCTCATACTCCATAGTCACTACATCATCAGGATTGTTACTTAGCACAACTTAACGTAAATATCTAGCCTATCCTAGCCTATTGTAGCCTCTTTTCACACTCTGTTTACTATACTAACCACTTCCAGTCATCTAGCCTACTTTCCGCCATCCTCCAATCACCAGCTGAGTTCATCAAAGGGTAATATATTCTATATGGTTAATGTTCCTTTAATATCAATTAATATACAGTCCACTTATCTAAATTAACCATAATTGTTTACCAAACAATATGGTTAACCGCACAAAGATTTCTTTAGTTATCGTTCAAGAGCACGGGACGAGATGCGTCCAAGAAATATATAAGGAGGCCACGCGTAGGTAAATATGACCAGGTAAGTCAACAGGTCATCTGTTGGACTGAGGTGCGGAAAAATAGTTTATGAGGTTAATGCGATATTTATCTTGAAAATGGGAGGAACTAATTACTTTAAGAGGATATGAGAGTAGAATTGTTTTTACAATTAATTACATAGTTTATTACGAGAAAAAATATATTATGAATACACAATTACTTAACTGGTATATGTAATAATAATCTCACGGGTCGAGGAATTCAGATTTAATTATTTAGATCTACTGACTCGGAATTAAATGTTGAATACAACCTGAACTGAATCAAATGACATTTTGATTACAGGAGGTTAAAGAACGCATAAATAAAATAGGTGAAGTAATAGTTATAATAATACAAATAGCAGAAAATGGCATACACAACGAAGTTGCACTTGGATATAAATAACTGGTAAGGTATGAAATTGTTCTAAACAAATTATCATTCCTATAAGGAATACAGAACAAATTGGCATTGTATTCGAGATGGTCAAAATAATTAGATAATAGATCTTTACAATACAAGAATTCATAGACGAGATGGGTCGAAATTATCTATTTCATAACAGAATAAGCAAATAAGCTATTCGTAAATAAACAGATTAACGCACAGGATAATAAATCGTAAACTGGGTAATCGAGGAAAATTAGATTCAACTTATGATTCTAATCAGTAATAATTATTCTAATATGAGAGTCTGAGTTTAATTAAATATGAAATTGAGCGCAGATTCTAGGTAAAAGTTGTATTTGAATAGGGAATAGATACACGTTATACACTGCAACTTTGACTTGTTACATACATAATAGAATGGCCATATACAAGGACAATCTGTGTGTATTCGGCTAGATATCAGTTAACACGAGTATGTAACGTGTGCGTATTATGATTTATAAGATATTAGACTCAAGTTAAACTTAGATCATGGACACAGATCCAACTCAGTTATTAATATGGCTTCTGAAGGATTAATACATAATGCACTAAATATCGATCTTGGGCACAGATCTACATAAAAATTAGCACTGGAATACTCGCATATTTTAGCTTACCTTCACATCAATAATCACAATGTAAGACACTCAGAGACACTTAGGGTAGGTTTGGGAGGGTAGTAGTTCGAGTACAAGTCTGGCTGACGTGGATTGTAGAATCGGCTGGCTGGACGTCAACGGGAACTGCCTCTAACGAGCAGGAATCCAAGGTCCTGGCATCAGAGGTAAACAGCAGGTCCAGCTGTAGTCTCGAGGGGGAAGGGGGAGGCAGTTTCTACTTCAGTTAGATACCCTGTGCTTTTCAGCCTTGAGAGTATTACTTAGGTAGAGGTGCTTACTTGCTCTAATTTCAGTGAGACTATGTTCAAGTTACTTCTTAGGTTTAACGTATAGTAATTCAACTCTAGAAGGACATAGTGAATGGTTGTGATGTAATTTGTGAAGGTAATACTTAGTTTAACAATACATGTTGTTTATAGGTTTATACATACTCAATTTAAGTATTTTATTTAATACCCTCATTGTGTTTACGAGGTCTAGTTAAGATGCAATGGTAACTTCCGTGATTCTATGATAATCATGGGTCATCCATGATGAAGTTGATATCTCCGTGCTTTTCTAGGTTCTCTGGTTTGTGTTGAGTTCTCCGGAACGGTACTGCAAGATAGGTCCCAGTATTCCCACTTGTTTCTATAACATTCCGGTCCCTGGTGTCTAACTTGCATAAGCATTTGCTCATTATATTGCAAGTCTGGCTGTTGGTCGAATGAAGGCTGGTGATAGGTCGAGGTGGTTTGAAAGCTTGTTGGTGATTGGTCCCTCCCCTCTTTAGTATGGGAGACTGACCTAGATTCCTGGTCCTTAGAGAACGGGAATGACCTGAGGTCATAGGGCACTCCTCTGTTCTGTTTTCTTTTAGAGCATGGGGAACTTGTGTACATTCCCATTTCTTCTGATTGCTTCTTCTCCTGTCCTTCCTATTCTCTTGTAGGCTAGCAATCCTACATGCCTTAAGCGGGTATCACACGAGCACTAATCCAACCAACCAATTGACCAACCAACGTACATCGGGGCGATCGACGTTGGTAATAATTAGCACACGGCATCATACTATCACCAACCAACTGCAGACTACACAGCTTTCTCCTAGCTTCAAACCTGCTTAAAACACTCAATACTTTTAGTGTAATTGTAATAACTATACATAATTATATCTAATAAATGGAAATATATAGGAAATGTAAAACTTAAATGCTAAATATCGCTTACGGGAGGTGAGTATTTAGAGTTTGACAAATTGAAGGATTTCGCATCTACAGTTCCTTAGCCTATGTACTGCATTTTGTAAGGTGTGTACATAATTCAATAGTCAAGGCCGTAGATGAGTAAACTAGTTTATTAGAATGACCACATAACACTATTTACCAATCTGAATACATTGATAACTATGGCATTACAAAACAGAGTTCTCGGCGACGTAGACATGCTTTCTTTTGTTGTGAGAGGCTCGCATAGCCTACTCGTGGAGTTTAACTGATAGCGCAAAAACCCTGCCTAACTATATTATTTTATAATAATCCTTTTACTACTGGCGATCAAGAGCATATTATGGTTAATAGGTCTACCAGAGTGACTATGTGAAAACACACGTGCTGATAACATAAAGGCAGGGAAGAATAATAAATGCGGTATTAGTTACTCTTACATATGAAATGTCAGCTTTTAACATATCAATGCCTTAGAATTAGTATGTAATATACAGTATACAGTATATAAGACATAGCCTAGCAATTACTCGGTTCTGTCTACATAACAAATGTATATTTGATAAATATACTGTATAGAAGACAATGGTTAGGCCTACAGTGTGCATTCGGCGATGAAATGCTTGGGATACTACTAATTGCACATTTAAATATAATAACGGTATGCATATTCATCTTATCTAGAATAATTTGTACCCAATGCTATAATTATAGCCTATAATATATATTTGACTTTAGTTTCTTAATTTCTATAACATTAAATACAAACTAACTTCGATAAACCTATCCCAGTTTATGGTAATCTATCCTGTAACGTAGCCTACATTATATAATTATTACAACGTACACTATTTAAGTCAAACGAATGTATGCATAAACATGAATGAACTAATATAACACTGTCATAATTATGATACATTTAAATTAATCTGCTGGTATTGTGTAAAAGAAATGCAGTGAGTGAAACCTAGAGCTGAGGCTGCATGTAGTAGAGTGTAGACTATAGCCTATATGACAAGCAGTGCATTCTGTATGAATGAAAATACTGTATCGGAAGTCAATTAACGACATCTGCTGCAGATATAATATCACTATATATCACCATACCATGTTTCCAAGGTCACAAATAAAAAATAAAGCATTTATAATTTTAAATAAGACAATATACTCCGACATTTCTGGCAATGTTTGCGGTCTTTCGTGAGCATGACCAGTTTAATAATCTTTTCCCGAACGATCGTACTAGATACATTTATTTACGCTGTGTACTTTGACAGACTAGGCATTATTCCGTTAAAGAGAAGACTGAATTGCTTAGCATAGCATAATATATCGGTAAATACTAATGCTAACCGATTTATTTGACTACAGGTTGGCGACTTGGCCAACGGTTTTCGCTCACGACCGACGACAGTTGTTGCTCCGATTGACGTCGGAGCAACATAATCTCGGCAACAGATTGTCCAAATTCCAGTTGGTTGGCCAGATTAGTGCCTGTGTGATACCCGCTTTACTCAACCCCGTTATTTCAAATCTAAATTATAGAGTACCTACACTTAACAATATCCTACTGCAAGCCCTCTACATTAATGATAAATTTCATGTTGGATTAAGTCTCTCTCTCTCTCTCCTCTCTCTCTCCTGCTGGATTCAATTAGGCAGATCAGCTGACTAATGAGTGAGGGATCCAAGCATGATTATATTAACCCTTAACAATCGGCCGCTCGACATATTTGTTTTTTTGTTTTTTTTTTGTTTTTAAGAGACAATGAACGGCGGAAGGAAAAACACAGATAAAACAAAAAGGTCCATGTGCATCCTCCATTCATAAAATGTTTGTAACAACTGGATTTAAACATTTGTAGATTGTAAGTTTGTGGAAAGCAATTCGAGGGAAGTGAATTCCAAAGAGTAGTAGCTCTGGGGATAAATTAATTCTGATAAGCAGAAGTCCTGCATTGTGGAGGAGAAAGTGTAAATTCATGGGCGCTCTCAGCTGCCCTAGTTCTACGGGGAAAGATGTGGAGAGGCGGCACAATTGAAGCAAGTTCCTCGGAACAATTGCTGTGAAAATATCTGTAGAATAATGCAAGGGATGCAACGTTTCTTCGTATGGATAATGTAGGAAGGTCCTGTGTGATTGCAGGTTTATTGATTAATCTAATAGCTTTATTTTGAATTTTGTCCAACTGCCTCAATGCAACCACTCCACTTCCACCCCACAGAGGTGAACAGTAATCCATCTGAGAACGCACATGACTTTTATATATCACGGCCAACTGCTCGTCAGTGAAGAATTCTCGAACTCTGTACAGGAGTCCCATTTTTTTAGAGGCATTCTTAGCAATGCTTCTAACATAATGTGTCCAGCTCAAGTTAGTAGTCCGCAGCCATGGATCAAAAAATGCCATCCGAGAAGAAGCAGCAGTGACATAAATCATCCAACGCCAAGAAAAAAACAGAGGCAACCGAGGACCACCAGCGATAAGGACCGAAGACAGCGAGGACCGAGGACAGCCATGAACATAAATGTAGATCCGACAAGAACCAAAAATATTATTAAAGAGCGTTCCGTGAGTTCTAAAATAACAAATTTAAAGGTTTTCTATGCAAACGCTCGTAGCATACGCAATACATTTTCAGATTTAGAGGAGCTAGTGTTTACAGAAAATTATGATGTGATTGGCATAACAGAATCTTGGCTCAATACAGAAGATGGAGACTTTTTAGCAGAGTATTCACTTCCCGGTTATGTAATGTTTGAGAAAAGCCGAATAAATCGAAATGGAGGTGGCGTTTTACTTTATATCAAAGAAAGTCTTAACCCTACCCTCTTGTCAAAACCTCAAATTGTGAACGTCGACGCATCTTTTGTGCTAATAAAGAATAATAAAGGTACCAAAATAATACTTGCATAAATATACAGACCTCCAGCTCAATCAGTGCAAACTGACCGAGAAATTTACGAACAAATTGCAGATGTAAGTAACTCACAAGATACCTTAATTTTTGGTGACTTTAATTTACCTGTGACCAAGTGGGGCGATACTCTTACTTCACACTCCGGACATGACTTGTATACGAACTTGCAAGAGAGTTCGCTTTATCAATTTGTTGGAACGCCGACCCGTGGTAATAACGTTCTTGACATTGTACTTGCAACAAAAGAAGAATTAATAGAGAATTTGAATGTTGGTGATGAATTCAGTAACAGCGACCATCGTACGATAACTTTCACTTTAAAGTTTACTAGTAACGAACCAAATAGTAGCATCGAAAAAGTCCCTAATTTCAAGAAAGCAAACTTCCATAAACTTAGAGCTATGTTTAAAGAAACTGACTGGAGCTTTTTAATTCACAATAACGACATAAATACATCTTGGAAGTTATTCGAAGCCACTTACCTAAAAGCAGTGCAAGACTGCATACCATCGAAAACTCGGCGTCCAGGGCATAAAAATAAGCCCAAATGGTGGAATAAAGATATTTCAAACTGCCTGCTTGCTAAAAAATTTGCTAATGATAGATTAAAATCCTCACAAAATGACGAAGAACGGCTGAAATTTGTAGAGCTACGACGCAAAGCCAAAAAGTTAATTAAGCAAAGTAAAAAGACCTTAGAGTTACATATTGCGAATCAAAGTAAAACAAACCCGAAAGAATTCTATAGTTATATCAGAAAGAAAAAAGTCGTTACTTCAACTGTTGGACCGTTAGTCGATGAAAATGGAGAATACACCAAAGACGAAGAACAAATGAGTAATGCCCTCAATACCTTCTTTGCATCAGTTTTTACAACAGAAGACCTCAGTGATATCCCTACACCATCGCCGATTCAGATTGATAATTCAGATGTTCTAAGCAATATCACCGTTACAGAGAAAGAAGTATTGAATTGTTTAGATAAACTCAAGTTAAATAAAACGCCTGGACCTGATACAATCTCGCCTAGAGTTCTAAAGGAAGCTAAGGATGAGCTCTCTAAACCACTGACAATACTATTCAATAAATCCTTGCAGTCTGGAACTATGGCCGATCAGTGGAAGCTAGCCAACGTAACACCGATATTAAAAAAAGGCAGCAAATCCCTACCCAGTAACTATCGTCCAATTAGCTTAACCTCAGTTGTATGTAAAATGCTAGAAACGGTCATACGAGACAGACTCGTAAATCACTTAGAGGAAAATAACATACTTAAAGATACTCAACACGGCTTTCGTAAAAAACGTTCCTGTTTAACAAACCTCTTAGACTTCTTCCACGATATCCTCAACCTCTACGATGAGAGTAAAGCTGTAGATATTATATACCTTGATTTTCAAAAGGCCTTTGACAAAGTTCCCCACAAACGTTTACTGCTAAAACTAAAAGCGCATGGAATACAAGACGGTGTGTTGAAATGGATAGAAAATTGGCTCAGCGACAGAAAGCAAAGAGTAGTCATAAACGGTAAGGCATCAAAATGGACCAATGTAAGTAGCGGGGTACCCCAGGGATCGGTACTAGGACCAATTCTCTTCTAATTTACATCAACGACATAGATGAGGGTCTCACCTGTACAATCTCAAAATTTGCTGACGATACAAAAATTGCAAATAGCGTACTCTCAAAAGAACAAGTTGACGATATGCAACACAATCTAGATAAATTGTCATGTTGGGCCCAAATTTGGCAAATGAGTTTCAATGCGGATAAATGTAAAGTACTACATATCGGATACCTAAATGAGAAAGCAAACTATTCGATGAATGGCACTCAGCTTAAGAATGTAAACAGAGAAACCGATCTGGGAGTAACAATATCGAGTAACCTAAAACCGAGTCAACAATGTTCAGAAGTTGTTAAGAAGGCAAACAAAATAATTGGCTTTATAGGCAGGTCATTTGAGCATAAATCCAAAGAAGTTATCCTAACCCTTTACAATTCATTAGTCCGCCCTCTTCTGGAATACTGCGTTCAATCCTGGTGCCCTTATTACCAAAAAGATAAACAAGCTAGAACGAATTCAACGTAGAGTTACCAAAATGATACCTAGCCTAAAGAACAAACCATACGAAGAGCGTCTTAGAGAATTAAATCTATTTCCTTTAACCCAGCGCAGATTAAGAGGTGACTTAATTCAAGTGTTCAAAATCATCAAAGGCATCGACAATATGAACTGTAGTAAGTACTTCACTATCGACCAATCTAATTACACGCGGGGAAACGGTTGCAAAATTATTGGTAAATCTTTTAACTCACACGAATCTAAGAATTTCTTCTTCAATCGAGTTGTCAACTTGTGGAATGGGCTTCCCCGAAACGTTATAAACTGCATCACCGTTGATTCATTTAAACTCCGCCTAGACAAATATCTCGCATCAAACCCGCGACTGACTGCGTTTGTAAATTAATAACTTTATTTTATCCCCCCCTCAGTTACTAACCCCTCTGTCCCCTACTAACTTCCTAATCCTGCCACGGACATTAGTTCCAGGGCAGTAATTCCCTTTCCAATGTTCCCTTACCCACTCTAAACCACTGTTTGGACACTTGATCCTCAGTGTTTTGGAGGACAAGCAACCTAGAAGGGTCACTAGATCTGTTGTTGCTTGATTTCCTTTGTACTCCTTTGTAATGTTACACCGAGAATGTCAATACTAGGGGAAGTGGGAATATTTACATCATTAAAAAATATATGGGAGTCAGTGAGATTCTGTCGGTTAGAAAATTGAATGTACTTGGTTTTCTGTGCATCAAAGGAAACTAGATTCTTTTGTCCCCATCCATTAATTCTAGAAAGGTCCTGGTTCAGAGAAATTGCAGTGTTTATTTTTGAATTTATAAGATCGGGTTGGGTGAAAGAATTGGTAAATGTGAAGGAACTGTGGAGTGTTGAGTCATCTGCGTAGGAATGTATTGGATTATGAGTGGTAGATATGAGATCATTGATATAAATGAGGAACAGAATTGGGGCCAAAACTGATCCCTGGGGAACACCAGCATTTATTGAGTGAAATTGAGAATAAAGGCCATCTACCATTACACATATTTTTCTGTTATGAAGATAAGAAGAAATTAGTGGAACTAATGATGCAAGGCCGTAGTGTGACATCTTCGACAATAAGGATTGATGCCAGACTCTATCAAATGCCTTTGATATATCCAGTGCTATTGTATGTGTTTCACCATGTTGGTCTGTAGCTTGGTTGATTTGATGCGTAAGTAGGCAAAGCATGTCTGCAGTTGATCGACATCGTCTAAAACCATATTGCCTATCACTGATTAATTTATTATTCTCAAGATGCTTAATTATGTGATTGTTTAATATAATTTCAAAGACTTTACCAAGAGTGGAAGTTATAGCTATTGGTCTGTAGTTTGATGGATCTGAAGAGGCACCTTTTTTAGGAACTGGATGGATGTTTGCTTCTTTCCAGGGTACTGGGAAGCATGAGGTATGAGTACACAGACGGAAATTTTTTGACAATACAGGAGCGAGCACCAAGGAGCAATTCTTAAGTACTATTGGAGGAATTTCATCTGGACCAGGAGCCTTATCTACCGAGAGATTCTGCAAAATAGTTTTGACATGTCTGGTGTGGATCTTAAGTGAGGGAATTTCAGGCGAATTAAAATTAAGTACAGGGACATCTTGATTTATTTCATCTAAGGTTGAGTTGGTGGAGAAAATATCCGCAAGAAGGTTAGCTTTACCTCGTGGGTCACTTACAAGATTGCCAGTCGGAGATTTTAATGGTGGAATGGATGAAGCAGTAGTGAAGTTGGATTTAAATGAGTTAAGAGTAGACCAAAATATTTTGTTATCATTTGGATTATTTAGAAGTTTATTTGCCTGCTTGTGGAGAAAGTTTGATTTAGTTAGGTTTAATACAGTTTTGGCATGATTTCTGATGTTTCTAAAGTAATTAAAGGCTTCATGTGTGTTTTATCTTGTGTATGCATTGTAGGCTATTGCTTTTTGTTCAGTTACTCTAGCACAATTATGGTCAAACCATTTAGGTGAATTAGATCTTTTACTGTACTTTTGATGAGGAATAAAAGTTTCCATTCCAATTTTTACAAAATCTTGTATGTGGCTCAAGGTGGAGTGTGCATCATTAGAAAAGAAAGAGGTCCAGGGAATATCAATAAAGAAACCTTGAAGACCCTCCCAGTCTGCCCTATCGTAATGCCATTTAGTCACCAAAACAGGTTCAGAGTGGGAAGGTGTGGTAGGTGATAGACAGGTGGCCTGTATCAGACAGTGATCAGAAGATCCAAGCGGGGACCTCAGTGTAACATCATAATTTTCTGAATTGGTTGTAAAAATAAGTCCAGTAGGTGGGAATTATGATTAGGATTATCTGGTACACGGGTGGGTTGGTTGACTAGTTGAGTGAGATTAAATGAGTCTGCAAATAGCTCACATTCAAGACCAGCATCATCAGTCCTGGCTGAATGAGTGAGCCATTCAACATTATGGACATTAAAATCACCCAACACAGTGATTTCAGAAGAAGCATTTAAGTTGAGGACACTGAGTTGTGAGGACAGAGAATCAAAAAGACTTTGCTCTGGAGGAGTATTTGGGGAATGGTAGATGCAACATATGTATTTAAATTTACCAGCAGAAATTAATTTGTATATAGAATAATCAAAATAGGGACAATTGAAACTAGTAACCTCCTCCAGGGCAATTTCAGATTTTGCGAAGCAACATACACCTCCTTTAGGTCTGAAATTTTGGAGCAGTTGATAACCTGGAAAATTAAATCTAGACGTGTCAGATGTGGAAGTTACTTGAGTCTCTGTCAAAAAAAGGAGAGTAGGGGATTCTGCTTGAAGAAATTGGTGTACAGAATTGATGTTAGAGTGAAGTCCCCTTATATTGCTAAAGAAAAAGCTGCACCGACGAGCAGCTTTGGGACGTTGCAATGCTCTTGACACAGTCGCATGATGACGACCGGGAGGGCCCTGTGTCAATGACCCAACCCTGCCGGGGGTGGATATCCGAGGGACCACCAGGTTTGCTCTTAACAATTATACTGCCATATTTATTGGGTAAGGTGTATGGTGTTACATGTATGATATGTAGTGGGAAGAGTAGTGTTTTATGGATAGAGGATAGCAATGTAGGGCAATGTCGTGAAGTTGGATGTGTATGTTATATAAAGAGGGTTTTCCTGATACCCCTGATGTGTGAGGCAGAAAGATATGTATCCAGCTACCAAGGCCTGGGAGAGAAAATGTAATTCAGGCTATTCCCTGAGTCTCCCGAAAGCTTGGCGGTAGTACTTCTCTGGGCGGGGAGTTAAAGAAAACGTGCCCATATGCGGGCCTCGACAGATGTCGAGTGCAATTTTGAGCACGTAATGTGCTCTGAGAGAGAGCTGAGCGCTGCGAGGAGCATAGATTCCCGCCTGACCGCTCGCCACCACCGCCGTGGGTCGACTGAAATTTATTACACCCTCCTCCACCCTCTCTCACTCGCTACACAGGGAATTATGTAAGGAAATTACCTTATTTTAGGGTTTTTGCACTCGTGTTGCACGATCGTTGCAAGAGAACCAGTGGTCGTAGAAGGATGGTTCTGGTGTCATTGGAAAGCTCTGTTTACGCCCTTTCAGGGATAGATACTTGTATTACGCTCTGGGTCTTGTTTATGCATGAAAAAGAGCACAGAAACAACCCCATTTATGGTAAAACCACCCGCTTGGCAGGTGGTAGAAGTTACCGACCGACCCGCTCGTAATGTGTTAAGTCAGGCGAATATCTTATTATACTTTATATAAACTCTATATGTATATATATATATATATATATATATATATATATATATACAGTATATATATATATATATATATATTTGGAGGTAAAATCACAAATATGTGTGATCAAGTTATGTAGTAAAACTCGCTAGGAAAATTGAAACAATGGAACACCAAGCATTTGTCTATTCTCTCAAGACATCTTCAGGGTAATACCCTGAAGATGTCTTGAGAGAATAGACAAAAGCTTGGTGTTCCATTGTTTCAATTTTCTAGCGAGTTTTACTATATATATATATATATATATATATATATTTAGCCTATATGTGTGCAGTATATATATTTTTTTTTCTTTTTCTTCTATATTCCAACTACTCCCTCCTCTCGGGCATAGGCTGATAGCCTTTACACTCTACCCCTGAACACGGCGAGGCCCGTGAGGTCTTGTTCCAGTCTAGGGAGTGAGACATGCGAAGCACCCATTCACGGCTCGAACCCAACTCCATCTCTGAAGCTGCCTCGCCCCCGTGCTTCACAGTCTCACTCCCCAGGCTCGGACCCTCACTCTCAGAACGCCACCTATTGAGCAATTAACTCACTAGGCATTGCCCCCTTGTAGCATATTTTGAATATGGGAATATTCATACAGTGCTATTTAATCAGGGAACAGTGAGGGTATTTTGTTTTGTCATTTCGGTGTGCTGTGGTAATGCACTGATACTAGGTACAGCACAAATTCCATCCCAATAATATCTTCCCATTGACATATTGGGATTCGAACCTGGGTCCATTGGATTACCAGTCCAGTGGCAAGACCACTCTGCCACACCTCCCCTATACTGTATATATATATATATATATATATATATATATATATATATATATATATATATATATACAATTTATAGTATGGAGGTTAAGAAATGAGGAAGGAATTAGGCATCAAGAGTTAGTGGAAGAGGCATTATAATACAGTAAGTCTATATGTGTTCCAGGATGGTAGTGTATATCAGTGGTGGTTACAAGGGGTGAGTGGAGGATGGAACCGTAAGAGAAAGAAGGTAAATACAAAGTAAATGGAAATAGTGGAGCGTAAAAAGAGGGGAGAAGATATCGGACCAGAATAAGAAAGAGAGAGATACAAACTATGTGTTAATCAAAGAGGATAATGTTGTTGAGTGTAGTAAGAATGTTGAGGTGCAGGATAATGGTGGACATTGGGGGAGGTATAAAGCAGAACCATGTCACTACCAGAGTAGAAACAGGCAGGTTGGCTGTTAAAAGTAATAATAACACAACTTTTCCAGGAATGTTTGGTGGAGAAACTTGAAAACAAGGTGATAAATATGGTATCAATCTATTATATAAACACACTAAATGAGGACGTATAATTTACCTCATTGTAAGTAGGCATTATAATGTAGATGCAAGACGATAATTGAGGGAGTTGCTTAAAGTAGATTCGGCATATATATTGGATGTAGAAGCTGTCAATTTAATAAATATATATCAATAGAATTATCAAATATTAATATGAAGAGATCAACGTGTGATTAAAAGTGTATTAAGCAAATCTAAACTGGGAATGGTTTGTATTGCCCATGTAGATACAACAGTGATTAACTTCCAATTATAATACTAGTATTAATCAGGTAGGTAATATTGTTGAATAGTTACACATACAGTATAACTAAATTTATAACACAAACATCACAACATAACATTGTCACTAGAATTATTATACGCAGGAAACCCGATTTGGAAAATATCCCCCAGACAGAACAGATTAACTGATGTGCTGTATAACCCAACAGCCACAAACACTCCAAATTGTCCAGCCTGGAATAGCAGCCAACTACAGGTTAATTCCAGGTAAATTAATGATTGGTGTGTGGTATAAAAGTTTGAACGAGGAAGCTGGGCCCAAACCCACAACACCTCATCAACCAGGAAGTCCTAATATTACACAACCACAAAGACACTTCATTACCCCGGATCCAGCCTTTATGGATGGTTGAATTGTGGGACTAAGGTAATATCTGGGGTGGGGTGGGGATGGCAAGTAAACAAATATGAGGTCGGAGAGATGGAAAGCGGTACCGAAAGGACGTTAAATGAAAGCCGAGGTCTTTCTGTTTAGTCTGTATTATTGTATATAACACAAAATACAAACACAAAATACAAATGGTTCACATATCTAATTATGTTTTTGGAAGTAATAATACTACACTGTTGGAAGGGCAAGGGTGTCACTGATTTCAATTTAATTCCTAAGAACTGTGAATCCAATCAATTATTCTGATATTAGGATATAACGATATGTGGATATATCGATATAAGGATAATTGTGTATATCATCTATTTTTTTTTTTTTTTTTTTTTTTTTTTTTTTTTTTTTTTTTTTTAGGGAAAGGTGGGTGAGAGGAGAGGGTTTTATGTGGGAGGCAAAGAGTTCGCCAATGAAAGTAATTGTATATATAGACTCACTGAACACTTGCTATATATTATGTATGGACAACTAATATCAAACCAAAACTATTCTTCCACACAAGAAACATTGGCAGCCTGTTAAAACAAATCACCATTATCTTTGACTCATTCCTCAATTGTTCGTACACTTTATCTGACCTCAATATTTGCGACCCTACATATTTGCTCTGTCTCTCCTGTTCGCTTTGTTTTCGGTTCTAGAAATCCATCAGTCAAAATTAAGCCTGACTAGTATTATAAAGCGCTGTAGTTTTCTGGGAATTTCTACTGGGTACTTCCGTAGTACTTGGGGGAAATACGTTATGTGTTTTGTTCTGAGTATCCTTAAGAAGGGCTGTTTGTGAATGATTAATGTAGATTACACCTGTATGATTCCTGTACCGTCTGTATTGGGGAATTGAGAACATTTATCTCAATCTTACTCGAATTTCGTTCACAGCGTGATGCAATGCATACAGTTTTGTTATAGTGATAATTGTGACTTGGAAGTTGTGACTATATTTAATGACATATCCAAAGTATACACCTTGATATATCAACATTGTCAGTATACACCTTGATATATCAACATTGTCAGTATATGTTTATGTTCTAGTCTATCAACTATAACTAGCCTAGATATCTTAACTCTAACCTCTTGAACCTCAGGATGGGCTGCAACAGACGGGCTGAAATTTCCTACACCTATTAAGTATTTGAGTGTTTTCCAACTGGTATAAGCTTAATTATTAAAGTCCTTTTGGAGTTATGAGAGATTGAGGTAGGAATTTCTGACCTAACTAACATTTATAGGGTATAGCACTAATTGAAATATTCTAGGGATCCAGTTGAAATAGATAACTAAAAATATGCAATGTAACGACGATTTTGATGTATATTATGTCTTAATTGGTTCCTTTAGATAATTGTATATACTGTAGCTTGGAAGGATTAATCATGAAATAGGTTAATGGAGACATATTGTATTGTATATAATAATGTCAGGCCAATAATAAGTTGCATACTTTCTTATGGTGTTAACTGAACTACATTTATCTCGTTTTCGTCATTGCAATTTGCTTAACATTAGAATAATTACTTTGATTTCAAATATTATAAAGATAACCAAATATCGCCAAGCATTTTAACATAGTGCAGTTAGCTGTAAGGTTTATGGAACACAAGTATTTTGGACATTAGAGTAGTGAACTAATTATCGACATTGAAATATTATATAAACTGTTCGTTGTTCGTACTAACAATGCTGAACTACCTGGACTGGCCTTGAACTGCTGCACAAACATATACTGGCTGGTTTATGACGGTGTTCTTTGTTCTATTTATATTCTTGACCATCAAACGTTTAGTCCGAACCACACTGAATATTGATGCAATTACTGTTACTTACTTTTGAGAGAGAGAGAGATAGAACATTAATTTAATATATCAGTTGCCCTCTGACCCTTGACAGTTGCCCTCTGACCCTTGACCAGTGCGGACGTCCCCAGTGACCGCTAGTGTAACTGTTTACCCTTAGTGAGGTCCTAGTGAACTTTCTTAGTGATGGCTGTTGTTGATGAGTCTGCTGTCTCCTCCCATACTCTCCAGCTTTGTCTTGCTTTGCAAGAAAGACTGGAGAGTGTGGAGCAGGAGATTCAGTGTCTCAAAGATGAAAATTTGGCCTTGAGACTAGCTATGGCGGAGAAGAAGTGTGAGGCTGCCGGAAGTGTTCTCAGGGATCGTAAAGCCCCTTGGAAAGTGGTGTCGACAAATGCAACGGCCTGCAAGCTGAAAAAGGCAGCCACTCAAGACCCACAACAACTTCAGCACCTTGGCTGATGAGAGTGATGGCGAGGAAGTGGCGATCATCGAGGCAGTGAGAGGGGAGGGGGGGGGGGGGGCAGTCTGCTGCTGTTGCTGCAACAACTGCTGCTACAACTCCGGCTACACGCCGACAACGGAAAAAAGCTAAGTTCATTGTCGGTGATTCAATGGTTAGGTACCTTGACGGGGCTACTAACACTCATGTTAGTAAAGTTGTCTGCCTACCTGGAGCCGGAGTCGGGAGGGTGGCAGAGAAGATGGATGGTGTCCTAGAAGTGGGTGGGGAGGACCCCATCATCTTCATCAACGCGGGGTCCAATGACATGGAGATGCAGGACTGAGGAGTTGCTGACCAAGTACCAGGAAATGCTGGAGAGGATCAAGGGTGGATTTCCTGTGGTACACAGTATCCTGCCAAGAAGAGGGGTACGGAAGGAAAGGTCCTCCAGGGCTATTGGTGTAAATAGCCGGCTGGAGAAGTATTGCAAGGCAAAGTCAATACCATTCCTAGATAACTGGACCCACTTCTATGGTAAGGATGAACTGTATGCCCAGGATGGAGTACATCTTTCTCGACTAGGAGTTTCGACCTTAGCCAGCTCACTGGACAAGATTGTTGCGGGGTTTCGTTAAAAAAAACCTGGGTGTGTAAGTAAAATACTGTCTCCATATGGAGCAGGTACTTCATGTGACAAACCAGTGAGTAAAATAGAAATAATCAGTCAAGATAGTGCGGATATAGTGATGTGTAATAGTAGTATCAATAACACTACACATGTAACTGATAGTAAAGATGAGAATACTGATAGAGTAGAATTTCCGTCTAGAGCTAGTAGTTCAACAGGAAATAATAAGTTAGCTAAACACAATAGAAAATTAGTTGCAAATAAAAGTAATAGGTTGAGGGTATATTATACAAATTGTAGGAGTTTATGAAACAAAATGAACGAACTTAGAGCACTCGTTAGCACAGAAAATATAGACATAATAGCGCTAACTGAAACGTGGATTAATACAGAATCTAGGCATTTTTTAGCAGAATTTGATATTCCAGGATATAGTTTGTTTAAATATGACCGAACAAGTAGGAGGCGCGGGGGTATAGCAGTGTTTGTCAGGAGTACATTAAAAAGCTGTATTAAATCAGGTATTAGACTAAATAATGATAATGAAAGTGTTTGGGTAGAGGTTCATGAAGGTAGTGAGACCATAGGTATTGGAGTTATTTATAGACCGCCTAATATGAGTAGAAATGGCGGAACATCGTTATGGGAGGAAAGTAAAATAGCATCAAGGTTTAGCAATGTGTGCATTATGGGGGATTTTAATTTTACGAACATTGATTGGCAACACCAAATAGGCGACTCCGATTCAGTAGAATTTATTGAGGTAGTACAAGATAGTTTTTTATTTCAATTCATAGATATGCCGACTAGAGGTATTAATATTCTTGATTTGATTTCAGTAACAATGAACATATCATAAATAATGTAGAGATTGGTGACCACCTAGGAAATAGCGATCATAAATCTATTTATTTTAATATACAATGGACAGGGAATGCTAAAGAGAATACGACACTTATCCCAGATTTCAGAAAAGCCGATTATGGTGGGCTAAGAAGAGACTTAAGGGTGGACCCTATTGTTAAGCAATTAAGTCAGGATATGCCAGAGTTAAACTTGCCACCTACATTATAACCAGTTTATTGCTTCACTCCACAATGCTCAAAATAAATATATCCCTAAAAGAAGATTTAGATCGACGCAGAACCAACCAAAATGGATGACTAACCCGGCAAGCGCGATAGGCCTCACGGAAGGCTTCCTATAGGGAACGCGATAGGCCTCACGGAAGCAGGACCATAAAAAAAGCCTTCCATAAAAAAAAAGGGCCTATCAAAACAAAGGAATTTGTCTCTAGGTGAGATAATTCCCCTCCAGTACTCATCCATGTAAATCTCACCCACCCCCCTCCCCTCCTTCCCCACCTTATTCCCCCCTCCCTCCCCTCCTCAATTATCACCTATTTTTCCTCTTATTATCATCATTTATCGGTTATTTTTCTCTCCCGCGATAATGTAGCACAAGTGGGTTGCATAAAAGATCGTTATGCAACACCCAGACACCGGCACACACCGCCCCGCTCTCCTCAGTTGACTCCCAGACAGCGAGAGGGGAAGGCTGCCTGTCTCTCTCTCTCGCCTGAGATTATGACCGGGTGGCCAATATCTTCGTTTTTCACCACCCAAATGCTTTTCCCACTTATTTTAGCACTCTTGAAGGTTCATATATACATCATATATGTAAAATAAAAGCATACCGAAAACAAATAATGGTTTATATTGTAAATATAACGAATTCTGTCAGAATCCAGGGCTAGAAATGCACAAATAACTACCCTAGCACCTACTGTCATATCGCGCTTGTCAGGCTAATAAGCTAATAGATCTTATAGGAAAAAAGAAAGGAATATATAGAAAAATAAAGAAAGGCGAAAATCATCTACATATTATACTATCAGACTCTATCAAGACAGGTCAAAAAGGAAATCAGGAAAGCAAAAAGAAATTATGAAATAAGGATAGCCAGTGACTCAAAAAATAACCTTAAAGCTTTTTACCAACTATATAAATCTAAAGTTAGAGATGTAATAGGCCCCCTAAAAACATCAATAGGAGAAATAACAGAAAATTATTTAGAAATGTGCAGTACATTAAATAGTAAGTTTCTTTCAGTTTTCACTAATGAAAATTTGGCACAGATTCCAGAAGTAAATATGGTATATAGTGATAGTATAGAAAATATAGGAAGCGAAGCATGGACGTTGGTTGAGAGACTCAGACCAAGAGTGAGAGCAGTGGAAATGAATTACTTAAGGAGTGCGTGCGGAGTTACATGGAGGGATAGACAGACTAATGAGGAAGTAAGAAGGAGGTGTGGTGTGGAGGTAGATGTGCTGGAAAGTGTGAAAAGGAACAACTTGAGATGGTTCGGCCATATGGAACGTATGGAAAGCGAGAGAATGACTAAGAGGGTGTACGAGAGCGAGGTGGAGGGACAGAGGGGGAGAGGTAGACCGAATATGAGGTGGAAGGATGGAGTGAGGAACTACATGAACGAAGGCGGTGCTGGTTGGGGGGAGGGGCGTCGACTGACTGGGGACAGAGGTGCATGGGGGCGGTTCGTTCGTGGCCACCCCTTCGGGGATCACGGCGTCAGGCAATAGATAGATAGATAGATAGAAAATATGTTAAGTACAGCTAGTATAAGTAGAAATTATGTGCTTAAGGAAATTGACAGACTGAAACTTCAAAAATCGCCTGGTCCTGACGAGGTATATGCTAGAGTATTAAAAGAATGCAGAGATGAGTTAAGTAGCCCATTAGCATTTTTATTTAACAAGTCATTAGAAACAGGTTTAGTTCCAGAAGCTTGGAAGCTTGCAAATGTAGTTCCGATCTTCAAAAAGGCTGATAAATCGATAGCATCCAATTAGCGTCCCATTAGTCTGACATCAATCATAGGAAAGTTGCTAGAGTCTATTATTGCTTGGAAAATTAGAAGCCACTTAGAAAAATTTAACTTAATACATTCTTCTCAGCATGGATTCACTCAGGGACGTTCTTGCCTTACTAATTTGCTTAGCTTTTTCTCAGAGGTATATGAAGCAGTAGATAGTGACAAGTCATATGATATTATTTATTTAGATTTCAGTAAAGCTTTCGACAGAGTCCCTCATGAGAGATTGATGAAAAAGGTTGAGGCACATGGAATAGGAGGATCGTTGTTGGGATGGATTAGGTCATGGCTAATTGGTAGGAAACAGAGTCAGCATAAATGGTACCAAGTCAGAGTGGGGAGCAGTCAAAAGTGGTGTCCCCCAGGGATCGGTATTAGGTCCCCTGTTGTTTCTTATATACATAAATGACCTAGATTTAGGTATAACTAGTAGGATAAATAAATTCGCAGACGATACTAAAATGGGGAGATCAATTGATTCAGATAGCGATATAGAGTGCCTCCAAAGGGATCTAGATACCTTACATGAATGGTCAGTAAATTGGCAGATGAAGTTTAACATTGACAAATGCAAGGTATTAAAGATAGGGAAGATGCAAACAAATGTTAAATATAAACTAGCTAATTTAGAATTAGAAAATTCAGACTGCGAGAAAGATCTAGGTGTGTTTGTTAGCAATGATTTGAAGCCTAGAAAACAGTGTACAAGCGTTCGTAATAAGGCAAACAGGATTCTCGGGTTCATCTCTAGGAGTGTGAGTAACAGAACTGCTGATGTTATCTTAAAACTTTACTTGTCATTAGTGAGACCCCATATGGATTATGCTGTCCAATTTTGGTGTCCTTATTACAGAATGGACATAGATTCATTAGAGAGAGTACAGCGTAGAATGACAAAAATGATCCATAATATTAGAAATCTTCCGTATGAAGAAAGGTTGAAGAAATTAGGTTTACATTTGTTAGAGAGACTCAGAGTTAGAGGGGATATGATAGAGGTGTTCAAGTGGGTTAGTGGGATTAACATAGGGGACATGACAAAT
This sequence comes from Paralithodes platypus, assembly GCA_032716605.1. Classification (NCBI taxonomy): domain Eukaryota; kingdom Metazoa; phylum Arthropoda; class Malacostraca; order Decapoda; family Lithodidae; genus Paralithodes; species Paralithodes platypus. The sequence continues at coordinate 26,692,825 of CM064570.1, read as the reverse complement.
GTACTAAAGCTCAGTGATAGCGAAAGAACTCGTACCAATGGTTTCAAATTAGATAAATTTCGTTTCAGAAAAGATATAGGCAAATATTGGTTTGGTAACAGAGTTGTAGATGGGTGGAATGGACTACCAAGTGCTATAGTGGGATCTAAAATGGTAGGGAGCTTTAAGATAAAATTGGATAAGCATATGGACGAGATGGGTTGGGTGTGAAGGGGGATCAGCTGGGTTGGGCCAATCAGCGCTCTGCAGACCCCAATAATCCTGCGTTTATCTCTAACCGTTTTGGTAAGATGATCCTCAGGGTATTAGAGTGTTCAGCCTATAATTGGGCTTTGTAATTGAATTGGGATTGTGTGGGACAGGGATCTGCCTTGCTTAGGCCAATCGGCTTTCTGCAGACTCCCATTTTCTTATGTTCTTATGTTCTTATTAACAGTAATATTTAACCCTTCCATGAAAAAAACATATCTTCCTAAAACTGATTATTCACATCTAAAAATTATATTTTGTTTTTCAACGACAGGGCTATTTGATCAAGATAATATGAAGGTAGTTGTGGAAATATTAATAAATGAAGAACTAGACAACATTGAATACCGACGCTGTCCCATGACAATATGTCAGAGCTTGCAATGATGACACCTTGCGTTATGTATGCACACAATTTATACTATCTCCTTCACTGTATATCTCCACTAAAATTCAACATTAATTAAAATTCACTTCCTACAAATATATATTGAATGAAAGCTTCAGTACAGAACACGGATGCAAAGTTATTATAGTTGTGTTTCCTTCCTCTTCTCTAATAAATATAATTATAGGATACGAAGACAATTATTACACGTTTAGGTCTATGTGAGGATGATACTTTTTGTTTGGGCAAATGTACAGAACCTGTGACCGTGTGTGTGTGTGTGTGTGTGTGTGTGTGGTTGGGGGGGGTGGGGAGGGAACACCTATTTCACAAGTTAGACAGTAAAAGAACAGTAGTTAACTTTATTTATGGAGGGACACGTTAGTTTAATCTACTTCTGGTCCTCTGTTCTATGTCTGTATTTCCTACTATTGTTTCTTCTCCTCATCTCTACCTCCTATGTTTATTTGTTGATTTTTGATTGTTGTTATAAATTCCTGTTTAACTTTTTATTACTACTTCGACTTCTTTTCTTTGACCTTCTCCTTCTTCTACTGTCTTTATCCTCTTTTTCCTCCCCCTACGCCTCCTCTATTCTTAATTCTGCTTTGCTCTCTTATCTAGTCCCTCCTACCTCTCTGTTCTGCATCCACTTCCTCCACTTCTGCTCAGCTTCTTCCTTCCCCTACTTGTCAAAACCTCAAATTGTGAACGTCGACACATCGTTTGTGCTAATAAAGAATAATAAAGGTACAAAAATAATACTTGCATTAATATACAGACCTCCAGCTCAATCAGTGCAAACTGACCGAGAAATTTACGAACATATTGCAGATGTAAGTAACTCACAAGATACCGTATTTTTTGTTGGCGACTTTAATTTACCTGTGACCAAGTGGGGCGATACTCTTACTTCACACTCCGGACATGACTTGTATGCGAACTTGCAAGGGAGTTCACTCTATCAATTTGTTCGATCGCCGACCCGTGGTAATAACGTTCTTGACCTTGTACTTGAAACAAAAGAAAAATTAATAGAGAATTTGAATGTTGGTGATGAATTCAGTAACAGCGACCATCGTACAATAACTTTCACTTTAAAGTTTACTAGTAACGAACCAAATAGCAGCATCGAAAAAGTCCCTAATTTCAAGAAAGCAAACTTTCATAAACTTAGAGCTATGTTTAAAGAAACTGACAGGAGCTTTTTAATTAACAATAACGACATAAATACATCTTGGAAATTATTCGAAACCACTTACCTAAAAGCAGTGCAGGACTGCATACTATCGAAAATACGGCGTACAGGCCATAATAATAAGCCCAAATGGTGGAATAAAGATATTTCAAACTGTCTACTTGCTAAAAAGTTTGCTAATGATAGATTAAAATCCTTACAAAATGACGAAGAACGGGTGACATTTGTAGAGCTACGACGCAAAGCCAAAAAGTTAATTAAGCAAAGTAAAAAGACCCTGGAGTTACATGTTGCGAATCAAAGTAAAACAAACCCGAAAGAATTCTATAGTTATATCAGAAAGAAAAAAGTAGTTACTTCAACTGTTAGTCGATGAAAATGGAGAATACACCAAGACGAAGTACAAATGAGTAATGCCCTCAATACCTTCTTTGCATCAGTTTTTACAGCGGAAGACCTCAGTGATATCCCTACACCATCGCCGATTCAGATTGATAATTCAGATGTTCTAAGCAATATCACCGTTACAGAGAGAGAAGTATTGAATTGTTTAGATAAACTCAAGGTAAATAAAACGCCTGGACCTGATACAATCTCACCTAGAGTCCTAAAGGAAGCTAAGGATGAGCTCTCTAAACCACTGACATTGCTATTCAATAAATCCTTGCAGCCTGGAACTATGCCTGATCAGTGGAAGCTAGCCAACGTAACACCGATATTAAAAAAAGGCAGCAAATCCCTACCCAGTAACTATCGTCCAATTAGCTTAACCTCAGTTGTATGTAAAATGCTAGAAACACTCATAAGAGACAGACTCGTAAATCACTTAGAGGAAAATAACATACTTAAAGATACTCAACACGGCTTTCGTAAAAAACGTTCCTGTTTAACAAACCTCTTAGACTTCTTCCACGATATCCTCAACCTCTACGATGAGAGTAAAGCTGTAGATATTATATACCTTGATTTTCAAAAGGCCTTTGACAAAGTTCCCCACAAACATTTACTGCTAAAACTAAAAGAGCATGGAATACAAGATGGTGTGTTGAAATGGATAGACAATTGGCTCAGCGACAGAAAGCAAAGAGTAGTCATAAACAGTAAGGCATCTAAATGGACCAATGTAAGTAGCGGGGTACCCCAGGGATCGGTACTAGGACCAATTCTCTTTCTAATTTACATCAACAACATAGATGAGGGTCTCACCTGTACAATCTCAAAATTTGCTGACGATACAAAAATTGCAAATAGCGTACTCTCAAAAGAACAAGTTGACGATATGTAACACAATCTAGATAAGTTGTCATGTTGGGCCCAAATTTGGCAAATGAGTTTCAATGCGGATAAATGTAAAGTACTACATATCGGATACCAAAATGAGAAAGCAAACTATTTGATGAATGGCACTCGGCTTAAGAATGTAAACAGAGAAACCGATCTGGGAGTAACAATATCGAGTAACCTAAAACCGAGTCAACAATGTTCAGAAGTAGTTAAGAAGGCAAACAAAATAATTGGCTTTATAGGCAGGTCATTTGAGCATAAATCCAAAGACGTTATCCTAACCCTTTACAATTCCTTAGTCCGCCCTCTTCTGGAATACTGCGTTCAATCCTGGTGCCCTTATTACCAAAAAGATATAGACAAGCTAGAACGAGTTCAACGTAGAGTTACCAAAATGATACCTAGCCTAAAGAACAAACCATACGAGGAGCGTCTTAGAGAATTAAATCTATTTCCTTCAACCCAGCGCAGATTAAGAGGTGACTTAATTCAAGTGTTCAAAATCATCAAAGGCATCGACAATATGAACTGTAGTAAGTACTTCACTATCGACCAATCTAATTACACGCGGGGAAACAGGTGCAAAATTATTGGTAAATCTTTTAACTCACACGAAGCTAAAAATGTCTTCTTCAATCGAGTTGTCAACTTATGGAATGGGCTTCCCCGAGATGTTATAGACTGCAGCACCGTTGATTCATTTAAACTTTGCCTAGACAAATATCTCGCATCAAACCCGCGACTGACTGCTGTTGTAAATTAATAACTTTATTTTATCCTCCTCTCAGTTACTAACCCATCTGTCCCCTACTAACTTCCCAATCCTGCCACGGACATTAGTTCCAGGGCAGTAGTTCCCTTTCCAATGCTCCCTTACCCACTCTAAACCACTATTGGACACTTGATCCTCAGTGTTTTGGAGGACAAGCAGCCTAGAAGGGTCACTAGACCTGTTGTTGCTTGATTTCCTTTGTACTCCTTTTTACTCCTCCCCCTCCAAGTCGTCCTCCTCTTCCTCCTCCCTTGTTCCTCACCTTGGTCATTCTTCCACTTAATTCTGTTCATAGTAACACAAGTAGTGACGATGAATGGTGGTGATGAGGCTTAACTTACCTACTACGATAACGATGTTGTTGGTGGTGGTTGTGGTTATGATGGTAGTGGTGCGTGTGGTCATGTTTAGCATATTTATGTAGTCAAGTTCTGTACAGCATAATTATACAGTATATAAACGGACGGATGATGGGAAAGAAAGAACAAGACACATAAGAAGTAGACCGAATATAAATATAAAGTAGACAAAATATAAAACAATAAGCTCATGAGTAGGAGAAGGAGGAGAAGGGAGGTGCCTTTTGATTATCTTGTAAATTTACCCAACTGTATTACGCAATGAGAGAGAGAGAGCGAGAGAGAGAGAATTAAGAAAATAAAACTGAAGTTGGACTAAATAGACGCATACATGTAGGTAAATATAACATTTATACAACAAACTGACTTGTTTCCCTTCTTTTTTATTACTGTCAATCTTTTCTCTCCTTTCGGCTCCTCCAACCATAAACTTATCTCTACTACCTGTCCTATCTCTCCAGTACGGCCACCAGATCCTCCCAGCTGGCGGCGCTTGTGGCACTTTGGCACTGCCGACTGGGAGGCTCTTCAGCAGTACTTCTTTGATTTCCCTTGGAATTACTTCTGCTTCCATGGCCGAGGACCCTCGAGAGTGCTGAACGCATTACCAAGGTAATCCTCTCGGACATGGAAGCGTACATTTAATTTTCTTTCTCTCAGACTAATGTAAAAAAATCTTGGTTTATTCTAGCTTGTTCGACTGCTGTCCGCAACAAGGAGGAAGCATCCAAACAGTACCGACGCCTTAAAACTCAAGAATCTCATTCTTCCTATGTTTCTGCCGGAATCAAGCCAAATCTGTTCTTCGACTTGCCAAGCACTCTTTCATCAATAATAAATGCACTGAACTATCCACTAGGGTGGATGGGACTCGTTAGCCTTGGTCGGCAACTCATCTAGGGGAGACAACCTTATACAAATCCGGGTGGATGGGACTAGTCAGCCTTGGTTGGCAACCTGTCTAGGGGAGTAAACCTGATACAAATCCGTACTGCTTACCTAAGGGTAAGGCAGGTTAGTGGATGGATTAGCCGAATACCACTGTAGAAAAATAGTGCTAACAAGATACACAGAGGGCCTCGGAGTCGGACGGATCCTAAATTGAGTGGTCAAGCCTGTAAGTCCTTCACTAAACTGGCTCGGGTTGTCCCTCTCACAGGGAATAGGTCCGCTTGGGGGCATTCTGTGTATGGCCACCCTCGTAAGGGGAGTAAGGCGTCCGGCAATAGATAGCTAGATAGATAGAACTATCCAACTCTACCTCTTCACTCCCTTTTTCCACTCTGATGGCACAACCATCACTTATTCCTCTGACAGAGCTGAACTCTTCACTCAAACTTTTGCTAGAAACTCCACCTTGGATGATTCCGGTACTATTCCTCCCTCTCCACCCGTCTCTCTCCTACTTATGCCTAATATCCTAATCTCTTCTAAGTTGAACTTTCTACCCTCTCTGGGCTTAATACTAAGAAGGCGTACAGTCCTGACGGTGTTCCTCCTGTTGTACTTAAAAGCTGTGCTTCCGTGCTAAATCCTAGGCAAACTCTTTCGTCTCTGTCTCTCCTCTAACATCTTCCCTTCTTGCTGGAAGTTTTTTCTCATTCAACCTGTCCCAAAGAAGGGTGACCGCTTTCAACCCTCCAACTATCGTCCAATTGCTCTCATCTCTTGTATCTCTAATGTTTTTGAAACTATTCTTGCTTCTAAATTTCTGAAGCAATTCTCTTCCCATAATCTGCTCTCAGATCACCAGTATGGCTTCTTTAAGGGTCACTCTACTGGTGATTTTCTTTCATATCTTACTAACTTTTGGTCATCCTCCTTTTGGGACTTCGGTGAAACCTTTTCTATTGCACTAGACATAACAAAAGCATTCGATAGAGTCTGGCACAAATCTTTATTGTCTGAACTACCCTCCTTCGGTTTCTATCCCTCCATATGTGCCTTTGTCTCTTATTTCCTTTCGGGCCGTTCCATAGCTGTGGTTGTGGACGGCCATCACTCACTTCTTCATCCTATCAACTCTGGTGTTCCTCAGGGCTCTGTCTTATCTCGTATTCTCTTTCTAATTTTCATAAATTATCTTTTCAACTGTACCTGCTAAGGCAGCCTCTCAGAAGCTGGGTGTGCTCAACCGTCTCAAGGGGTTCCACAGCTTCTTGCACTGTACAGGGGCACAGTGAGTCCTTGTATTGAATATTGTTCACATGTGTGGGGAGGATCTTCTCGTACCGCACTCCTAAACAAAGTAGAAAGGAAGGCCTTTCGCTCACTCACCAACTCTCTGCAAACTCTCTCTCTTCACCGCACTGTCCTCCTCTCTCGCTATTCTATCGCTACTACAATAATCAGTGCTCTTTAGATATATCCCAGTGTTACTTACTTACTTGTTACTTGGTGTGGAGTTTCTCAGCCGCGCTCCGTCACTAGATGTGACGCTCGTCGCAGCTGCCCTTTAAACCATCTAGCACTTGTAGTCTTGTCTCACAGTGCCATCTTCTAAGTCATAACACTCCCTGAAGAAATGTAAGTGACTTTTTAAAGGCCTTTATGTTCGCACACCTTTTTACATTAACTGGTAGATTATTATAAAGTCTCGGTGCACTCTTTTCGAAGGCCCTAAATCCAAATTCATGATTGCACCGTGGCTCATTCAATTGATGCAGCACGTTGCCATGTCTCAGCATCATATCAGTGCCAACATTGAAGTCTTCCAATAAGTCTCGCACATATTCCGTCTTTTATTACGACTGGGGTTTAAATATATCAGGGCTCTTATTCATTGGACTAGTAATGGCATAAATGTTACAACGGAAAGCGCTAGCTCCTACCTCTGATGTATATTCCCAGTGAACAAAGAACACAAATACTCTACAGAGTTCTATATGCAATAATAGGCTATCAAACTCTCAATAAATGTGCGTCTACTCTAGGCTTAATGTTATGTGAAAACAGCCTATTACTACCTATAACCGAAGGTGCTTGGTTATGGTATGCAAAGTAAGGTGGTAAGAGAAGTTACAGCTTACGTTACTTTAATCAATAAATGTCAGGCACTCCTGCATGAAAGAAAGTGCACTAAAGTCCTTCAACACTAACAAGGAATCTTCTTTAAATGTTAGATGCTATAAAGATGCTCGTATCGGAAATGGAACCCAAAAAGGCAGGCAGCGGAACAATGCTCGTGCTGGCTATGCACACAAAAAGGCAGAATATATAATGCCGTCGGAGCCAAGAATATCCTAAACACAACAACAATAATAATAATCACCACGACAATGCAGTATTCCTATCAACAAAAAGAGCCTAAGTCGTTTGTGTCTCAATACATCAAACTAGGCTGCGAAATGCTTGTGTAATCATAAATGGGTATGCATAAAAAGAGTAATTGGTTTAATATACTTAATGTCTACTATGATTGATAAATTCTAGCTAGAGTCAATGATACAAGATACTGGTGCGCATGGCATGCCGCATAGCCTAGTGCAAATCTCAAGTCTGTGCGTCAAATATTACGTTATAGGGAAGGGTAGCTCTCTTGAGAAACCTTAATACCGAAGTATTAAGCGTTCTCCTGGCGTACCTCAAAGACAAACAATCGAGACTAGAACAGTGCAGAATGGTATAGGCAAAAAGCCCTCATTCGTGCGTGCTCTATTCTCAATGGCACACAGACTAGAATTTACTCAATCAACTCCAGTTCTCAGGTATGTCGTGCAGCTTTTAACTAAAGCCAGCACTCATAGGAAACAATACCTTATAATATCAGACTCCTAGTCTAGCATTATCTAATCCAGCAGAACACTAATAATTAAAGGAAGCGGCAATATGAAAACCAACCAATGCTTCGTGATCCACTTATCTTAACAACTAACATACATGGGTTATATCAGACCTTAACGCACAATACAACTGGCCAGCATGAAGCTGATTTTGCAGAGTTAACCAGAGGGGATATAATGTTAATAAAAGGTGGTGAAAGATATGGAAAATGAGAGAGATAGGCAGAGGAAAAGATTCTCAGGTACAGAGCAGGTGACAGGTAGCAAGGGAAAAAAGATGGATGCGCTCTAGAAACCAGATCTGAGGGAGAGGGAGGGCGAGGAACTGTATATATACTCGCACCAGCTCGAGCCGCGTGGGAAAAAAGCGGTTACAAGTCCTCTAGCCACTAGCAACAGCTTGCAGCATGGTAAGGACCTCTCTCCACCAACCCCCGCGAGGCAGCCAGCCGTGACGTCATCGAGCGGGACAAAAACACTGCGCGCTCCCTCTCACTCTGTTCTACTCTCTCTCTCTCTCCCAGATCCCATCATTACTAGTTAATGCTAAAACATATACTTTACAATTAAATATATAAGGCCTTGACATGGGTGAAAACAAAGAGCCTTTCTGGACTGCCCATGGCACAAGCTTTCGTATGAAATAAAGCACACTCTAATACACAAACTGTAGCCCCATCCACTGCCCTGGCGATCCTAGCGAGTCACTGTAGGACAAGCCATGCGGTTCTAACGGAGTGGTTAACGTCACACCCCCCCCAAGATTTTTCTCAGAGGCCCCAAGGCTCACAAAAATCTGATGGTTAGAACCCATGCTATATCTCCACTTCCCATCACCCAGCGGTAGTAAAATATCTGGCACAGTTCTTCAACAAAACATTTTTCAAAATTATAACCCTCCCCAACACCATAGGTTAAATTATATGTAGTTATGCTCCTCAAGAGCGAGCTTCTCTAGCCCAGCATTCTGAGAGGAGTGCAACTCAGAATTACTGCTATAACATACTAAACAAATTCAACTATCAAAGAAAGAGTTTTTATTTGATTTTTATGTTTATAATTTGTTTATTTCGGCTGCACTATAGGGGCAAGCCTAGTTTTATCTTCTATACCAAACGCTCAACTCCTGCTTTACGACCCAATACGCTGGGCTACAACCGCGAGCCAACAAGCACCAAGCGCAAAATACTATTCAAACTAAAGCAGGAGGCTACCCGTGTGTCAATCTACCCAGGATCATATACCCTTGAACGACCATCTGCAACCACGTTGTCACAACCGGCAATATGGCGTATGTCCAGGTTATATACCAGTAACCTTAGTGACCACCTGGTCAGCCTCATATTCCGATTGTGAAACTGGTCCAAGAACTTGAGAGGGTGATGATCTGGGTAAACTACAACGACCGGACCATAGGCTGGAACACAGACCTCGAAATGCCTCAGAGCAAGTACAACTGCCAGCAGCTCCTCCTTGACAACAGAGCAGCTCCCCTGGGCCGAATTGTACTTCTCCGAGCAGAAACTAACAGGATGCTCCAGCCCATCATCGTCCTTTTCCACAAGGACGGCACCAGCCCCCACACCACTAGCCTCCGTTGCTAGTTGGAAAGGTAGGCTAAAGTCAGGGGCCCTGAGGATCGGGTGAGTGCACAACAGGTGTTTTACTTCTCTAAACACCTTCTCACACTCAGGCGCCCATTTGAACTTCTTATCCTTCCAGTTATCCTCCACCTGAGCTTGACTGTCCCATTCTCCTTCTCCACCTTGACTGCTAAACGTCATCACAGGCACAGTGAGAGGCTCAGGGGGGTGCCTCCCATACTCCTTCATGGGATTAACATGACATAACTGATTGTGCTTCCGCCTGTCTGGAGTGGCTACCAAGTAAACCAGGTCCGATAGCTCCTCCACCACCCTATAAGGACCAGCGTACTTCGCGGATAAGGGGTGACCTACAAGGGGCAGTAGAATCACCACCTCCTGACCCCCGTGAAACTCCCTGAGTTCAACCTTGAGGTCGTACCTGTCCTTCCTGAGGGCCTGAGAGCTAGTCAAATTACGGCCAGCCAACTCCAGACTGCGCAACATCCGTTCTCGACTGTTGAGGACACACTTGAGCATAGAACAAGGTTTTTCTGCGCCCTCCCATACTTCTTCAACCATATGGAGAGGCCCTCTGACACGGTGTCCAAAGACGAGCTCATTAGGGCTGAATCCCAAACTCTCCCCAGGTACCTCCCACACAGCAAACAAAACACATGGCAGGCCAAGATCCCAATCCCTCCCACTCTCAAAGCAACAACAACGAAGCACAGATTTCAAGGCTGAGTGCCATCGCTCTAACACACCCTGGCTCTCCGGATGATATGCAGATGACACAACCCCAACAATCCCACGCTGCGGCATTGCTTGTACAAAGAGGCTAGAAGTGAAGTTGGGTCCCCGGACTGACTGAATCCCCTGCGGGTAACCATACCGGGAAAAATACACTAGCAAGCTTCGGACCACCGTTTTCGCCGACCCATTTCTCATAGGGTACGCGTCAGGGTACCTTGTTGCTACATCTCCCGACTGTGCATCACTGTCCTCCTTCAACTCTTTCGTCTCTTTAAGCCCATCCTCTGCCTTTTCCACAACAGTTACTGGGTCTTCTTCAGACTCGATATTTGGTCCTAATACTGAGTCCCCGAGAAGGTCCGTTGATACTAAACTCTCAACCGCATCAACTTCCAACCCCTTCTCGGTACCCTTCCTCCGCTGATCTAAAGATTGTTGACCAGAATGTGACTCCCTGGATGCAGAATGTCCGGTGACTACACACGCCATAGGCTTCACCGGACACTTCTCAACCCACTCCTGCTCCTCCCTACTCACGTCGTCCGGCTTCTCGACAACGACTAAGGGTGGAGCCTCAGAAGTAGGTCCCGCAAAGTCGTTGCCGAGAAGGAGGTCGACGCCCCCAACAGGTAACTTCTCCACAATTCCTACATCCAGGTCTCGAGTCACACCATCAACTTCCACCTTCATTCTGACAAGCGGGTATGACCTTGTCGCATTAACTCCCTGAACCACAACCACTCGCGCCGTATTTACAGGTTTACCAGTGAAATTCCTCAACAATATTTGCGATGCCCCAGTGTCACGCAAAATTCTCACCTCATGTCTTCTACCCCCCCACTCCACACAACCGAGTCCCCTGTGGTCACTAAAGGCATCACGGACAGGGAATAAGCCTTCCGGATCCTTCGGCACTGGCAGTGTATTTACCTCGGAAGAATTGCCTCTAACAAACTCCGATGTCCTCTTGAACACTCCAATGCCGTGAGCAAAAGACACGGATGCCGGAGGAGGTCGACTAGGGCACTCATTTGCTTTATGACCCTCCTTGTGGCACTTAAAACACATAAATTTCGGTTTCGGCTTATACTGTGATGTAACAGGCCCCTGACTTTTCTTATACGGTGTGGTGTTAGGTTTGAATTCAGGTTTAGTTTCATTGCTCTTTTGTTTAAATGTGTCGTTGCTACGGGGAGGGGGAGGATAACGGTCCCTAGCACTTGCATCGTACTTCTGTGAGGACCCGCAACCCCGAATCAACGACAGCCGTAGATCAGCCATTTCTGCTGCTTCTACTAGAGTTCTTGGGTTTTTCTCCTTTAAGTTCAAAGTTAGATCACTGCCTGTGCTCTTAAAGAACTGCTCCAACATCATTAACTGCTTAATTTCATCAAATGTTGTGACCTTCTCAGATCGGAGCCAGTTCCCCATAGCATCGGAAAAGTCCCGGGCGTGTTCCAAAAAGGTGCTATCTCTTCCCTTAGTTACACCCCGGAACTTCAAACGGTACGTTTCTGGTTTCAGTTCGTAAGCCCTCAGGACAGCCTCCTTGAGATCCTCGTACACAATACATAACTCAAAAGGTAACGCATCGTAGGCTTTAAGACCCTTGCCTATTAATATAGAGGATACAAGTGCTGCCCATTTATTCTCTGGCCACTGGTGTTCCTGGCACTTCTTTTCAAAGCGTGTGAAAAATTCTGTTACACCACTCTCATCAAACACCGGAACCAGTTTCAATAAGTGCGAGAGAGACTGCTCATGAACACGGTTACCAGCCCCAAGTCGCTGTCCCGTTGCCTCTACTCGCGACTTCTCTACGTCCATGTCGGCACAGTACCTAGTCGACTCTAAATCCGCTTGGATTTTTGCTAGCTCTATGTGCTGAGACTGCTGACTGATAGATTTTCTCTCATCTATCTTGGCTAATTCTAATTGCTGCTGAAGCTCACATGCCCTTTGTTGCTGCTGAAGCTTAGCTAATTCGAGCTGAAGCAATAATTCTGGAGTTAACCCTTGAGGAGGTGAAGGTGCTACAATATTTGAAATTACCGGTGGTCCCCCCAGGGGCAACCCACCCTGCCAGTCACCACCCAACTGCGGAAGCGTACCCGGGGTCGGCAAACTACTGGGATGGCTGGGAGTCGAGTGTAGGGGAAGCATGGCCGAAGGGCTCTGAGCACTCAACCCATCTCGCTCACCAGTCACCCTGCCTAGTACACACGTTATCAAGTTATCCTTGGTCATGCTGCTAGTAACCGCATGACCGATAGCTGTGGCCAGGCATTGAAGACCGTACCGATCCATACCCACCAACCGCTCGGCAGTAACAGGCCATTGCAAAAATATCTTAGCATCCTCCTCACAGTTCACCCGATTAACCCTTTCATCATGCTGCTGTTCCTCAGTTTCGACATTACGTACTGTGTCTCCATTCTCCTCTGACCCGGTATAAGACATGATGCTCACAACAATTTCTCACCACAATATTCAGAAAAGAAGTACCCCAAACTCTTATACCTCAATATACACACTCAAATTCTCGGAAATACTCAAAGGCTATACTATGTTGCAAAAAAAAAATATTCTTGCTGATCCCCGCAAAATATTCTCCAAAACAACAAATGTTCCCTGCTAATATATGTAGGTTCACAAAAATCCTGGCAAGGTAGCCATTTGTTACGACTGGGGTTTAAATATATCAGGGCTCTTATTCATTGGACTAGTAATGGCATAAATGTTACAACGGAAAGCGCTAGCTCCAACCTCTGATGTATATTCCCAGTGAACAAAGAACACAAATACTCTACAGAGTTCTATATGCAATAATAGGCTATCAAACTCTCAATAAATGTGCGTCTACTCTAGGCTTAATGTTATGTGAAAACAGCCTATTACTACCTATAACCGAAGGTGCTTGGTTATGGTATGCAAAGTAAGGTGGTAAGAGAAGTTACAGCTTACGTTACTTTAATCAATAAATGTCAGGCACTCCTGCATGAAAGAAAGTGCACTAAAGTCCTTCAACACTAACAAGGAATCTTCTTTAAATGTTAGATGCTATAAAGATGCTCGTATCGGAAATGGAACCCAAAAAGGCAGGCAGCGGAACAATGCTCGTGCAGGCTATGCACACAAAAAGGCAGAATATATAATGCCGTCGGAGCCAAGAATATCCTAAACACAACAACAATAATAATAATCGCCACGACAATGCAGTATTCCTATCAACAAAACGAGCCTAAGTCGTTTGTGTCTCAATACATCAAACTAGGCTGCGAAATGCTTGTGTAATCATAAATGGATATGCATAAAAAGAGTAATGTCAAAACTATTTTGCAGAATCTCTCAGTAGATAAGGCTCCTGGTCCAGATGAAATTCCTCCAATAGTACTTAAGAATTGCTCCTTGGTGCTCGCTCCTGTATTGGCAAAATTTTTCCGTCTGTGTACTCATACCTCATGCTTCCCAGTACCCTGGAAAGAAGCAAACATCCATCCAGTTCCTAAAAAAGGTGCCTCTTCAGATCCATCAAACTACAGACCAATAGCTATAACTTCCACTCTTGGCAAAGTTTTTGAAATTATATTAAATAATCACATAATTAAGCATCTGGAGAATAATAAATTAATCAGTGATAGGCAATATGGTTTTAGACGATGTCGATCAACTGCAGACATTCTTTGCCTTCTTACGCATCAAATCAACCAAGCTACAGACCAACATGGTGAAACACATACAATAGCACTGGATATATCAAAGGCATTTGATAGAGTCTGGCATCAATCCTTATTGTCGAAGATGTCACACTACGGCCTTGCATCATTAGTTCCACTAATTCTTCTTATCTTCATAACAGAAAAAAATACGTGTAATGGTAGATGGCCTTTATTCAATTTCACTCATTAAATGCTGGTGTTCCCCAGGGATCAGTTCGCCGCCCAACTCTGTTCCTCATTCATATCAATGATCTCATATCTACCACTCATAATCCAATACATTCCTACGCAGATGACTCAACACTCCACAGTTCCTTCACATTACCAATTCTTTCACCCAACCCGATCTTATAATTCAAAAATAAACACTGCAATTTCTCTGAACCAGGACCTTTCTAGAATTAATGAATGGGGACAAGAGAATCTAGTTTCCTTTAATGCACAGAAAACCAAGTACATTCATTTTCTAACCGACAGAATCTCACGACTCCCATATATTTTTTAATGATGTAAATATTCCCACTTCCCCTAGTATTGACATTCTCGGTGTAACATTAACTACTAACTTGAGCTGGACACATTATGTTAGAAGCATTGCTAAGAATGCCTCTAAAAACTGGGACTCCTGTACAGAGTTCGAGAATTCTTCACTGACGAGCAGTTGGCCGTAATATATAAAAGTCATGTGCTCTCAGATGGATTACTGTTCACCTCTGTGGGGTGGAAGTGGAGTGGTTGCATTGAGGCAGTTGGACAAAATTCAATAAAGCTATTAGATTAATCAATAACCTGCAATCACACAGGACCTTCCTACATTAGCCATACGAAGAAACGTTGCATCCCTTGCATTATTCTACAGATATTTTCACAGCAATTGTTCCGAGGAACTTGCTTCAATTGTGCCGCCTCTCCACATCTTTCCCCGTAGAACTAGGCAGCTGAGAGCGCCCATGAATTTACACTTTCTCCTCCACAATGCAGAACTTCTGCTTATCAGAATTCATTTATCCCCAGAGCTACTACTCTTTGGAATTCACTTCCCTCGAATTGCTTTCCACAAACTTACAATCAACAAATGTTTAAATCCAGTTGTTACAAACATTTTATGAATGGAGGATGCCTTTAGGCACATGGACCTTTTTGTTTTATCTGTGTTTTTCCTTCCTCCGTTCATTGTCTCTTAAAAAAAAAAAAAAAAAAAAATTGGTTTAATATACTTAATGTCTACTATGATTGATAAAGTCTAGCTAGAGTCAATGGTACGAGATACTGGTGCGCATGGCATGCCGCATAGCCTAGTGCAAATCTCAAGTCTGTGCGTCAAATATTACGTTATAGGGAAGGGTAGCTCTCTTGAGAAACCTTAATACCGAAGTATTAAGCGTTCTCCTGGCGTACCTCAAAGACAAACAATCGAGACTAGAACAGTGCAGAATGGTATAGGCAAAAAGCCCTCATTCGTGCGTGCTCTATTCTCAATGGCACACAGACTAGAATTTACTCAATCAACTCCAGTTCTCAGGTATGTCGTGCAGCTTTTAACTAAAGCCAGCACTCATAGGAAACAATACCTTATAATATCAGACTCCTAGTCTAGCATTATCTAATCCAGCAGAACACTAATAATTAAAGGAAGCGGCAATATGAAAACCAACCAATGCTTCGTGATCCACTTATCTTAACACCTTACGAGCGGCCTATGCGGTTTATTTATGTGTACCGCCCAGCGGGGTGGTTTTAGCCAAAATAGGGCTGTTTAAGTGATCATTTTCATGCCTAAATAAGACCCAGAACGTAAAACAAGTACCTATCCCTGAAAGGGCATAAACAGAGCTTTCGAATGACACCATAACGATCCTTGTATGATGGATAGTTTTCTTGCAATAACCGTGCAACGCGAGTGCAAAAAGCAGGTAATTCGGTACTTTCGGTACATAATTGAGTATGTAGCGAGTGAGAGAGGGAGGAGGGAGCTGAGATTTGTGTCAGTAGGTTCGCCGCGGTGGTCTGGAGCAGTCATACGCTCGCTAGTCTCCTGCCACCACTTGTCTCTCTCTCTCAGCCACATTACGTGCTGAAATTGCCACTCGAGTTATGTCGAGCGCCGCCACATAGTCCAGCTTTATTTAACTCGACTTAAGTGGTGGGCCGCTTTTTAAGGGTTAACAACTAACATACATGGGTTATATCAGACCTTAACGCACAATACAACTGGCCAGCATGAAGCTGATTTTGCAGAGTTAACCAGAGGGGATATAATGTTAATAAAAGGTGGTGAAAGATATGGAAAATGAGAGAGATAGGCAGAGGAAAAGATTCTCAGGTACAGAGCAGGTGACAGGTCGCAAGGGAAAAAAGATGGATGCGCTCTAGAAACCAGATCTGAGGGAGAGAGTGGCGAGGAACTGTATATATACTCGCACCAGCTCGAGCCGCGTGGGAAAAAAGCGGTTACAAGTCCTCTAGCCACTAGCAAGAGCTTGCAGCATGGTAAGGACCTCTCTCCACCAACCCCCGCGAGGCAGCCAGCCGTGACGTCATCGAGCGGGACAAAAACACTGCGCGCTCCCTCTCACTCTGTTCTACTCTCTCTCTCTCTCCCAGATCCCATCATTACTAGTTAATGCTAAAACATATACTTTACAATTAAATATATAAAGCCTTGACATGGGTGAAAACAAAGAACCTTTCTGGACTGCCCATGACACAAGCTTTCATATGAAATAAAGCACACTCTAATACACAAACTGTAGCCCCATCCACTGCCCTGGCGATCCTAGCGAGTCACTGTAGGACAAGCCATGCGGTTCTAACGGAGTGGTTAACGTCACACTTTCCAAAGTTCAAAGCTTGATACACTATAACACACAGTTTGAATATGATCCTCGCTTTCACCGGCAGCCAATGCAGGTCAATTAATGCCGGCGTTATACTCGCACGGAATGGTAAACTCTTTATTAATCTTGCTGCTCTATTCATTATAAGTTGTAGTTTTCGTAGCAAGTAATTTGGTAGTCGATAATATAGAGAATTACAATAGTCTAATTTACTAATTACATGATTGTGGATCAACATTTTGGTTGTATTAATATCCAGATATTTTCTCACAAAAGCAATATTCCTCAGATGATAGGCAGAGATTCGCACTGTTTGATTAATCTGGTTTTTAAATGACAGTTCACTATCAACCAAGACTCCCAAATCCTTCACCACACTACTCACAGTCATCACACTATCATTGATATTGAGGCTTTGCACGCCCAGTCTCTCAAGGTTCACCCGTCTGCCTACTAATAGGCATTCAGTTTTATTTTCATTTAATTTCAGTTGCTTTGACTCCATCCACTTCCCAATGTCTTTTAGTAAACCACTAATCTTCTCCTCAACATTCACCACGTCACTTAGTGCCAGATAGAATTGGGTGTCATCCGCAAACAGCTTGAATTTCACTCCATGTTTCATTAATATGCTAGATAGTGCAATTGTATATATACAGAATAGAATTGGTCCAAGAACACTCCCTTGAGGGACGCCCCTCTCTAGATGCTTCATCTCTGAGAATTTATTACTTATTTGCACACAATAAGTTCTGTTAGTAAGGTAACTTTGAAGGTATATCAGCGCATTACCATCAATACCAATAGCTTTACAGTCTTCTATTAGTAAGCTATGAACCACTGTATCGAACGCAGCACTCAAGTCCAACAAAATTAAGATTCCACACTTCGCATTGTCCATTTGCACGAGTAAATCATTAATCACAGAGCACATCGTGGTGGTTTCCGTAGAGTAAAGTCTTCTATATGCGGACTGGTTGTCTGGGAGAGCCTTCACTAATAATCAAGTGATCCCATAACTGACCCAGAATTACATTTTCAGTAATTTTTGATAGAAATGTTAAATTGGAAACAGGCCTAAAAGAGCTCAAGCATTGAGAATCAAGGCTCCCTTTAATAATAGGCTTCACAATCGCATTCTTTTCAGACGATGGAAATACATTATTTGCAATGCTACAGTTTATTATGTCAACATATATGTCCAGAAAACTGTTAAATTTTTTACTGTGCACTATTTCACGTATCGGTATAGGATCATTACTACAATGGGTAAGTTTTGCTTTCGTAACTATGGATTTAACTGTATTCAGATCCGTCATAGTAAATTCTGTTAACTTAGTCACAGTAGGCTCAGCTACAACAACGTCTTGAGTCTCGACTACTCCAAAATTTCCAACAATGGCATTAATTTTATCACAAAAAAAGTCAGAAAAATCATTCGCCAATGTCATATCCGGAATCCCTTCTGGTAACTTATTTTTCTTCTTGTTTCCCGTCAAGTTGTCAAGTACCACATACAGCTTATTCATGTCAGATCCAGCTTCTTTTGCTTTATTCATATAGTATTCACGTTTTCTAAGCACAATGAGCCTGTTTTCTATATTCTGAGCTCTTTTATAGTTATCTCTTGCCTCTTCGGTTCGTAGACGTCTCCATAGCCTCTCATATTTCTTCTTGGCCTTTTTTGCTCTTTGAATATCAGCATTAAACCACGGCGCACTATCAACTATTACTATTTTCTTTTCAATAATGGGGCACATATCTTCGTATTTTTCTCTAGCAATGCTGTTATACAGATTAGTGAAACATGACGTACAGTCATCTATTAATTCACCGTGAGCACAGTGTTCTCTTTTCTTAATTAGTATTTCATTCGCAACAGTCGATATTAGTAGTTGTGGCTCAAATTTTCTTTTTGACCTACACTTTATTATCTTAGATTGTCTAGGTTTACTTACAAACGGCATGTTAAAAGTAACTAGTTTATGGACCGGCGAAATACAACACTCATCTTCAACATACAGCTCATTTATCATATCGCTTTCTCTATTCGTAAAAACCAAGTCTAATGCATGACCACCTCTTGAAGTTGCAGTATGCACTTTATTTATCAAGTGGAAAGACTCCATCAATTCTATAAAGATAGTAGCATAGTAATCATTCGGAACATCCACCCACAGATTAAAGTCACCAAAGACGAATGTATTCGTACTAACCATATCAATTGTTTCCAAGTATAATCTAAAATCATCAATAAATGTACTGGCACTTAAATTTGGGGGTCTATAAACAACAATAAAAGTACATTTCCAGCCTCCAATCTCACAGCCCACCTGTATATGTTCAAAACTACCGAACCTTGCAGATTTACATATTTTCGTCTTCTTAAACGTATTTGTAAGAAAAATTCCCACACCACCACCTCCTTTCCCTCTTCGTGGATTGTGCAAGAAGGTATGCGTTAAAGGAGTCATTTCAAGTATTTTAGCAGTATCGTATTCACTCACCCATGTTTCAGTTACCGCTAGTACATCATATTTTGCCTCATTAATTAAGTCTCGAATTTCAAAGGTTTTATTTCCCACTGATTGAATGTTTATCAGTCCCCCCTTTATCTTTATTAAAGCACTAGATTCCATGATCAGTTAGGTCTCTCACCTTGACTATCTCACTCGAAAAGACCGGGCACCGGGTATCTGATGATGAATGATACACGTCTTGTTTCCCGTATCTCATACAATTTATGCACTTTCTCACAGTCACCTTACAATCCTTCGACCTATGTGTTCCAGCACATTTAAAACAAACAGGCACATCACTGTTTAGTTTAGCAGCACACTTATTTTCTGCATGTCCAAATCTCTGGCAATAGAAACAAGCCAATGCATGGTACCTGTCTCTTATATTATATATTCCCCATTGAAGTTGCACCTTGTCTTTATATTTGTAGAGAGCCGCACGGACTTCAGGCTCACATTTCAGGATATAATGGACTGTACCTCCAGCAGCTGGTTTATCAAAAATCATGGCAATCTTTCCTTTAATATCATCAATCGAATCCAGAAAATCATTCCTTGCAATTAATGTATCAATTATCTCACTCTTGGACTCTTCAGGATGAACATTGCAAATCATCACTTTTGGTTTTAATTTTGTCACACTCCTTGTAGTAACAGCCGGCACCTCTCCCAACTTTTTAACTGCATCATTCAGCATATCCACAGTGCCAAAATTCATCACCATGTTCCCTTTAGGGGTAAACTTCGTATCGTGAATTTTAATCCCCTCTAGCGCCTGAGAAATTTCTCCTCTCTTGTCAGTTGCCTTTTCATTCTCATCCGTCGCCTTCAGAACGAGTAGATTCTTCTTTTCTTTCTTCTTTCTTCTCCCCGCCACCACATCCGACCACCCAGGCGAGTCAGAAACCGCTGACGTTTGCGCGGGGTCAGCGCTTATAGCATCAACAACATTTCCCATACCACTAGTGACTCCTTGCATCTCCATCTTCACTACTTTCAATTGAGTTGAAAGTTCTTGAGTTATACCGTCTAGTCCTTGGGTCATCTTATCATTTAATTCACTCCTGATGTTTTTTAGTTTATCGCTCATTACATCAAAACCTTGGGTCATCGTTTCTTTGAATTCAATCAATTCTTTCATCATTTCTTTCTTTATGTTTTCCATTTCATTCTTAAATGAAGTTAACACTCCAAGCTTTGTCTTACATGGATCACAGACATAGTTTATGTGCGCTACGTTTTCAGTCTTTATGCCAATCAAGTGTTCACATTTGATATGGGCCCAGTTTTTGCAAGTTGAGCATCCAATCCACTTTAACTTTTCTCTCTCCCCATCAGTTTTATCACATTTATAACACTTTACGTCAAGAGCCATCCCAATAGCAATTAAAGGTTTCGATAGAACAGTCTTTGTAACATGGGAGGCAGAGCTCAGGCGGCACACGTCTACTCTTCTACTCTGTAGCACAACACAAGTGTATACCACCTCCTCTACGTAGGGTACGTGGTACCCATCTTGCAACACAATCCCAACCCTATTCTGTGCAACTCTCCAACCCAAGACTGAAACCTTACTCTCAGTCTTTCTTCTATTCAACAGCTGAGCTCTGGAACTCTCTCCCATAATCAGTCTTTCCCTCCTCCTTAATTGCTTCAAACTTTGTATGTCTTTGTATGTCTGCCAAAAACAGAGGGCAACAAACAATCATAGTACTAAGAGATGTTGCTAAAGCCTTTGATAAGGTTTGGTATCTGGGTTTAAAATACAAAATACTAACATTAGGCTTACCCGTTGAATACGAAAGAATACTATGTAATTATTTAGATGATCGTTATGCCCAGATATCAATTAACACCTACATTGGTCAAAGCTTCCCATTACTGAGTGGTGTGCCACAAGGAGGATGCCTCTCACCAATACTCTATTTTCATTTTCATAATGTCTTCACATGAAATAGGTATCAAACAAGCTATAGATTGAATGTCATCTATATTTAAATTTTAAAGAGTCGTCATCGATCCATTGCAAAGTTCACCTTCCACCACTTCCTCAGCGAAATACCAAATCTGTAAAAGAAATAAGGTTCAATATTATTACTTTATATAAATCGTGGACAGGTTGATAGACAGGTACCATGAAGAAGTTTTGAACACACTGACGACAGGTATATTTGGGAAAACAGGCCACTTTCATCACTGTGACAAGTGGTGAAGGTTCCCAGCTTTCCGTAACAATATACGTGGGGCCAATAGGTTTGAAACCTGGGCATAAATACCTCTCCGTCAACACCTTTAATGTTTGTATTCATCTGCATAATTAGTTTTTTTTTTTGCAGTTTCTCGATAGCTCAAGGCAGAGGGGTGGCGACAGCGACCTGGACGTCGAACTCCTTCATTACTCGGACAAGGACATGACCCCTGCCGGTGACCCCCTGCCACGATCCAAAGGGAAGGGGAAAGGGAAGGGGAAGAAGGGTGTTAAACGCACCAAAGCTTTCTAGCCATCTGACGACGATGATGTCGTAAGCAACTTTCCTTTTTGTAATATTCCTATATATATATAAATATATATATATATCAAATTATATATTAATTTAATTCGAAATATACTGTATATATTAATATATACCGGTATATATATATATATATATATATATATATATATATATATATATATATATATATATATATTGTTACGTATCTTGATCCTCAAGTGGTTAACTTGATGAATCTAGATAGCACAGAGATATATATTAAGGTATCAGTCAGCTGAAGGCAAAACAAAAGTAAAATCTAATAAAATTATTTCCTGTTGTTGCTTCCTTTCCTTTTGGATCTTAAGACTTAGTATCCTTTATTGACTGACACTCTTTAATTATGAAAAATACTGAAACTAATTAAAGTCATGTAGTATTTATAAATAATTATTATTTAACCGAAGCTTAGTAGGCTATGGTTATGAACCGAATAAGTTATAGCTAAAGAAGGACTATTAATTTTATAAAAAGTCTTGAAAGATAAATATTAAAGTAAGAATATTTCTGTCTCTTACCCTTTTTGAAATGAATAGATAGTTTTATGATATGTCCTTTTATTTATATTTAATGTAATTATTCTTGGTTCTTGTCTTACGTTAATAGTATTATATTATTATTATCATCAGGGTTTATATCAAAGTTACATAAAAAGTTAGATATATATTTAATAATTAGTTAAATGTATTTCTTAACCACGTATCATTGAGGTTTGATTACGAGTAAATAAAGTTACAGGATCGTTTCATAGATTCGATTCAGGTCTCACTCAAATAATATGAAAAGCAAAATATAATATTTTGAAGCAAAAGAATTTTCTTCAGCTTAGGAAATCACTAGAAGTAATATTAACACAGCCATGTTAGTCTAAGGCGATATTACTAATACGAGACAATAGCATCACCGTACTAAGCACCGTTAAGCAATGTAAGCTTAATTCAAAGAAAATGAAAGAACTCGTAAGTATTAATATAAAAAAATAGTATTACTTTCATCATAACCCAATTACTTAAAGAGTTGCTTTGGTCCACAAGTTAGTCAACTAAAATAGTTAAGTACATAATAGTAGCGTAAACGTTAATTCCCAATCAAATAGTTAAGCACATAATAGTAGCGTTAACGTCAATTCGCAATCAAATAGTTAAGTACACAATAATAGTAGCGTTAACGTTAATTCGCAATCAAATAGTTAAACACATAATAGTAGCGTTAACGTTAATTCCCAATCACATATCTCACTAACCAACATAACGTAAGTGTTTACACCGAACACACTTAACACACATTTATAATCTGACTGACAGTCACAATCCCATTATAATACTTCACCCCGTCTTCCTCCAGCTGCAAGTTCACCTTCCCCAACTCCAAATGAGACTGATTTGAATGCCCACAACTCGGGTCTTATATACCAAACAATGATGGTGTAGGAACGAATCAGGAGGCGGGGGGTGGTGCCTACTCCAATCATAGCTCCTCGAGTCGCATAACAGGTGCCTGGTCCACTCACAGCTCCTGGCGTCGATCATACGTCATAGCATCGGTCATCGAGGTAGTTTGCAGCGTCCCCTATGACGCACGCAGGTGTGAAGGCTAGTTTGCAGGTATGAGGGCGAGCTAGTTTCCCCACTCGCTTGGTCGCTCGCTAGTCTGCTTCACCGTTTGGGTAGTTTGGCTCCTTCAACTCTAATTCTAACTCTTAAATTAACATACAGGGCTCCGTATGTCAGACCTCCCCCCTAGAAAAGAGTTTAAGGAGTATAGTACATAATATTAACCCTTAAAAAGCGGCTCACCACATAAGTCGAGTTAAATAAAGCTGGACTATGTGGCGGCGCTCGACATAACTCGAGTGGCAATTTCAGCACGTAATGTTGCTGAGAGAGAGAGACAAGTGGTGGCAGGAGAGTAGCGAGTGTATGACTGCTGCAGACTACCGCGGCGAACCTACTGACACGAATCTCACCTCCCTCCTACCTCTCTCACTCGCTATATACGGAATTGTATCGGGAAAGTGGCTAATTACATGCTTTTTGCACTCGCGTTGCACGGTTATTGCAAGAAAACTAGCCATCATAAAAGGATCGTTATGGTGTCATTCGAAAGCTCTGTTTATGCCCTTTCAGGAATAGATAATTGTTTTACGTTCTGGGTCTTATTTAGGCATGAAAATGATCACGTAAACAGCCCTATTTTGGCTAAAAACACCCCGCTGGGCGGTACATATAAATAAACCGCATAGGCCGCTAAAGAAGGGTTAAACATAATACATAAATAGATTCACCACCAGATTGGCAACAGCAAGATTATAATGAGGATATAATAAGGATATCACCCAAAGTAGGCAACGTCTCCAGGTACCACATCAGAACATAGCCGGAACGTAGCTGGAGCGTTATTCGAACTGCAAGGCATCTCACAGCTGAAGGCTTGACAGCGCACTACGAAAGCATGATATTTACCTCGCTACAAGGGAGAGCTAATTGCCAAAATCCTCTCATTAAATTAAACTTACTGCTGTATGAGGCCAAACTGGTAAATGCAATCTTTGATCCGTGGCAGTGGGTAGGTATCTTTCTTTGTGACAGCATTGACTTGCCTATAGTCCCTACAAAACCTATGGCTCCCATCTGGCTTTGGCACAAGTATGACCGGACTACTCCACTGGCTGAAGGCCCTTGTGATCAGCTGGTATGAAAAAATTAAGGCACGCTCGACCTGCAGTATACTCCTGCGTTGTGGTGAGACACGGTAGGGGGATAGTTTAATGGGAGTTGCATCCCCTACGTCGATGTCGTGCACGGCCAAAGAAGTGAGCCCTGGAGTATCACGGAACACATTGGGAGACTGAGATAAAACAGAGATTAGTTGGTTCGCTTGATCAGAGCGAAGGTGACATAGTTTAGATGGTAATTCCCTCAAAGCCACTGAATTATACTGAAAGTTGGATAGGCTACATGACAAGTCAAAGTCTGCATGGATACCTTCAGGCTCTGGAACAGTCTGTTGCGGGTCAGTAAGAGAACTGAAGACTTCGTCCGCACCAGGCTGTTCACAGGTCCTGACATTCACTGCCACAGTGGGAGAATCTGGAGGAGAGGAATCAGGGGACCTATGGTAGGGCTTCAACATATTTATATGGAATACTTGCGTGGGCTTTCTCCTGTCTGGGGTAGTTACTAGATAATCGGTAATGCTCACCCTCCGAATGATCTTATATGGGCCCCTGAACTTGGCAGATAAAGGTTGGCCAAAAAGGGGGAGCAGGACCAAAACCTCATCACCGGGCTTAAACTCCCTCTCACGGGCTTTTCTGTCATACCATTTCTTCATGGAGCTTTTAGCCACTGTCAAGTTTTGAGCGGCAAACTCACATGAGGATCTCAGCCGGGTTTTGAAATCTGAAACATACTTGAGGAGGTTTTGGTTCCCCTCCTGGCTAACTAGGCTATCCTGCAATAGTTGCAAAGGACCTCTTACCTGGTAACCGAAAACTAGCTCATTAGGGGAAAAACCCAGGGATTCAGTTGGAACCTCACGAGTAGCAAATAAAAGAAAAGGTACCCCCTTATCCCACTCAACTCCGGTCTCTGTACAATACTTACGTAACATTCCCTTTAATGTCTGATGATATCGTTCGAGAACCCCTTGACTCTCTGGGTGGTAGGTGCTAGACTTTACATGCTCGATACCCAACTCCTTCAGGGACTGCTGGAAAATGTTAGAGGTAAAATTAGTTCCTTGATCACTTTGCACCTCATGGGGGAAACCCATTCTGGTGAAGAATTTGAGCAGTTCCTTGATAACAGTTGGAGCAGAGGTAGTCCTTAAGGGTATAGCCTCTGGGTAGCGAGTTGCCATGTCCATGATAGTTAATAAATAAATGTTACCTTGGGAAGTCTTAGGCAATGGGCCTACAATGTCCACTACCACCCGAGTAAAAGGATTCTCGAAAACGGGCAAGGGCACCAGAGGATGTACAGGCACCTTCTGATTGGGTTTTCCTGTCATCTGGCAAGTGTGACACACTCTACAACACTCCACTACATCTGCACGCATTCCTGGCCAGTAAAAGTGGGCTCTGATTCTGTCTAGAGTTTTTCTCACACCTAGGTGTCCTGCCAATGGTATACAATGTGCCATTTCCATGATATCTCTACGACAAGGTTTGGGGACTACTACTTGATGGATGTCCCAAGCCCCGTCATCGATTGGTCTGTGTGGCGGTCTCCATCTTCGCCACAATACTCCTCCTTTGAGGTAGAAACATTCGCCACCCTCCTTCTCACATTCCTCTTCACTCACGGACCTGGCATTCACTATCATCTCTCTGTAGCTCTACCAGGCCACTAGGACAATTTAGAGGGGTTTCATGGTCATCGTTAGGGTCAAGATGAGCCATAAAGGTGTCAGATAAACCCACCTCAGTCACATCATCAGGCACAGTTGGAGCGTCATTCACACTCTCATCATCCCTTTCATCAACTCTTACATTCGGTACATTTCTGTCGGAGGGAACTGCTACTTGAGACATTGAACGTGTGACAGCACACACAGGGAAAACTGTTGGCATCTCCTTTTCGAGCTCACCGGTTAGTGGCTCGTTAACAGGGGAAAGTGACAAAATGGGGTCTGGTCGGACCTTCTCAGCTGCTACATCATTCCCCAAAAGGAGTGTTACCCCAGGCACAGGGATATCTTGGGACCTACACAAAGCTATGGTGGCCTCACCCTGTAGTAACTCACATTCAATTTCGCCTTTTACCAAGTATGCATAAAACTGGCCTCCAGCACCTCTCATTACAACTGGTTCGCCAGGTGGGCACTCAGTGTAAGGATTCACCATGAGGGTGCTAGTAGAACCTGTGTCTCTCAAAATTTTTACCTCATGCATACAACCATTTAATCTCACGTTGCCAGATGAAATAAAGGGACGGTAACTGTCCTGCACTGATGGTGAAATTATTATTGGCTTAACCCTAGTGGGTTGCACCACACATGCTACTACACCCCTGTCTAGATGATTTACGTTAGCGGCTAGGTACTCCTTCTGTCGGGAGTCCTGCATTAAAGGAACTTTTGGTGCTAGGTACTCCTTCTGTTGGGAGTCCTGCATTACAGGCACATATGGAGTTTGAGATACGGCGGCAACTGTCTGCCCCGATCTCTCGGTTCTCTCCTTGGCCCAGGACTGATAAGCTAGGTGGCCTCTCTTGCCACAAAAAGTACATACTTTAGGGGATACGGGAACGTTCCCTCTTTGAGCATTACTATTAGTTTGGGGCCCACCTCTGTTACCATTGCCCTGAGTCGCATTTTTAGTTGGGGGAACAATTCTATTTTGGCTAGCTGGGGAAGACGTTATAGGCTTGTGACCGGGTCTGTCAGATTTGTGATTGGGATACTTAAAATTAGAACTAGAATTATCATAGGGCTTCTTTCCACGAAATTGGTTGTTGAGCACGTATGTGTCAGCCATGTCAGCGGCGTCAGCAAGACAATCTACCTTTTTCCCCTTTAAATGATAGGATACAGAAGAATCAATTTTCCATAGGAAATTTTCTAACATGAGCAACTCCTTCAGATCGTTGTAGCTTGTGACTTTCTTACTCTTGACCCAATGATTGAAAGTTTTAGTCATGGTCCTGGCAAATACCTTATGGGTTTCTTCTACTTTCTTCTGGTTTTTACGGAAAGATTGCCTGTAAGCCTCAGGCTGCAATTGATAGGTTTTTAGGATAGCTTCTTTGAGATTGTCATAATCCTGCCTAACTTCTGCTACTTCTGACAAATACGTGGCTCGAGCCTGCCCTGTCAAAACAGTTTGTAACATAAAAGGCCATTGATCTCTTGTCCACTTCATACCTCCAGCAACTTCCTCAAACAAAACAAAGAAATCCTGCACATTATCCTCAGTGAAAGGTGGAATGACACTAGTTGTTGTTATTGTTGTTGTTCCCTAAGCTGCCTGGCCGAACAGCCCCGAGTCCCTGAGGAAGGCCATAGCCACGATCGGGCTTTCCCACAGAGCTCTCATTGAGTGTAGGTTGTGTTGTTGGCGTAAGTGGTTGTGTGAAATGCAGTCTTCGATGATGTGTTTAATGGTATGGGGTACTGTGTTACATCCCGGGCAGGCGTCGACAACGGAGTCATCCAGTCTCTTCTGATAGCTCAGGAGAGCTGGATGGTGTCCGCATCTCAGCCTGGCCAGGTGGACTCTGTCCTCGCGAGGGAGGGAGGATTCGGAAGGATGGATTTCGGGAATTCGTGCATGCAGCTGCGTGTTGTCTGTGAGTGAGTGGATGGATTGGCGAGAGATATGAGTATGGATGTGCTTCTGGAAGTTGGTTCGGGGTGGGCAGAGAGGGAGAGAGGACAGTAATTGTGTGTGATACCGTGTGCTGGGTGTTGTTTTGATATTTCTTGGTGTCTGTGGGTGTGTTGCCATGTAGTTTAGTGGGTGGTCTTGGTTCGTGGAGGCTGCTGCCAGGAATTGAGTGCCTCTCATGTCCAGATGGTCTTTGACTTTGAGGATTTTGGTTTCTTGATGTAGATGATCTGTGGGTGCAGTAGCTGTGCAGCCTGTAATGATCTTCAGGGCTTTGTTTTGAATAGTCTGTAAGGTCTTATGATGTGTTTCAGCTAGGCTAGAAGCCCAGGCTGGGCTTGCGTATTCCATTACTGATCTTATGTATTGTTTATATACTGTGGTGGTAGTTTCTTTGTTGTGTCCAAATTTTGTGTGAGCAAGTGACCTGAGGGCGTTAAGTCTGGGTGTCAGTTTCTTTTTAATGTTTGTGGTGTGCTGTTTGAATGTCATATGAGTATCATAAGTTACTCCTAGGATTTTGGGTGTGTGTGTATGTGTTAGGGGTGTGTTGTTTATGGTGAGTTGAGGGATGTATTCGTGTTCACCTGTCCAGCTTGTGAGCAGGGTTGCGGTGGATTTGGCTGGGGCTAGATTAAGTCTGTTTGTAGTGCACCAGCCATGTAGTGTGTTGAGATAGGGTTGAAGGAGATCTGTTGCTCTTCTTGGGTCATGGTGTGTGCATGTGAGTGTTATGTCATCTGCATAGGAGGCTAAGTTTATTTGGGGAGTATTGGGTGTAGTTATATCGTGCATGTACAGATTGAAGAGTGCGGGCGATAGGACGGATCCTTGTGGGACTCCGTTTGGAAAGTTTCTGATTTTAGATGACTGACCGGCAAAAGATACGTGTGCACATCTGCCTGCTAGGAAGTTGGCCAGCTACCTTTTTGTGTTGTTGTGCATGTTTGTGTTGTAGATTTTGTTTGTTAGGTTGTGGCGGGGGATGGCATCGAAGGCTTTACTAATGTCGAGTGTGGCTAATAGTGATCTGTGTGGTGGTCTAGCTGAGTTGATGCCGTCGAAAGCTCTTTGTGTAAGGTCTGTGAGAAGAGTGTTTGTGGAGTGCAGTGGCCTAAAGCCATGTTGTGTTGGAGCTAGGGGTAGGTCGGGTGTAATTAGTTGTAATACTAGGCGTTCCATGACTTTGGAGGGGGAGCAAAGGAGTGTGATGGGGCGGTGCGAGGAGGGTAGCGTGGGGTCTTTGTTGGGTTTGGGGAATGTGATGATGATACCATGCTTCCAAATGTCTGGTATTGTGTTGTGTGAATAGCTGTAGTTTGATATGTTAGTGAGTGTTTGTATGCCTTGTGGTCCCAGGTGTCTGAGGTGTATGTTGCTTATGTTGTCTAGGCCACAGGCGGGTGAGTGCTTGAGATTGTTGATGATATGCTTTGTCTGGTGATTGGTGAAGGGTGTATAGTCAGGGTCTGTGGGGAATTGTCTCTTACGTCGGATGACACGTCGGTCGTCTTTGTGAGGTTTTAGGTGGCTGACATGTGAGAAGTGATTGATGAGAGTGTTTGCTTGTTGTTTACATGAAGGAGTAGAGTCTGTTGTTGTGATTGCAGCATGTGATTGTGTTGTGTTGCTGTTGGAAAGTGTGATGCTGTTTAGTGTTTTGTAGAGTTTTTTGGGGTTTGTTTTGTGATCAAGTGTTTGTAGGAAGTTATTCCAATTTAGTTTTTGTTGTTCTTGTATTTTGTTGTTAGTTTGGGTGTTGAGTGCTTGAATTTGTTGTGTGATGTCTTGTGTGTGGGGTGCTGGGGAGTGTTTCAGTGTGTCGCGTTGTCTGATGAGGTTTTGAATTTCTGGTGTGAAGTTGGGGTTGTGTCTTTTTCTGTTACCTCTTGGAATGTGTTTCTTGTCAGCATTTTGGATAGTTTTATTGAGTATGTGTACAGCATTGTTGATGTTAGTGATGGGTGTACTGTTTAGAGTTGTGAAGTGTTGTTCTGTCTCATTTGTAAATGCTTCCCAGTTAGCTCTTTTATAATTGGTGTATGTGTGTTTGTGGCTAGCTGGGGTGAGTCTGGTTTTGGTGGTGATAATGATTGGGAGGTGGTCAGAGCCTAAGGTTCTGACCACCCTCCAGGATGTTGTGGGGGCGAGTTCTGGGGAGCAAAAGGTGATGTCTGGAGATGATGGGTTATAGACTATATACACTAGTCATAGTCAATCCCAGAGGGGGAGCAATTAAGGGAGCATTTGTATTGACATTTAGTTGAGCCGTACGATATTGATATTCATATTGTTCGGTCGTTGCTCTGGCATTTATTCTGGCTAGTTCTAGTTCGAATATTTGATCACCGGTCAAACCAGGTGGCAATTGTACATCAAGTTGGCTAGGTTTACTCGGGATCCCACCAACTGCTCCGTCACCCTCCCCGCCTTCTACAGGGAACAGGTGGGTTTTTATGGTCTGAGCCATCTCTACTTTAGACATGTTTGAGACAGTTAATTGGAGATGTGAGGCAAGCACTTTCAGTTCGGATTTTGACAGACAGTCAATATCAGGGGCTGTGGGTTCTGATTCTATGAAAACTCTAGCATCTTCGTCATTAATTAGTTGAGGCATGATTAATATTTGGTTTTTAAGTAGTGAAACGGTAATGAAACTGAGTGAAACTGTATGAAACAAATCCTGGCGAGGTCGCCACTCTTCTGTTGCGTATCTTGATCCTCAAGTGGTTAACTTGATGAATCTAGATAGCACAGAGATATATATTAAGGTATCAGTCAGCTGAAGGCAAAACAAAAGTAAAATCTAATAAAATTATTTTTCTGTTGTTGCTTCCTTTCCTTTTGGATCTTAAGACTTAGTATCCTTTATTGACTGATACTCATTAATTATGAAAAATACTGAAACTAATTAAAGTCATGTAGTATTTATAAAGAATTATTATTTAACCGAAGCTTAGTAGGCTATGGTTATGAACCGAATAAGTTATAGCTAAAGAAGGACTATTAATTTTATAAAAAGTCTTGAAAGATAAATATTAAAGTAAGAATATTTCTGTCTCTTACCCTTTTTGAAATGAATAGATAGTTTTATGATATGTCCTTTTATTTATATTTAATGTAATTATTCTTGGTTCTTGTCTTACGTTAATAGTATTATATTATTATTATCATCAGGGTTTATATCAGTCACATAAAAAGTTAGATATATATTTAATATTTAGTTAAATGTATTTCTTAACCACGTATCATTGAGGTTTGATTACGAGTAAATAAAGTTACAGGATCGTTTCATAGATTCGATTCAGGTCTCACTCAAATAATATGAAAAGCAAAATATAATATTTTGAAGCAAAAGAATTTTCTTCAGCTTAGGAAATCACTAGAAGTAATATTAACACAGCCATGTTAGTCTAAGGCGATATTACTAATACGAGACAATAGCATCACCGTACTAAGCACCGTTAAGCAATGTAAGCTTAATTCAAAGAAAATGAAAGAACTCGTAAGTATTAATATAAAAAATAGTATTACTTTCATCATAACCCAATTACTTAAAGAGTTGCTTTAGTCCACAAGTTAGTCAACTAAAATAGTTAAGTACATAATAGTAGCGTTAACGTTAATTCCCAATCAAATAGTTAAGCACATAATAGTAGCGTTAACGTCAATTCGCAATCAAATAGTTAAGTACACAATAATAGTAGAGTTAACGTTAATTCGCAATCAAATAGTTAAACACATAATAGTAGCGTTAACGTTAATTCCCAATCACATATCTCACTAACCAACATAACGTAAGTGTTTACACCGAACACACTTAACACACATTTATATAATCTGACTGACAGTCACAATCCCATTATAATACTTCACCCCGTCTTCCTCCAGCTGCAAGTTCACCTTCCCCAACTCCAAATGAGACTGATTTGAATGCCCACAACTCGGGTCTTATATACCAAACAATGATGGTGTAGGAACGAATCAGGAGGCGGGGGGTGGTGCCTACTCCAATCATAGCTCCTCGAGTCGCATAACAGGTGCCTGGTCCACTCACAGCTCCTGGCGTCGATCATACGTCATAGCATCGATCATCGAGGTAGTTTGCAGGGTCCCCTATGACGCACGCAGGTGTGAAGGCTAGTTTGCAGGTATGCGGGCGAGCTAGTTTCCCCACTCGCTTGGTCGCTCGCTAGTCTGCTTCACCGTTTGGGTAGTTTGGCTCCTTCAACTCTAATTCTAACTCTTAAATTAACATACAGGGCTCCGTATGTCAGAATATATATATATATATATATATATATATATTCCGTTAGTGTGTTGGTTTACCGTTTCCTCAGCTGTGGGATTGTTCATCCTAATCTCGCGGTCATCGCCTACAGGCATGACCACTGATAATATTTGGGCAAGGGTGTTGTTCTACAGCCATTACAAATGTACAGGCGAAGAAATAGGTTGGTTACATAATTCGTAATCGTGTTCGTCATTTTACCCATTCGTATAATTATTAATGTTCTATTATAATTTCACAAAGATTGATAAATTAAACTTGACACAGTGATAATTGTGACTTTGTATCCACCAAATACATTCATATATAGCCATTCTCCCTTTTCGTTCATTCACTGCATAGCTACATTCGGGGTACTGGGAAGGAGAGGATGGTGTCAAATTGAATTCCGATAAGATAGCATGGCTCGGGGTAAATTTTAGACCACACAGGGTTCACGGCCCTAGTTGACTGTCGTCAAACAATATTTGATATTATTTGTTTAAGAAATAATTTTTAGTTTAGTTTATAAATTATTTATGTACGAAAATATTATTAGTTTAGTTTATAATAACGTTTCTTTTTTTCACACAGGTTCTCAGGGATCGTCGGCTCCAAGTGGCAGAGCTTCAAGATGAGATTGCCAAACTCAGGCACAAAAAGACGCCACTGGAGGAGGAGATAGACTTTTTTGGTATATTCATGTGCAACACGCTTAAGTTGCTGAACAAAAATATATCCCAAAAACTTATCAGCAATGCGCTAGATCTCCTCGGGGAGGCCCGAAAGGAGAATCTAAAACTCGACAGCGGGGAGCCCCAAGCACTTGTGAAAGTTCGGGATATAGCCCCAGTCGAGTATCGGGTCACTATTCCTCCTCCAGTGGCAACACGCGTCGCCACCCCTCACCCGATAACGTAAACCACCGCACCTGTCCAGCCTCCACTAACAAAAACCACCGCACCTGTCCCGCCTCCACAAGCAAGCCCTGGGTTAATGAGCCTAATATACAACCAGGGCCCGCACTCGTCTACGCAGCGACCAGATGCGTGGAGCCTCAACCCCGCAGCCCAGCAACTACAACTCTGCCCCGCAACGCCACAACAACAACAATAACAACAACCACAACGACCACCACCACCACAACAAACTCACGGGTTGACCCACAACCTGAGTTTTCGTGGTACAACACCTGGGGGGTGGCCTAACCTCCCATTCCCCCCACATACAGCTACTTACAACTACACGGTAGCTGCTCAAAATGTGTCGCCATATCAGACATTGACCACGGTCAATCCGGACAGCTCGTCCAACATGTCCACATTACCTCCAACCCCAGGAGCACAAATTCACCTCATTATGAACGAAGCAAATTTAGCTTCACCCCCTCCCCCACAAGACAACCCCACACCGACGTTAATCCTCGACGAAAACGCCAGTATCCAAACTCCCAAAAGTGGGAAGGAGGGTGAATAAACACAGGGAAACATAAACATGTTTCCCTATTTTTTGTCCATACTTCTATTATATTGTATCTGAATCATTTATCCACATAAATATGTATCATTCATTAATTCACCATCATTTAATTAAGTCCCTAATTTTAAGTTATACCAATGTCCTTAACCCTTAATTAGCGGCTCACCACATAAGTCGAGTTAAATAAAGCTGGACTATGTGGCGGCGCTCGACATAACTCGAGTGGCAATTTCAGCACGTAATGTTGCTGAGAGAGAGAGACAAGTGGTGGCAGGAGAGTAGCGAGCGTATGACTGCTCCAGACCACCGCGGCGAACATACTGACACGAATCCCAGCTCCCTCCTCCCTCTCTCACTCGCTATATAAGGAATTGTATCGGGAAAGTGGCTAATTACATGCTTTTTGCACTCGCGTTGCACGGTTATTGCAAGAAAACTAGCCATCATAAAAGGATCGTTATGGTGTCATTCGAAAGCTCTGTTTATGCCCTTTCAGGGATAGGTACTTGTTTTACGTTCTGGGTCTTATTTAGGCATGAAAATGATCACGTAGACAGCCCTATTTTGGCTAAAAACACCCCGCTGGGCGGTACATATAAATAAACCGCATAGGCCGCTCGTAAGGTGTTAATACTCATCCATATCACCATCATCAAGTCATAAGTTCGCCATAATTTAAGTAAGTGCCTATTTTTAAGTTTTCTACAGATACATATAATTTTGTTGTTAATTTTTGGAATAAAATAATAAAATATGTATTATCGTATTCAATACCTATTTCTAGTTAATTTCTACTAACCTTATTAGATCATTCCATCTTGCCAAGAGACACGACCTGCTCCTTGGTAATAGTCCTTGAGGTACAATCTCACTCTCTTCCCTGCTACCGAGGAGGTATTGCGTGAGAGGGGTTCTAGAGAGAGTAGCTCACCCTCTTGCCTCCATGTACCAGGGTTGACACGCCGATTCGCGTGGTCCTCCTCGTCCACCCGCGCGATGTTGTGGGCGGGGTAGCGAGTCCGGAGCAGGTTGTGCAGACAACAGATTGCCAATACTGCTGACTCAACATTCTTGGGCTCAAGGAGAATCGATGTCATTAGTAGGCGAAACCTAGGGAAAAAGGGAGAAGAACTGATAAATATAAAGTATTTAAATTTGATAAACAAATAAAATTGTTAAAAATAAACCGAGGGAAAATGGAATAAATAATGGTTATTGTAAATAATATACATTTTACTAGCAATTAAATGGTTAAAAATGAACCGAGGGAAAATGGAATAAATAATGATTGTTATGAAGATTAGGAATTTTACAAAAAAGTGAAATGGTTAGATACCTAGAAACTGACATATAAATACAAATTATAAATTATGAGTACATAATAGTAGACATAGGAATAAAAAAAAAAAGAAAAAAAAAAGAGAAACACATCCTCAGGTGACAACGAAAATTATATATATATGAGTGTTAATATAATAATATTTTTTCGTGCAGACATTCAGACACATACATCATTACTAAACACTTGACTTATTTACCTATTCGCCATACTCCCGAAAGCATTTTCAACCACTCGGCGAGCTCTTGAGAGGCGGTAGTTGAAGATTCGCTCTTCCTTGATCATTTTGCGGTGAGGGAAGGGTTTCATGAGCCAGGTTCTCAGCCCAAAAGCGTCGTCCCCGACGATGAAGTAGGGGACAGGCTGATCCCCACCAGGTAGAGGTTCAGCTTCTGGCAGTCCCACACGGCCCTCCTCGAGTGCAGTATGGAGTGGGGTGTCCATGAACACACCACCATCAGATGAAGACCTGTGGGCTCCAACATCAACATAGAGAAATCGATAGTTGGCATCAGACAAGGCCATCAGGACTATCGAATGGAACTTCTTGTAGTTGTAGAATTTGGAGCCCCCCTTGGAAGGACATTTGATGGCAATGTGTTTGCCATCCAGGGAACCGCAGGTGTGTTGGAAGTCCCAGATGAGAGCAAATTGGTCTGCCACTACCTTCCACTGAGCAGGTGTCCTTGGGCAGACCATTACCTCCCCCATGTACTCATCAATGATTGCATTGCATACGTCAGGGACAATTTTGGAGATGGTGTTTGGTGCAACTCTGAAGGAATAGGAGAGGTCTGTATACGTGTTTCCAGAGGCCAGGAATCGCAGCGTTATAGCCAACCGCAAACCTGGTTCGATACTTGCACGAAAGGTAGTGTCCTGCTTGGCAATCCTTGGCCCGACACGACGTAGCAGCATCCTCATAAAGTTTTTGAACTTAGCACTATCCTTCTCTGCCAACTCGACCATCAATTTGTGATACACACCATAATCTTCACGGCGTAAAAGCATAGGTCGTACATGCCACTTCCTCCTCCGTTCTAATTTCCTCTTCTGCTTCCTTGCTCGTCTTCTTCTGATGAGGGCCGCAAGCAACTCGATCTCTGCATGTTCACGCTCCAGTACCAGAGCCAAGCACAGGGGAACATTGGAGGGTGTAAGTAGTAAATCCATGGCGCTGTAGTTCGGTTGTGTGGTACGGGAGAACTGATGATAAACACTGTTGGAGGGCAGAGCTCCGCCACCCTATTTATACCAACCCTTATCATCCTCTCCAATGACATTACCTAATCATATCCTGTCGCAGGTGGGATCAATGGAAAATGTACCTTCGATGGTCGTCGGCCATTCGCCATAAGTCGCACAACCTCCGCGGTTTTATCTCATCCCATCGTCCAACATTCGAAGGTTAATCTCTGTGCATTCGCCATTTTCGCCCTTTGTCTCACTTCATCCGCCCTTAATCGCCCTCAATTGTCGGACAAAATTCGTAATTTTCGCCAAAGAATTCGCATAATTGCACTTTGGTCGTACTTCCGTCGCACTTCATTCGAGGAAATTCGTCTTTTTCGCTTTCATTTGCTTCTGAAAAACCCATATTCACCGCAAATTTTGAGACATAGAAAAAAAACACGGCCGCACGGCGTTCGCCATCGCAAAATCGCACAGTGGGATACCCCCTTTAGAGATCCACCACCACTTTACATACGCTAATGAGGTATAACTGGTAAGAGGTAAGAATAATAAAAAGCAGTTACATGATCAAAAGGTATTGACTCGGTTGCTGGAGGATTATCGCCTCCAGCAGCAGAGTACAATGCAGATCAGTATGGTGTATGAACTTTGAAGAACAGTTGCCGGGTCGACAGGTATTGACTGAGTTGCTGGGGGCTGATCACCTCCAGCAGCCTAGTACAATGCAGATTGGGTAGCAAAAGTGATCACAACTTAAGCCAGAAATAATCTTATTGTAACTTAACACTTATTTTGACATTCCAAACAATACTTACCGAACTAGACTTCCCAAAGGGCTCTATAAAGAGACTGTGGTGGTAGAGGGCCTAGCCAGCAGTACTTTGTATCCTAAGACCTACCGTTTGGGGGCCAGTAAAGTGCCTCCCCTGGTAGCACTGACTGGAGGGGGGGGGTAGCTTTCCGTGCCCTATCATAAATATCCCGCAGTACCACTTAAATGGACCTAACCCCGAGAGACCCTCTGCAGCTTGTGCACTGCCACATCTAGTTGGGTTAGAATCCAAATCACTGACGGGCTCTACAAATGGACTCTGGTGATAGGGGGCCTTGCCAGCAGCAATTTGTATCTCACGACTCACCATTAGGCGGCCAGCACTGAGCCTTCCCTGGTAGCACCGACTGGGGGAGGTTACTTTCTGTGTCCTATCATAACTATCCCGCAGCACCACATACATGGAATAAAACCCAAGAGACCCCCTGCTGCTGGTGCACTGCTGCATCTGCAAGGGTTTAAATTCCAAATTACCTAACCAAAACTTAATATATAACCCTATCATGACTATCTAGTGCAACTTCCATACGTATATATGGTATATTAGTATAATATATTATGATATACGGAATAATAACTGAATGCAAACGACATTCAACTACTTTTCTAGATATTGAACTGTGTATATAAGTAAATTTTAATTAAGTATGACTGAAGCTCTGACTAGTATACAATAAAGGTTCTAAGACTTAGTAATATTTTATGTGGCCATTTACATAACTAATGAGGGCCAGAACCTTATTGTGAATAAGGTTGAGAGGAGGTAATAGGCATACAGAATTAACCAGTGCCAACCAGTGGTGATGGATGACGTGACCCTTTGTGACACGCCATCTGCTGCAGGGTAAGGCGCTGACGGTGTGCTCGGGAAGACGTTGTTTATATAAAAAAATAATAATAATAATAATAATAATAATAATAATATTAATAATAATTATAATAATAATTATGAAAATAAAATAAAAACATAATAATAATAATAATTTTAATAATAATGATAATAAATATTTTGAAAAAAAATAAAATAAAACAAAAATAATAATAATAATAATAATAATAATAATATAAAAAAATAAAAAAATAAGTAAAATAATAAATAAATAAATACATAAAATAATAAACTAAAATAACATGTATTGTTACTAGGCCTACTTTCATTAAGATGGGAATTACTTTTACCATTTATTTTTGAGATGGGAATTATATTTTAGTCATTTGATTAGATATGGTAATATCTCATAAAAAGAATATTGTAAATAGTATATTTAGTACATCAATTATAATGCAACATAGTTATTTCATAACAGCACACAATAGACTGGAGAATTATGATTTTGTTTTTTGTTTTTGTAATAATAAGCAGTGGAACTTGGATGGAAAAAACAGCTGTTTAATAAAATTCCAATATTAATAATTGTAAAAATGGAGTATTCTGGTTGATCCAGAAATCTTTCTTCTATCTATCTATCTATTGCCTGACGCCGTGATCCCCGAAGGGGTGGCCACGAACGAACCGCCCCCATGCACCTCTGTCCCCAGTCAGTCGACGCCCCTCCCCCCAACCAGCACCGCCTTCGTTCATGTAGTTCCTCACTCCATCCTTCCACCTCATATTCGGTCTACCTCTCCCCCTCTTTCTTACTCCTACTTTATTTCCGTTTCTCTCTTTGTTTACATCTAGAAACCAATCCCAACAACCCACCCGCGAGCCCCCCTATATTCTTCCAAACCCCCCCCCCCCCCCCCCCCCCCCCCCCCCCCCCCTCCCCACACACACACACACACACACACACACATTATACAATAAACTTTTCTTACTTTCCTAAAGCCATCCATCCATCCATCCAATTTGGTTCCAAAACTTGAGGAGACCTTCGGCGAGTATGAGATGTCTGTGGTGCAACGTTCCATTTGTGCTGTTTATGGGTTAAGTTATATCCCTGGAGACAAGGCTATTCTAATGTACACCATTGAAGAAGCTACAGGCGAATCATTGGCTTCATCTACCCTTACGGCACCAGTTGGCCATCCATTTTGCATACTGGTCCTAGATGCAATGGTTGTGCTTCAAAGCATGAAGAAAAGTCAAAATAATGTTGACGATATCAGACTTCCAAGCAGCATTCATCTAGTGAATTGAATCGATGATAACCGGCTATAATGAGGCACACATATTATTTTGTCTTTACTGGATTATTAACTCTAGTAACTCTAGTTTTAACTGAGACTTAGACCGAATATTTGACAGAAAACAGGAAAAAAAAAAATCCATATGCCTAAAGGTATCGAACATTCAAAAATGTGTTGTGAACATTCAACTTAAACTGTTGTGGGGTATTCCAGAGAGTTGGAAGTTCTGGGGGTTACTTAATTTTGATAAGCGGAATTTCTGCATTGTAAAGAAAGTGAATTAATTAGCATTTCCAGCTGCCCTAGTTCTGCGAGGAAAGATGCAGAGAGGTGGTACAATTGAAGCAAGTTCCTCAGAACATTTACCATGAAAACATATGTAGAGTAATGCACGGGATGCAACATTTGTTGATATGAATATTGGAAGAAGATCCTGCGTGAATACAGGGGTATTGATTTATGTAATTACTATATTTTGAATTTTGCCAAACTGCCTCAATGCAACCATTCCAAAAGGGTGAACAGTATTCTATTCTATCTGAGAAAGAACATGACTTTTATATATAATGGCTAAATGCTCGTCAGTGAAGAATTCTAGAACTTTGTATAGAAGTTCCATTTTCTTATTTTCTTGTTTAGCATCGAGTCCCTCCCACCACCACCACCACCACCACCACCAAACTACCAGCTAACAACCATTACCTGGCGTCCTACCATTACCGAGACTTAACAGGTAAAGTTAGTAACAGCCCATCAGATGAGAGAGAGAGAGAGAGAGGACACGTTTTCAGCTTCAGTTTAGCTACTATTATATAACATTGTTTTAATTTGGTTGTGTTTCAAAGCGAGATATATAAATTTCAGATAATAACGTTAGGCGCCACACTCATAACTAGCTTCATGGTTAGAACAAATCTCATCAACATATTATTTTGATACGTTGGTTGCTGGTGTGCTGAACATGTATATGACATGTCGTAGGTAGGCTTATGGTAAAACGCTATAGCTAAATACAATATAAATGCAATCCTAATAATATATTATACTGTCCTTATGGACCAGGCTACAGATCTACACTCTTATGGTAAATAATCCAGTACCATAATAACTCATCCATGATCACTCTCCAAGCCTATATATAAACGAATTTGGGTACAATGTGTGTGTGTGTGTGTGTGTGTTATTGTGTTGGTGTTGTGTGGTAACTTACTGTTCCTATTACTAGGGCGTTAAAACAAGTATAAATGTTATGGGCAGTACGCAATTTGTTTTTGAGTGGCTTAACATAATGACATAAATAGACCGATGTAAATGTACTTCCAAACCTTGGTTACTTCAATATGCTTGGAAAGTGGCACCTTTACAGTTAAATATAAACAAATACTTGCGATATTTATCGAACCACATACTATCCAACTGATCATAAATTTAACCAAACCATTTGTCATAACACGAAGTTTCAGTCAATACAATATTTGTGTACACTGTGTCATGTATATTACATCGAGAAAGTGCTTCAACCCTTTGACTGCATTTATACATTCAACATCTGACTACAACAGCGATAACAACTTAAATACACCGGTGAAACCGTTTTGTGGTCAACCATAATATAAACAAGCCTATATAAAGTATAGCCAATTACTAAATCATGTTCGTGATTGTAGCTTATAAGACAGGAGACTACCTTGGTGTTTGTCTTTGCTTTGGTTCAAATCCCAAAGCGGTTTGTACCAGGTAGAGTATAATCTAATTTATTTATATCACACCCAACAACAAACACCTCCCAATGATTAATGTAAATGCATGTTGAGGTGTGTCAACAAATAATAGTAATTCCAATAATTTATATGGCGTCTGGAAAAGTGTCATAACTATTGAAAATATGTATACCCTCTTTAATTATATCTCCATGTATAACATCACGGAGAGGAACGGAAATTATGTGAGCAAATGTACATCATGTTCAACTACATGTTTTATCAAATATTTTGTAGAACGGTTATATCGGAAACAAAAATATAATCTGATATCCTAGACAAGCTTGACGACTGTTGTTAATAAAGAATGGAGAGATATTTACTGATTAGCATAGTTAGTGCAATATTTTTGGAAAATATTGATATGCGAGAAGAAGTGACAGGAGAGTTATTGATGCTGTAGTCCAGATGCTTGATTGGGTGAGAGAGAGAGAGAGAGATGCTATTTGTCGGCATGGTATCAGTATTATTTTATGTTATGCAAATGAAGGAGATGAAAATCAAAGTTACCCTTAACAGGTGGCTCCCCCAAAGTTGAAAGAGCAACAGAGAACGAACATCAAGGTATGTTAGAGTCAAAATGTTTGGTCATACAAAGCCTAGAGCTGTTTAAGTCATAGGATGAGGGAAAGACAGATTGAGGGAGAGTTCCAAAGCTTGCTTGTAAAGTGGAAGAAAGAATGAGAAAATATGTTCAATGTTGGGTTTAAGAGTTGGTCAAAATAGAGGTGGGAGTGTGTTAAAAGGCGGATGCGCCCCACTCTCCGTTAGGAAGGAGTTATACATTGCGAGAGCTATGCAGATCATTGGTTATTGTCGTAGTGGTAGAAGAGTGAGAGTGATGCAACATTGTGGCATGTAGAGAGAGATTGTAGGGATTTAATGATAGGAGGTCAGTTGATGAGACATAATGCTTTTGACTACCCTTTCGAGAAGTGCGGTATGGAGGGTACGGGGGTGAAGAACCAATGGAAACGGTTGAGCACACCTAACATTTGAGAAGCTGTTATAGCAAGAGCAGTATATGATCTTTTCAAGAAAGATCAGAAGAAAAAGAAACACCAAGACTACTGAGAGAAGGTGAAGGGTTGATATATGTATTGTTGAAGTATGAGTGATAGACCTGTGAAAGTTCTTGATGGGTAGATAAATGGAGACATTGGGAAGCATTGACAGTAACAAGATTACCTGCCCCAATCGGAAATGGTTGATATATCAGAATATATGTGTGAGATGGCCTCATCACGTGAGCTTATGAGTGATTGCATACTGAATCGTTCTGGAAAATTAGTTGGATAGTATAAGGTAGAGTCATCAGCATATGAATGAATAGGACTGAAGGTACAGTTGAGAAGATCATTAATGAATATTATAAAAATAATTGGAGACAGGACAGAACCCTGAGGATCAACAGAATTGATAAATTGAGGAAGTAAGCGATAGCCATCCGCAACTACAGCTATGGAACGACCCGAGAGGAAATTAGAGACAAAGGCACAGATGGAGGGATAGACACTGAAGGAAGGTATAT
Organism: Paralithodes platypus; assembly: GCA_032716605.1. NCBI lineage: Eukaryota > Metazoa > Arthropoda > Malacostraca > Decapoda > Lithodidae > Paralithodes > Paralithodes platypus. The sequence goes on along the minus strand of CM064570.1, from coordinate 26,649,982 downwards.
TGGAGATTAGAGACTCTATCAAAAGCTTTCGATGTGTGTAACACAACTAGAAAGGTTTCACGGAAGTCCCAAAAGGAGGATGATCAGGAGTATGTAAGATAAGAAAGCAGATCACCAGTAGAACGGCCCTTAACCTCTGAAGTGCGCATGGGGGTAATTAGACACCTCTCCCTGTGCGCATGTATTTGAGGTGTTTCCGTCACTAAAATATTCATTGTACCATTAATAGCATTAATACTTATCCATATGCGCCTATTATGGGTTGAGTATAAAGGTATTAACCTGAAACAACAATAAAACGAGTGAAAACAGCGTTTGGATGGTCAAAATCGGAGATATAGCCCGCGAGTTGTATAATGTATGGGTGAGGCAAGCTGCTTTCCCGCAAATTTTCCCCAAGGCCACTGAGACACAGTCGATCGATACTCTCTCTCTCTCTCTTGCACTCGCTTGCCATCAGTGATGACAACACCCTGCTTGCAACTCGCTAATGTTAGCACAAAAATATACCTCAGAATAAGGGAATAACAGGGAAAATAGGTGATAACTGAAGGAGAGGAGGAAAGTGGGGAAGGAGGGGAGGTAGAGGACTGAGCTTTTGCATGGCCCAGGGGCCAAACAAAAATATATATATATATATTTTTTTTTTTTTTTTTTTTTTCGATGTCAAAAGTTGATTTTTTTTTTCACTCACTCTTAAGAGTCTCCCCGCAGTCCGCCGGGGGAACTCTTAAGAGTCTCCCGGCAGTTCCCGGGGTAAGGAAACCATACTGGTGGTCTGCAACTAAATAATGGGAAGAGAAATGCTTTTTTAATTTTTAATTCAGAATAGTTTTAGAACAAGGAAGTCCTTCACCACTTTATATAAATTATACTTCTAATTATCAACAAATGTACTATTGGTTTCTTAATACGCCACAAGTATAGCGACACAAATGTTCTCATTTTGTCCTACTTATATTGTTTTTTAACATATTTATTGTTGAAAGGGCAACCTTTTCAGGTTTGTATACATTTGTAGTTCACCATTAATGGTTTACAGTTGCCCACATAAGTTATTTTCTTCTCCGTAATCTTATACATGGAAATAACATGTGCATGATTGCATTACGAGTGTATTGTTCAATGCGGTGGTTAACTCATCTGACTACTTCACTGATGATAAATATAAATCGCATTTGCATTTAATTCATACTATTAATATTACCATGCATAAGATCACGATGAGGAACGGAATATATGTGGCAACTGTACATACAGTAGATGATGAATATGTATTTGTTAACGCTGTGCATTACCTTGATTGACATGGCTAGGGCTTTCCCTATTTACAGGGACTAGGTAATTCAAGAGCCAATATCAACATACTACTGTATGTGTTGATTAAAATATAGCAAGACAAATGTCTTGTGATGTTGGCCTACTTGATTAACACTCGTAAATGATACACATTACCATTGTAATCACCAAATATGTATATTCTAGATATATGTAGTCCTTGAAAATAGCAAAACAAGAATCACGAGCTAGTGCGAATCTGAATGTATGTTTGTGTATTTAACTCTGTTGTATAAACATGTATATGTAAAAACAACAGGAGGGTGGGGGCGCTATATATATACTGTATATGTGTATTAGGGAAATAACATTACTTTATACTTGTTGTATGATGGTCTATTATTGCTATAAGAGTATGACGTAATAATGGTAAATATTTGTTGCGTTTTGGGGAATATAAACCCAGCATTGCATTTATATTTACTGTATATTGTTTGTCATGGATGATACAATAATGAAATACATTCTACTGTATATTCTACCTATATTATATTTTCTTCACATATTCACTCACACACGACACATAAGTGCCTGCGTGCGTGCACACATAAATCCAGTCATTCTCTACAGTTACACGAACAGCAAGAAGCTGTGCGTGGTGAAAAATTCACAGAGATGGTTGATCACACCTAACATATGGGAACCTGTTTTAGCAAGAATGGTAATATGATCTATCCAAGAGAGGTCGGATGCAAAAGATACACCTAGAATATTCACAGAAGATGAAGGTTTAATTTGTGTATTGTTGAAGAATAACTGGTAGTCTTGCAGAAGATTGTGATGGGGAGGTACAAGGAGAAATTGTGTCTTGAAGGAATTGAAAGTAACAACATTTGATCTTCCCCAACCACAAATAATTTATAGATTAGAAGATAGGCGGTCTATGGCCATGTCACGTTGATTTTGGAGTGATTGAATGCTGGGTTGATTTGATAAATTAGTTGAATAACGTAAGGTAGAGTCGTCAGTTTATGAGTGGATAGGACTAGATGTACAGTTGAGGAGATCATTAAGTAACATTAGAAAGCAAATTGGAGACAGGACAGAACCCAGAGGATTTAAGAGGTTGAGGAAGTGAATGATGGCCGTCCACAACTGCAGCTATGGAGCATTCTGAAAGGAAATTAAAGGCAAAGGCACAGATAGAGAGATATGAACCGAACGATGGTAGTTTGGAAATTAGATATTTGTGCCAGACTATATCGAAGGTATTGGATATGTCTAGCGCAATAGAAAAAGTCTCACCGATCTGAAAGTGTGATCAAGAGTTGTCATTGCCCTTAACATGTTTCCCCAGTTCTGGTCTCAGTTAAGTTGCATTCAAATCTGCTGAACTGCGAACATATTTGTATGTATATATGTATGCATATACTCAGGCACATACCCCATTGCTGGGGGTGGCAAATTCGAGACAGAACCTGAACAGAAACCTTTAAGGTTCCAATTATTAGGGTCCGGGACCACTTTCCCTTTCCCCTCGTCCCTTTCTGTCTCATTGAGTAGGACAATTTCCATTGAACATAATATCCCCCCCCCCCCTCATCTTTAAGAAACTAGTTATGGTCTTAGCACCTAAATTGACCGTAGTATGTAACCTACTCTTTAAGTCTGGTAGTTGTCCACATTGTTGGCGTAAGGGTAACATTATCCGTATTCTTAAAACAGTTACTGCTTCAACATCTCCGCCAGATACCCTTCTTCTTACTGTAATAATTATGCTTTAATAACTAATTCTCAGTTTCGCAAGGGCTTGGGTATATGTGATACACTTTGGACTTACTCATGATCTACAATGCTCGTTGGATCAAGGGTATGAATATCGTGTTGTGGCTATTGATATTAGGTGTGCATTTGATCTTGTCTACCATAAAGCCCTCCTATATAAGCTGCAACTCCTTGCTATTGGCGGAAATCTGTTTAGTATTTAAAAAAAAGCTTCGACCCACTGAACCCCAGCGACGCATGGTTTGCGTCCGCAATGTGCAATGTATGTAACGCTAAACCCTAGGGACGCATAAGGTGCGTCCTGGTTAATTACTCAGGTCCTATGGCACCGAGAGGGCTTATATTTGTATGGGAACTGTGTAAGTATCCCACGCAACAATGCCGATGGTTGAAAACTCTGAACGTCCAACCGCATGCGCGTCAGCGCGCAAAAACCTGTTTTTGCCTGTTTTTGCCTACCCATTTCCCCATTAATTCCGACTTTTGGGCGCACCGTAGGACCCCCTAATGACCTAGGGGTCGGTTTTTTGTGGGTTTTCCTTCATTTCTAACCCATTCCTGGGGTTTTCTGGAAAAAAAAAATGTTTACAACCCGCTGGTCATGGGGTGTACATTTATTATTAAATAGCTGGGGTTCAGTGGGTTAAGGAAAAACTCTCAATGTGTTGTCGTTGATGGAAGTTCTTTTTATTTCTGCGCCTGTTGGGTCAGGTGCCCCGCAAGGCAGCGTCAACAAGTAGTAATGCAATAAATAAAGAGAGTGAGCGTAAAATATATTTTGGAAAAATAGGTCTAGGCAAGTGCTTAGAGAGAGAGAGAGAGAGAGAGAGAGAGAGAGAGAGAGAGAGAGAGAGAGAGAGAGAAAGAGAAAGTACAATTTTAAGAGAGGTAGAGGAGAAGGTTCACAACAATCCTACTGAGCGTTTTTGTTTTCGCCTGAGGGAATTCTTAGTTCCTTGATGTTGATGTGGCTTGGTTTGTGGTTAAGTGTGAATTTTACCCTAATTATGGTCCTCTGCTCTGTCTCTGTACTTTCAACTATTATGTCTTCGTCCCATCTCTCATCATTATATCTATGTGTGAATCTTGTATGTTGTTGTATGTTGTTTTTTTATTCCTGTTTTACCTTTTGATATAATTCGTGTCCTCTTTTCTGTCTTTTCCTTCTTCTACTGTAATTTTCTTTCCACTTGTCCCTCTCCCTCCACCTCTTTTATTCTCCATTCGTCTTTGTTATCGTTTCTAGTTCCTCCTCCTCCCCCCCCCCCTTCCCCTACCCTTGTCCCTCACCTTGTTCGTCCATCTGAAATAAACTTTCCTTCCACTTAATTTTGTCGTAGTATTGGTAATGATGAATGGTGGTGATGAGGCTTAACTTACTACGATAATGTTGTTGGTGCTGGTGGTGGTGTGGTGGTCGTGGTTATGGTTATGGCTATGAGGGTAGATGTGCTTGTGATCGTGTTATGTATATACAGTATATTTTAATTTACGTTATGTATATATATATATATATATATATATATACTGTATACTGTATATTGTTATGTAGGGTGAGCTAAAATAATATATAAAATAAGTTCAATAGAGATAGGGTTAATATAAGCATTTTAGAGAAAGTCACTCGATTCGTAAGTGTAAATAGAAATTGCATAATTGTTCACATGTCTGCTTCCCGTATAGTGACACGCCTATCTGTCTGGTGTGGCCGCCATACTTAGCGAAGTTGCTGGCTACCGTTATGGTGGGTTCACACATTCACGTATATTGCTCCCGTCTGGCGTATCGCCAATTTATGTAAAGACGCGAGTAGTTTCTGCCGTTGAACGCCCGTTCTTCCACGTCTATTGCACTTCCCGACAGACGTAGCGTAACGGGGCCAGTGTTACGTCAGACGTAATGGAGTCGTATTGAACTACGTACGTGTTTGCGACGTGCGTAAGCATAGCCCCGTTCGACCTCATGGGCTGCACGATTTGCGGGAACACAGGCCACGCCCATGCCACGCCCCCTCAAGACCGGAGTAGCTGAGGCCGCACGTCTTGGGATTTGTTAGGTCGTACCTGGACCGGTTCTGGCCAATCGTAGGCACACCCCGTCTGACCAAACACAGACAAAGACAGTCTTTGTCAACCACGTAGGTCTGGGTTGGAATCTGGGAACTACAAAAGGGCAGGAATGGCCACACCATTCCCATTCCCAGTCCTTCATCGGCACCATGAACAACATCGAGGAATTCATCCTGGAGGAGTTACCCGCTGAGTGCCAGCCAATTTTGACGGTGTGCTTCTGCCAGTGCCAGATTTTGTTTTTGTTTTTGGCTAAATCTATTAAGTTGGGAGAGAAATGGTAAAAAAAACACTCCCCTCGCCAGAAATCAGGTCCCCGATGGTCCCGAAAGTAGCTGAAAAGACACTATAGACTACAGAGACTTTTATGGTATCGGAATGTATGGGTGGGAGGGTGGTGGGAGGGTGGTTTTGGGGTTGGTTGGGGGAAGGTAGAAGGGTAATTGACTTGTGTTACACATATGAAGCCGATTGGTGAGGTAGTTTCGCCACCACGGATTTTCCTTTTTTTCCTTTTCTTCGTACGGATACGCTAGAAGTGGGTGCTGGGAAGCGGTTGGGGGTGTGGTGGGGGGAAGGCAGAAGGGTAAGAGACTTGTCACACAAATATGGAACCGATTGGTGCAGTCGTTTCGCCGCCACAGATTTTCCTTTTTTTTCCTTCTGACGGGACCGACAGTCAGCGAGTGGGTGGGACAAGGGATTTGGGATTTTTGTGGTGGGTAGCCTAAAGGGTAAGGTACATGTGGTAAAAATATGAAAGCCATAGGTGCAGTCGTTTCGCTACTACGATTTGTTTTCGGCAGGGTGCAGAGGGTGGCAGGGTTGGCTTGTTGGTTGCTGCTCCGGTGTGGTGAGAGGTGTGACTGGAGGGTCCCTCGCTGGCCCGTTGTCCCCTCGTACAACGGTGCCGCGTCTTCCCGCCAACCCGCAGTGCGGCGGTTCTGCCAGATGCGGCCTAACTAACGTATACTTCCACGTTCGACTGGAACTTTCTACGATTTGACGAGAGCAGCTCTCGTCTGACGGGGTAGCTGCTACGTCTGACAAGGCTGCTCCGGTCAGACGGCCGTGGTGGCCAGGTCGGTCGTAAGTTTTCCCGTCTTTTGACATACGTGAGGGCGAGCCACGTTCTTGATTCAACTCGAAACAACAACCGCGCGGCCTTGGCCGCACCCACAACATTCCCGACCCACGTGGGCTACTCGTTTCTACTCGCGCCATGCGTGAGTACCCCCCCGACTGGCCGTAATTTCATTTACGTTTTGCGTATTATGCCATTACGTTTTACGTAATCGGTTGCCAACTACCAATATACCTTCGTTTACAACAGACGGGAGCTGACGGGAGCAATATACGAGAATGTGTGACCCCACCATTAGCCTATAAATACGTGCGGCCCGCTCTCACTGGGACCCACATCGACTTAATCAGCTGTTTGGATCACATCTCTATTTCTCTTGCCTGTACATATTTATTCTTATACTTAGTGAAGTGACAAACCTCCCTGCCTGGCTACCATCAAAAGATAAAGCAGTCTGCATTCGTTACCTGTGATTTGGGAGTTGAGTATATAAGAGTGTCATACATTATAGCCTACTTATTATTCTCAGTGATATTCTTGTTTAGGGCTTATAAGTTAAAAGTCAATAATTACTGTAATTTAGTGTTCAATTAATTATTTTTATGATTTCTGCGAAGTAACATAATTTCGTTATATCCTTTGGATTGTTTTTATTATTATTATTTTAAATGTAAAGCATTGAATTAATTTGTGATAAGTTTCCAAGTTTGTGAATTTAAACAGTTTTAATTGAGTTACATCTTATTAGTGTGCTTTCAGAAGGAATAGTTTCTCAAGTGATATTTTAATCTTATTTCCCAATTAATTAATTGTATTTGTAGTACTGATTTTCTTTTCTCGACTATACTACTTACGTGGGGGATAAATAGACAGTCATCTAGAAGTTCGTATACTTTATTTAACAAAACTTCCTAACTACTCTAATAACTGTTTCTCTGTTCGGGCCGAGATGAGTTCAAGACACGGATTGAATATTACGTCGATAGGTTGTACTTTGGAACCCTAGAGCTCCCGTTACTCCCTAGCTGAATTCCCGTTATTCAGGTGTTGACTCAAGTCGACTTCGATGCAAAGGCACGTTATTAGTTTCTAATTTACTATAGTTGATTCCGAGCCCTGCTGTGTCTACTGTGGAGACCAGGGCCTAATAAAACAATCGTTATTACCTATTTAACAAAAGTAATATTCTTTATCTATCCTTAAGAATTAAACACGTCCACTGGGCCTATTGTGTCTACTCCCGAGACCAAGGCATTAATACATATAATCTATTTACTACTATTTCCTATATCTTACATTGACTCATATGACAAAGACGTCGTTACAACAAGGGTACCTCAACACTCTCTGAATATACAATCAATTCCTACAAATGAACCGGCCGGAATTACAAGTTAGTTAGATTTCCCTCTCAAACACAATCTTGGGTTCTATCACACAGTTACTCAAATGAACAGGTTGTTTACACTATTTACCTTGATAAATCTAGTTGATAACACCTTCCGATTATACGCTCACGCAATCCTATTACAAATAAGCTATATTCGCAATAAACACTTAATCAAAAATATTTCTTAAATGGGTAAACTATACCTCAAAACCTTTACATGGAAATGATTCACGGTTATAATCCTTTATATAAAGACCTTGGTAACCCTGGTCTCTGGGTCTTCTCCTGGGTGACCTGGATGTGTGAGAGTTTGTGTTTTTTATCTGTGTTTATTTTTTGTTTTATGTTGTTTTTGTGTTTTCCCTGTTCTTGCTCTGTCTTGAGTCGGCTACCCCCAAAATGGGGATTGGGCCTGAGCATATAGATAGATAGATAGATATAAATTCTCATGAATACATTACTATACTGGACGTGACGTCCTTAACGCTGCTCCAAAACTGACCCAATTGTCCTCTCAAATGATAATGGATATAATTTCCTTTTTTAACAAATGAGTTCGTTATTTATATGGACTAGTGTCCTTTCCTACCTATAACTGACCTATCGGGCAACTAACCAAAACTGTTTTCCCCTGAGCCTATTGGTTGCCCCTCTGTCTTTAAGAATTGATCTTTCCCCCCTTTTTACTTTATACTTAAATCTTTCCTATCAAATCCTATCTAATTACAACTCTCGGCATTACGCCTTTGCTAACAAAAATAACAATTCTTAACACATCATCCTTTTATGTAAACATAAGTCTAGGATCTATTCTCTTTAGTCTGTCCTATAAGGACACATCAATTATTATTGGAACCACTAGGTTAGTCAAGCATTTTCTCTCTTTCTTTTTAAATCTTGTTCGGGCCCAATATGGGTCCTTAAACAATATATCTTTTGTCTGTGGTCAAGTGTATGTGCTGGAACTGTTTTTACCACCACAGAGTTGGCCAATAGCTCTTCTGAAAGTCCTCACTCCCGGCCACTAATTGTCGTCCCTCTTGAATCTCTTGGCTGTGAGTGTGTAAACCAGCGATGTGACGACAGGCGGCCGGATACTTAAGATGTATCTTCCTAGTGGGCGACAGTGAGGATAATTCAGGGGTGGTCTGTGCTGGAACTTTAGGTGGGGGCAGGGTAGCTGGAATGGTTGGCTCCGAGTTCCCTTGAGTGCCCGAGCGAGAGAGAGTATGCCGGTTGCAGGAACTAACCCAGTGAGTTCCGAGGGCTGAATGACGCCAGTAACCTTTCCTTCCCTTGCTTTATAGTCCCGCCTCCCGCTCCTCCGTGCTGTGATTGGCTGAGCGGCTCACGCGGCAGCCTGCTCGCTTTTATTTCTCGCCTTCTCCACCTCCACTCTTTTCTCTTCATAATAAGTTCCTGGAAGCTGGTTGCAAATGTTTTTCAGTGGCTTACGGGAGTATAGGGCTGGCACCGAGGTATTGAATCTATTGCAACCAGAAGAAACTGTCCAGGAAGAGAACAAGAGCGAATTTAGAGGTGAGGTGGAGAGTTCAGCTTTGTGCTCCGAAAATGGAGGCCGCTGATTGGCTGGCTGGGAAGGTGTGGCGTGTTGATGTTTACAACTGTCAAAATCAGCTGGCGAGGCAAGCAAGTAGAAGGGAGCGCGGTAATTGGTGGAGGGCTTTTCTACTTTATCACCCCCTACTTACTTAAGGCGAGCTACTTATCGCCGTAAAACTGTTCCCCTAAAATTTTGGCCATCCCGCTGCCACTCCACCAGTCCACTGTGCTCACAAAGGCATCTGTGTAGCTGGAGTGCAGGATTTTTATTTCCCACGGCAGTTTTAGCTATTATAACTTGCCCGGGATGACTGAGAAGCTGTTTGAAGGCCCTGGTAGTGTTTATGCTCTGTCTTTTTCCATCAACATTGCTACTAGTCGACTGAGGGTCAGAGGGGAGAGGCATGGTGCCTTGCAACTAGCAGGTACTTGCCTCGGGGGTCCTATTTATACCCTCGTCTGGGTACCTGATTGGTGGACGGCTAATCCTACCACTACGAGTAAGGGTTTCTGTGGGGCCCGTGGGTTTAGACGCTCTAGCTGGATTTTTATAATATAATAATAATAATAATCTTCTGGTAACTTATATAGCGCCCGTATCTCCTCCTTCGAGGATTCACAAGCGCTTGGCTTTCTTTAGTCTACCAGAGACCATTACCCATCCCCCTTGCTCATGGGGAGATGGTAACCGCCGGCTGTATCCCAGAAAAACTTTTCAATCTGAGCGGGGATTGAACGTGAGACCTTCAAGATGGGAATCAGGCACGCTATCAACTGAGCCAGCCGGACGGCTGGGATTTTCTCTAGATTCATTTATTTTAGCTGAGGGAGAGCCAATGATACGTTTGCCTTCCAGAAATACGTCTCTCGTTTCTATCTCGTCTCAAAAACACTCTTAAAGTCTTATTGAAATCTCTCGGGAGATCTGAAACTTCGCTGTCAGGGACCGTAGACTTTTCATCATCGGTAAGCTCATAGTAATCATTTTCCCCACTAGGCGCAGTCTCTTCATCTCCTACGTTTCCCTCTTGCCCAAATTCAGGGAGACTCGTTAGGTTTGCGACTAAGAGACCCCCAGAATGAAGAGTCCTTCGAATAGTTCCTGTTCAGGTTAGGACCTCCAACATTAGGTCGAGCTGCGGAAGTACTAGGGTCATCAGCCCCAACTTCTATCTCCTCCTCGCTCCCTTCCTCGCTACTCCACTCGCTCATATCTGGTGGTAAAATACCTTCATATCGTTTAGTATGACGAATATGGGTAGCTGACACAATATCCCCATGATGCAAGTACAACACTTGATAGGGCCCGTTTATCTCTACAACCCTGAAGGGACCGTCGTATTTCTCTTCCAGTTTACCAGCTCGGGTGGGATCATGTCTCTTCACCAGAATATATTCCCCCGGTAATAAGGATTATTTAGAGAAACTTTCTTAGGCTGTTGATGGGTAATATGATCATGAACTTGCTGTCGTCACTCCCCTTGTTCCTTCAAATATTGTCCTGGTTGGGAATATGTGGCGGAAGGACTTGGGTAGGGTAATAATCGTTCTTGAGGAAATTTCGGCGTGATTCCGAAAATAATCTCATAGGGAGAATACCCAGTAGTCCTACAAACGGTGGTATTTACCCCCAGACAATTTCTGGCAAAAGTTCTGGCCAACCTCGGACGATTTTCTCCCCTTGTGAGCTCAGATTAGCCCGGATACAGTTTGCTAACACCCTATGGTTCTTTTCACATACAGCATTCCCCTGGAGGTAATACGGGGAGGTTTGCTGTATCTGGTAGCCCAAGGTTTCTCCCAAGTGTTGCCAGATTTCATTATTAAATTATTTTCCCCTATCACTCAGAATACCTCCAGGGGTGCCATATACAAAAATAACCTTATCTAGAATAACCCTAGCCTCGGTTTCGGCTTTCTTGTCCGGAATGGCGCAAGCAACCGTGTATTTCGAAAAGACGTCGATGCAGGTTAAGATGTACCTTTTGTTCGTCTGTCGGGGCAGAGGTCCCACAATATCCACAGATAATTTGTCCCACGTTTTACAGGCCGTAATGTGTCCGGGCGACTGTCTAGGTACCTGTCCATCTTTGCCCCTTTGACATCCCAAACAATTTTGAACAACTTCTTTAACAATCTGGTCTGCCCTCTTGGTCCAGTACATTTCATTAAATTGCTTTAGAACTCGAGACTGTCCCAAATAAGCTTCCCTTCCTTCTTGTCCGTGAAGGATTTGAATCATGTGTTTAGCCTCCGAATAATCAAGTACTGCCCGATCTTTAGAATCCCTCCAGGCTCCCTCAGAGAATTTTACTTTGTCGCCATACCTAGGGTTATGCTCTTCCGTGTTAGGTTCAGTGTGTTGGATGGGTGCAACCGGTAGTCGAGACAGGCCATCGGCATTAGTGTGTAGTTTACCTGGTCTATGTCTAACTTCAAAAGAGTATTCCTCCAAAATCTCCTTCCACCTGACAAATAGTCCGTCTTCCGTTTTAATTTTCCTGAGCCATTGCAAGCTATGCTGGTCCGTGATAACTTCGAAATGGACCCCGGCTAGATATGGACGGAAATATTGTACAGTCCACACTAGAGCTAGACATTCCTTTTTTGTAACGCTGTAATTCTTTTCGCCCTTATTCAGCGTCCAACTAGCACATGCTACTATGCTTTCCTTTCCGTCCACTTTCTGGGCCAATACAGCTCCGAGCCCTTCATCAGAAGCATCGGTGTATAGCTGAAATGGCTTGGCAAAATCCGGATGACAAACTATGGGGTTAGAAGTACATTTTTGTTTCAGGTGATCAAAAGCTATCTGACAACTCTGGTCCTAGTCGAACCTCCTCCCTTTTTCCAGTCTCTTAGTCATGGGGCGAGCAATTTTTGAAAAGCTAGGATGCCATTCCCAGAAATGCTTGGATCTCTTTGACAGAGGACAGGGGTGAGATTTCTACAATAGATCTCACTTTATGAGGGTCCGGTTGGATACCTTTTCTGGAAACCACGTGCCCTAGATATGCCACCTCACGGGTCCCTAATTGGCATTTTGAAGGCTTCAGTTTAAGTCCTGCCCCCCTGATTCTTTCTAACACTTCTTGTAGTCGGTGAATATGTTCCTCCCAACTAGCGGACAAGATTATAATATCATCCAAGTAAGCTAAACAGGTTCTCCAGGTTAATCCCCTCAATACTTCGTCCATGACTCTAGTGAAACTGGCTGGTCCATTGCAAACTCCGAAAGGCAAGACGGTAAACTGGTAGAGTTTGCCTTCACTCGTGGCAAATACGGTTTTCTCTTGGTCCTCTGACCTAACTGGTACTTGCCAGTATCCACTCTGTAGGTCTAGGGTAGAGAACCAGGTTGACCCATTGAGTGATTCTAGCGAGTCATCAATACGAGGTAGGGGTTGCGCGTCTTTGCGGGTGACATCGTTTAATTTTCGATAATCTACACAGAACCGAGTAGACCCATTTTTTTTTTTTACCAGGACTACTGGAGATGACCACGGACTGTAGGATTCCAATACTATCCCCTGCTTAATTTAATAATTTCCTCGACTTGTTCCTTTTCTTTTTGTCTCATAATGGGATTTTGTCGTCTATAGGGTTGCCTAATAGGAGGCCCTTGAGTGTGTATCTCGTGGGTGTGTCGGGTTTGGGCCGATCCGTTGTCCCCTTCGTTTTGAGCAAACACATATCGGTAGGTCCAGAGCATTCATGTAAGGTATTTGCTTGATTTGACGTTAATTGTTTCGGAATTTCAGGTAAGTTCACAGGTCCATCAGTTCCAACAGTGGTGGGTTGAGCGGGTGTGACTTGTCCTAACAGTTTTCCTTTTTGCTAATTAATCGTGTCAGCGCCAAAATTGGCTAGAACTAGTTCCCTCTGGTCGGTAGTAATAAAGGTGGGAGATATTCTCACTTTATTCTGTGCATCAGGTTAAAAAATCCCAGCAGTCATGCCAGAGGGGTTGGAGGAATCTCCATCATTTTCCAAGATCTAGGGGGGATAGACAGTTTTCCTGTGGTAGCTACTATTTGAGGTCGTAGGGTGGTCGTTGTGTCTTTCGGCCCACGCTGGATAGTTACCCCCAACTGACTCATGAGATCTATCCTCAGATACCCATCGACTCCACTATTCGATTTACCGATAAAACACAGAAATCGGTGGTGAATTTAATTCCTTTCCATTGTACTACTACCGTATTAGTTTTCCCTAGGATCGTCAGTGGTTGACCCCCGGCTCCTGACAACTGAATAATGGTTTGATTTAAGGGGCCCATTTCTTTCTGATTTTTGTTTACAAAATTCTGTAAAAGACAACTTCTGTTTGCCCCCGTATCAATTAGCATGTTGGCGGCTTTCCCATTGATTACTATAGTTTCACAAGGCGTTTGTCTCTGTAAGATGTTGACCTCACAATAACGCCCTTCTATGTGAGGTTTAACAGAAAATGTTCTCTCTCTTCTGGCGTCGTGACTTTTGGCTGGCTTTCTGTCTCCCTGTATTCTACCGGAAGCATTCCTCCCCGGTTTGGATCGGTTCCCCTTGGTAGAGGTCGATCGTTTGGAAGTGCGGGTCTGGGGTTAAATCTAGGGGTTGGGGCTTGTGGACGGTTGGAACAGTTCCTAGCTAGGTGTCCGGTCTGTCTACATGTGAAGCATCGGATCAGGGTTCTCGGATACCCTTTGTTTGGGTTCCCCTCCTCCCCTTTCGTTTTTTCCTCTCTTACTTCTCGAGCCTCCATGATCTTTTTAATGACCTCCATGAGTTCCTTAGTAGTATTCACTTCATGAATAATACAGTGCTTTCTAACTTCCACTGGGCATGCTTGGATCATAATCTCCCTGATCTCAGTTTCCTGGCTCTCTTGATCCATATGGGGATACGCGAGTTTGACATTTTTCGCGATTTCCCTCCTCAGGGCTCTCACATTTTGGCCGTCGAGTTTCAGACTCTTAAGTTTGTCTCTGGCCTTCCTGGTGGAAGTTTCTCGGCCAAATTCTTCAATTAGGGCACTCCTGACTTCGGCCCATGACACTAGTCCCTCTAAACATATTCTTACATCGTTCAGGGCCTTGCCTAAGTGTGCCTTTCCATAGGCGATCTTCTTTCCATTTTCTCCTACATCAAGTAACGTGAACTGACATTCTAACTGCTCGATCCAGAGCTCGATTTCTTCCTTCCCCTCTTCCCATAATCTGAATGGTAATACGCCCGTCATTATGTCTGTTCTGTTAGATAATTATACTCAATCTAAATAATTTGTCGAATCCCACCGCTTGCCACCAAAATGTAGTACTTATTTCCTTTTCTCGACTATACTACTTACGTGTGGGATAAATCGACAGTCATCTTGAAGTTTGTATACTTTATTTAACAAAACTTCCGAACTACTCTAATAACTGTTTCTCTGTTCGGGCCGAGATGAATTCAAGACACGGATTGAATATTACGTCGATTCACGATAGGTTGTACTTTGGAACCCTAGAGCTCCCGTTACTCCCTAGCTGAATTCCCGTTATTCAGGTATTGACTCAAGTCGACTTCAATCCAAAGGCACGTTATTAGTTTCTAATTTACTATAGTTTATTCCGAGCCCTGCTGTGTCTACTGTGGAGACCAGGGCCTAATAAATCAATCATTATTTACCTATTTATTCATGTAGTAGGGGTATTTTTGGATGTTAGCAAAGCTTTCGATACTGTAGACCATGACATTTTGTTAAAAAAATAAAATTTGTATGGGGTCAGGGGGGTTGCTCAGAAATGGTTAGAAAGTTATTTAGCTAATAGGGTACAATATGTAAATTATAACGATGAACATTTTTGCAAGGGATATGTAAAGTGTGGTGTTCCTCAAAGCTCTGTTTTAGGTCCCTTGTTGTATTTAATAAATGTGAATGATAGCGAATGTATCTCAAAATATATTCCCAATATTATTTGCAGATGATACTAACATATTCTTAGAAGGGGATGATGTTGATAAGGTCATAGATATGATGGATGTGGAGATGAAAACACTTGTGGAATGGACCATTGCCAATAAACTCTCTTTGAATGTAGATAAAACTCACTATATGGTGTTCACGGTGAAGGGAAAACAAGTTAAAACTAATTTAAGTGTCTGTATTAACAGTAATCCTTTAAATAAAGTTAAACATTTAAGTTATTGGGGGTAATTATAGATGAAAAACAATCTTGGATTGAACATGTTTAAATAAATAAAATATCTAAAGGCATTGGGATCATTATGTAAAGCTAGAAAACTACTGAATATATCAAGATTATTAACTATGTATAATTATTTTGTATACCCCTATATTACTTATGGGGTAGAAGTTGGGGGTAATGCGAGTGAATGTAATATCAAACACATCATAACTCTACAGAAAAGAACAGTAAGAATAATTAAATCAGCCCACTATAGAGCACATACTGCCCCATTATTTAAATCATTTAAAGATGTTTATGTGTTTGCAGTGGCTAAACTTATGTTTAAAATTATGAAAGATCTTACTCCAGGCTTCTTTAAAGATATGTTCACATTAAATAATACTATACATCAGCATTTGACCAGGAAGAGACATAAGATACATGTTCCCATTGCCAGAACAAATGTATTGAACAACACATTTAGGCACAAAGGAGTTTTAATATGGAATAATATAATGGATAAGATAAATATATACTGTAGTCTCTACATATTCAAAAGAAAGATTAAAGAATATTTGATGAGTAGTGAAACAAATAATCTTTAAGGTAGTGTTGAGTGTGAACAGTAATATTATTACAATATTATTGTAGACGGATTTTTGTTTGTAATTGTAGTAAGGTTATTTTTCTTTTTAGCACCTTTTGTTTTGTTTAGCACTTTCTTGATGACTTTTTTGATGACTAATTTGTATTAGTGTAATAAATTTAAAGAGGACATATATGCCGGATTGCATCAGTTCCCTGTTGTCATAGGGTATAAAGGACTTTTGTATGATGTACTTTATGACCTGCCTCCAAGGGCCTCATATAATCTCTTTACTACTATTTCCTATATCTTACATTAACTCATATGACAAAGACGTCGTTACAGCAAGGGTACCTCAACACTCTGAATATACAATCAATTCCTACAAATGAACCGGCCGGAATTACAAGTTAGTTAGATTTCCCTCTCAAATACAATCTTGGGTTCTATCACACAGTTACTCAAATGAACAGGTTGTTTACACTATTTACCTTGATAAATCTAGTTGATAACACCTTCCGATTATACGCTCACGCAATCATATTACAAATAAGCAATATTCACAATAAACACTTAATCAATAATATTTCTTAAATGGGTAAACTATAATTAAAAATCTCTACACGGAAAAGATTCACGGTTATAATCCTTTATATAACTTCTTATGAATACATTACTATACTGGACGTGACGTCCTTAACGCTGCCCCAAAACTGACCCAATTGTCCTCTCAAATGATAATGGATATAGTTTCCTTTTTTAACAAATGAGTTCGTTATTTATATGGACTAGTGTCCTTTCCTACCTATAACTGACCTATCGGGCAACTAACCAAAACTGTTTTCCCCTGAGCCTGCTGGTTGCCCCTCTGTCTTTAAGAATTGATCTTCCCCCTTTTTACTTTATACTTAAATTTTTCCTTCAGATCCTATCTAATTACAACTCTCGGCATTACACCTTTGCTAACAAAAATAACAATTCTTAACACATCATCATTTTATGTATACATAAGTCTAGGATCTTTTCAATTTAGTCTGTCTTATAAGGACACATCAATTATTATTGGAACCACTAGGTTTGTCAAGGATTTTCTCTCTTTCTTTTTAAGTCTTGTTCGGGCCTAATATGGGTCTTTAAAAAATATATCTTTTGTCTGTGGTCAAGTGTATGTGCTGGAACTGTTTTTACCCCCACAGAGCTGGCCAATAGCTCTTCTGAAAATCCTCACTCCCGTCCACTAATTGTCGTCCCTCTTGAATCGCTTGGCTGTGAGTGTGTAAACCAGCGATGTGACGACAGGCGGCCTGATACTTAACACATTACGAGCGGGTGGGTCGGTAACTTCAACTACCCGCCAAGCGGGTAGTTTTACCGTAAATGGGGTTGTTTCCGTGCTCTTTTTCATGCATAAACAAGACCCAGAGCGTAATACAAGTATCTATCCCTGAAAGGGCGTAAACAGAGCTTTCCAATGACACCCGAACCCTCCTTCTACGACCACTCGTTCTCTTGCAACGATCGTGCAACACGAGCGCAAAAACCCTAAAAAAAGGTAATTTCCTTACATAATTCCCTGTGTAGTGAGTGAGAGAGGGTGGAGGAGGGTGTAGTAAATTTCAGTCGACCCACGGCGATGGTGGCGAGCGGTCAGGAAGCAATCTATGCTCCTCGCACCGCTCAGCTCTCTCTCGGAGCACATTACGTGCTCAAAATTGCATTCGACATATGTCGAGGTCCGCATATGGGCACGTTTTCTTTAACTCGACATGTGTCGAGCGCCGATGGTTAAGGGTTAAGGTGTATCTTCCTAGTGGGTGACAGTGAGGATAATTCAGGGGTAGTCTGTGCTGGAACTTTAGGTGGGGGCAGGGTAGCTGGAATGGTTGGCTCTGAGTTCCCTTGAGTGCCCGAGAGAGAGTAAGCGGGTTGCAGGAAACTAACCCAGTGAGTTCCGAGGGGTGAATGACCCTAGTAACCTTTCCTTCCCTTGCTTTATAGTCCCGCCTCCCGCTCTCCCGCGCTGTGATTGGCTGAGCGGCTCGTGCGGCAGCCCGCTCGCTTTGATTTCTCGCCTTCTCCACCTCCACTCTTTTCTCTTCATAATAAGTTCCTGGAAGCTGGTTGCAAATGTTGTTCAGTGGCTTACGGGAGTATAGGGGTGGCACCAAGGTATTGAATCTATTGCAACCAGAGGAAACTGTCCGGGAAGATAACGAGAGCGAATTTAGAGGTGAGGTGGAGAGTTCAGCTTTGTGCTCTGAAAATGGAGGACGCTGATTGGCTGGCTGGGAAGGTGTGGCGTGTTGAAGTTTAGAACTGTCAAAATCAGCTGGCGAGGCAAGCAAGAAGAAGGGAGCACGGTGATTAGTGGAGGGTTTTTCTACTTAAGTATTAATTACTTGTATTGTTTTTATTAATATTGTGTGCATTTCCTTAAGTGATTAAACATATATTAACCATTTTCAGTGATCTTGAGAAAATATTAACTTGTGTCATTTAACTATTATATATTGCATTGTTTCAGTAGGGAAATACTTATTTATTTTTCTCTTGCCTAGTATTGATATATATATATATATTTTTTTTTGTTAAGCCAAATCTCAGTGCATTTTATATTCTTATTTCTCGTCCTGAACAACCTTTGATTTTATGTTTGTATTATAATACTTAATTTAATTAAACTAATCATTTTTATTCTAGTTTCTTTGAACCTGAATATATTTTTGAGGTGAAAATTTACATTTGTTTTGTATTTAAGTTTAGTCTATTGTTTGTGTGTTTTCACCTCGTCTACAATTTAACATTGGCGACTTTGTGCCAGGAACTTCGGGACTTGATATAAGAATATATTAATTTATTTGCTTGTGATTGGAATACTTAAATTTCATGAAGTTTTCTTCAACTATTTCTACCTCAGAGGAAGCTAAACATGTTGTAGAGAGTGTTAAGACAGTTGTTGAGGTATAAACATGTTGTAGTTGTTGAGGTATAAACATGTTGTAGAGAGTGTTAAGACAGTTGTTGAGGTATAAACATGTTGTAGTTGTTGAGGTATAAACATGTTGTAGAGAGTGTTAAGACAGTTGTTGAGGTATAAACATGTTGTAGTTGTTGAGGTATAAACATGTTGTAGAGAGTGTTAAGACAGTTGTTGAGGTATAAACATGTTGTAGTTGTTGAGGTATAAACATGTTGTAGAGAGTGTTAAGACAGTTGTTGAGGTATAAACATGTTGTAGTTGTTGAGGTATAAACATGTTGTAGAGAGTGTTAAGACAGTTGTTGAGGTATAAACATGTTGTAGTTGTTGAGGTATAAACATGTTGTAGAGAGTGTTAAGACAGTTGTTGAGGTATAAACATGTTGTAGTTGTTGAGGTATAAACATGTTGTAGAGAGTGTTAAGACAGTTGTTGAGGTATAAACATGTTGTAGTTGTTGAGGTATAAACATGTTGTAGAGAGTGTTAAGACAGTTGTTGAGGTATAAACATGTTGTAGTTGTTGAGGTATAAACATGTTGTAGAGAGTGTTAAGACAGTTGTTGAGGTATAAACATGTTGTAGTTGTTGAGGTATAAACATGTTGTAGAGAGTGTTAAGACAGTTGTTGAGGTATAAACATGTTGTAGTTGTTGAGGTATAAACATGTTGTAGAGAGTGTTAAGACAGTTGTTGAGGTATAAACATGTTGTAGTTGTTGAGGTATAAACATGTTGTAGAGAGTGTTAAGACAGTTGTTGAGGTATAAACATGTTGTAGTTGTTGAGGTATAAACATGTTGTAGAGAGTGTTAAGACAGTTGTTGAGGTATAAACATGTTGTAGTTGTTGAGGTATAAACATGTTGTAGAGAGTGTTAAGACAGTTGTTGAGGTATAAACATGTTGTAGAGAGTGTTAAGACAGTTGTTGAGGTATAAACATGTTGTAGAGAGTGTTAAGACAGTTGTTGAGGTATAAACATGTTGTAGAGAGTGTTAAGACAGTTGTTGAGGTATAAACATGTTGTAGTTGTTGAGGTATAAACATGTTGTAGAGAGTGTTAAGACAGTTGTTGAGGTATAAACATTTTGTAGTTGTTGAGGTATAAACATGTTGTAGAGAGTGTTAAGACAGTTGTTGAGGTATAAACATGTTGTAGAGAGTGTTAAGACAGTTGTTGAGGTATAAACATGTTGTAGTTGTTGAGGTATAAACATGTTGTAGAGAGTGTTAAGACAGTTGTTGAGGTATAAACATGTTGTAGTTGTTGAGGTATAAACGTGTTGTAGAGAGTGTTAAGACAGTTGTTGAGGTATAAACATGTTGTAGTTGTTGAGGTATAAACATGTTGTAGAGAGTGTTAAGACAGTTGTTGAGGTATAAACATGTTGTAGTTGTTGAGGTATAAACATGTTGTAGAGAGTGTTATGACAGTTGTTGAGGTATAAACATGTTGTAGAGAGTGTTAAGACAGTTGTTGAGGTATAAACATGTTGTAGTTGTTGAGGTATAAACATGTTGTAGAGAGTGTTAAGACAGTTGTTGAGGTATAAACATGTTGTAGTTGTTGAGGTATAAACATGTTGTAGAGAGTGTTAAGACAGTTGTTGAGGTATAAACATGTTGTAGTTGTTGAGGTATAAACATGTTGTAGAGAGTGTTAAGACAGTTGTTGAGGTATAAACATGTTGTAGTTGTTGAGGTATAAACATGTTGTAGAGAGTGTTAAGACAGTTGTTGAGGTATAAACATGTTGTAGTTGTTGAGGTATAAACATGTTGTAGAGAGTGTTAAGACAGTTGTTGAGGTATAAACATGTTGTAGTTGTTGAGGTATAAACATGTTGTAGTTGTTGAGGTATAAACATGGTGTAGAGAGTGTTAAGACAGTTGTTGAGGTATAAACATGTTGTAGAGAGTGTTAAGACAGTTGTTGAGGTATAAACATGTTGTAGAGAGTGTTAAGACAGTTGTTGAGGTATAAACATGTTGTAGAGAGTGTTAAGACAGTTGTTGAGGTATAAACATGTTGTAGAGAGTGTTAAGACAGTTGTTGAGGTATAAACATGTTGTAGAGAGTGTTAAGACAGTTGTTGAGGTATAAACATGTTGTAGAGAGTGTTAAGACAGTTGTTGAGGTATAAACATGTTGTAGTTGTTGAGGTATAAACATGTTGTAGAGAGTGTTAAGACAGTTGTTGAGGTATAAACATGTTGTAGTTGTTGAGGTATAAACATGTTGTAGTTGTTGAGGTATAAACATGTTGTAGAGAGTGTTAAGACAGTTGTTGAGGTATAAACATGTTGTAGAGAGTGTTAAGACAGTTGTTGAGGTATAAACATGTTGTAGTTGTTGAGGTATAAACATGTTGTAGAGAGTGATAAGACAGTTGTTGAGGTATAAACATGTTGTAGAGAGTGTTAAGACAGTTGTTGAGGTATAAACATGTTGTAGTTGTTGAGGTATAAACATGTTGTAGAGAGTGTTAAGACAGTTGTTGAGGTATAAACATGTTGTAGTTGTTGAGGTATAAACATGTTGTAGAGAGTGTTAAGACAGTTGTTGAGGTATAAACATGTTGTAGTTGTTGAGGTATAAACATGTTGTAGAGAGTGTTAAGACAGTTGTTGAGGTATAAACATGTTGTAGTTGTTGAGGTATAAACATGTTGTAGAGAGTGTTAAGACAGTTGTTGAGGTATAAACATGTTGTAGTTGTTGAGGTATAAACATGTTGTAGAGAGTGTTAAGACAGTTGTTGAGGTATAAACATGTTGTAGTTGTTGAGGTATAAACATGTTGTAGAGAGTGTTAAGACAGTTGTTGAGGTATAAACATGTTGTAGTTGTTGAGGTATAAACATGTTGTAGAGAGTGTTAAGACAGTTGTTGAGGTATAAACATGTTGTAGTTGTTGAGGTATAAACATGTTGTAGAGAGTGTTAAGACAGTTGTTGAGGTATAAACATGTTGTAGTTGTTGAGGTATAAACATGTTGTAGAGAGTGTTAAGACAGTTGTTGAGGTATAAACATGTTGTAGTTGTTGAGGTATAAACATGTTGTAGAGAGTGTTAAGACAGTTGTTGAGGTATAAACATGTTGTAGTTGTTGAGGTATAAACATGTTGTAGAGAGTGTTAAGACAGTTGTTGAGGTATAAACATGTTGTAGTTGTTGAGGTATAAACATGTTGTAGAGAGTGTTAAGACAGTTGTTGAGGTATAAACATGTTGTAGTTGTTGAGGTATAAACATGTTGTAGAGAGTGTTAAGACAGTTGTTGAGGTATAAACATGTTGTAGTTGTTGAGGTATAAACATGTTGTAGAGAGTGTTAAGACAGTTGTTGAGGTATAAAGTAGGAATACAAACAAACTCAAAATTGTTGCACAATACCTGCAGATTGCTCCTCCTTCAAGTGTTCATAAAGATCAAATTGTTGACATGATTAATCAGAAACTGTTTAATATAACTCCTTTAGTTGAAACAAATGTGAATGCACAATTGGAACTTGCAAAGATTAAACTAGCTCAAGCACAAGTTGAAGCACAGGCTCGTTCTCAGGAAGCTGAAGCTGAGGCTCGTGCTCAGGAAGCTGAGGCTTGTGCTCAGAAAGCTGAAGCACAGGCTCGTGCTCAGGAAGCACAGGCACAGGCACAGGCACAACAGGCAATTGAAATTGCTAAGTTAGACCATAAGTACTGTAAGAGACAGAGTGGAATTCGGTCATCTAATCCTGATAATTTTGATGTAGCCAAAAATGTTAGACTTGTCCCTGTCTTTAATGAATCTCATGTAACTAAATACTTTCAATTGTTTGAGAAGGCAGCTACAGGTTTCAAATGGCCCAAACAGTATTGGCCAATACTCCTTCAGAGTGTACTCACTGGTAAAGCTCAAGTTACTTATGCATCTTTGTCTCAGGATCAGTCTGATAATTATGAAGTAGTTAAGCGCCTGATTCTTAAGGCCTATGAGCTTGTTCATGAAGCCTAAAGAGCTAAATTTAGGACCACCTATAAGTAGGATAAGCAATCTCATGTTGCGTATGCGAAAATTAAAGAAGATTTGTTATAACAATGGTAAATACGAAGAATGTAAATGTTGACTTTAATAAATTTAAGCAGATTATCTTAGTGGAGGACTTCATAAGTTGTATCAGGAGAGATGTAAGTTTATATATAGATGAGAAAAAGGTAGAAACTGTTTCTGATGCTGCAATTTTAGCTGATGAGTATGTTCTTACTCACAAACATTATACAGGTAATAAAACAAAGAGATATGAGAGTAAATATGTAGCCCCCTCTCAGAGTACAAGTGAAAGGAAGGAGAGTAAAGATAATGTTTCTTAGGAAGAAAATACTAGTTCTGCTTCTAAATTCTCTAAGAGGAAATGCTATTATTGTGATAGACTAGGTCATGTTGCTGAGAAATATTTTATGAAACAGCGTGATGCTAATTATAAACCTGCAAATGTTCAGTCAGTTGGTTTGGTGTCCGCTCTTGAGAGTTCCCAATATCTAATAAATAACTCTGTTTCACCTGCTTTGAGTGCTTTGGAGAGTAACGTAAGCTCGATTGATAAAGCTCCTCTTTTGAGCAGTAATTCTGTTGTACCTGCTTTGAGTGCTTTGAAGGGTAACGTAAGCTCTACTGATAAAGCTCCTCTTTTAAGCAGTGATGTTGGTGACACTCTCATGAGTTCTTATGCACATTTCCTGTCTGATGGTTTTGTCAGTTCAATTAATGGTAGTGACAGGAAATCTGTTAACATTTTACGAGACACAGGTGCCTGCCAATCCCTACTAGTGACCAGTGTTTTAGGCTCTGATAATTCCTCTGGTGAAACTGTAATGTTGCAGGGTTTAGGGGGTAACTATTGTTGGTCCCTCTGTGCAGAGTGAAGCTAGAGTCTGATTTTGTTCAAGGTCCAGTTATGGTAGGATTGGTTGAGACATTCCCTATGTCTGGTGTGACTTTTCTCCTTGGCAACGACATTGCTGGGGGTCGGGTTTGTCCAGCTCCTCGGTTGTCTAGTGAGCCGGTGGCTGGAGTCGAGGACGGTTCCCCTGATTTGTTCCCTGCATGTGCTGTTACTAGGGCTAATTCTATAATTACTAGTG
This sequence comes from Paralithodes platypus, assembly GCA_032716605.1. Taxonomy (NCBI): domain Eukaryota; kingdom Metazoa; phylum Arthropoda; class Malacostraca; order Decapoda; family Lithodidae; genus Paralithodes; species Paralithodes platypus. Next base: position 26,625,978 of record CM064570.1, on the reverse strand, counting down.
ATTTAGAGGGTGATAAAGATGATGATGTTCTCTTGGCTGATACTTTCCTTGCTTATTTAAACCATTCACAGGATGAGGCAGTTCCCTGCAGTGTGGATAATTTGTCACCTCGTGAGTTGGTAGAGTTGCAGCAGGCTGACCCAGAGTTTGAAGATTTAGCTAGTTCTGCTTGTAGTGAGGAAGAGTCAGCTAGTGCTTCTACTTGTTACTATTTTAAGTCAGGAGTATTAATGAGAAAGTGGAGACCCCCAACGTCATCAGCAGACTGTGAATGGGAGGTTGTGCATCAAATTGTCATTCCTCGAGTTTGTAGGCAGGATATCATTAGGGTGGCTCATGACTCCAGTTTGACAGGACACATGAGAAAGACTGCAGCCCGTATTCTGAAGCATTTTTACTGGCCAGCTATTTTCAAGAATGTTTCCTGGTATTGCAAATCTTGTCACAACTGTCAAATAGTGGGGAAGTGTAATAAAAAAGAGAAAGTTGCACCACTCGTTCCCATTACTCCCTTTGAGACGCCATTCACTCAGGTGTTGGTTGATATTGTAGGACTTCTTCCCAAGAGTTCTTTAGGGTTTTCCTATTTGCTGACACTTATTGATATGGCTACTCGTTATCCTGAAGTAATCCTTCTCCGTAATATTTTGGAGAAGAATGTAGTGAAAGAAATGTTTGGGTTCTTCACCAGATTTGGTTTGCCTAAGGAAGTACAGTCAGATCAAGGGAGTCATTTTATGTCCAACGTTTTTAACCCGGGAGCTGCGGGGAGACTCTTAAGAGTTCCCCCGGCGCACTGCGGGGAGACTCTTAAGAGTCAGAGAAAAAAAAAATCAACTTTTGACATCGAATTTTTTTTTTTTTTTTTTTTTTTTTTTTTTTTTTTTTTTTTTTTTTTGGCCCCTGGGCCATGCAAAATCTCAGTCCTCTACCTCCCCTCCTTCCCCACTTTCCTCCTCTCCTTCAGTTATCACCTATTTTCCCTGTTATTCCCTTATTCTGAGGTATATTTTCGTGCTAACATTAGAAATCCGATTGGAGGGTGTGGTCATCACTGATAGCAAGCGAGTGCAAGAGAGAGAGAGAGAGTATCGATCGACTGTGTCTCAGTGGCCTTGGGGGAAATTGGCGGGAAAGCAGATTGCCTCACCCATACATTATACAACTCGCGGGCTATATCTCCGATTTTGACCATCCAAACGCTGTTTTCACTCGTTTTATTGTTGTTTCAGGTTAATACCTTTATAATCAACCCATAATAGGCGCATATGGATAAGTATTAATGCTATTAATGGCACAATGAATATTTTAGTGACGGAAACACCTCAAATACGTCAGCACAGAGGGACGTTTCCAATTACCCCCATGCGCACTTCAGAGGTTTTAAGCAGTCTTTGAAAGAGTTGGGCATCACACAGATCACGTCTTCTGCATATCATCCTCAAACACAGCGAGCTCTGGAGAGATATCATCAGACACTCAAATCTATGTTGAGGAAATACTGCTTGGAACACCAGAAAGATTGGGATAAAGGTCTTCCTTTCCTGTTGTTTGCTTCAAGAGAGTCTCCAAATAAATCACTAGGCTTCTCACCATTTGAAATATTCTTTGGGCATGAAGTTAGAGGTCCTATGAAGTTGTTGAAGGAGTTTTGGCTGTCGGAATCGGATGACGTCAACCTGCTGGAATATGTGGCAAATTTTAAGGAGCGGTTATCAACAGCGTTCCAGCTAGCTAGAGAGAATCTGGGAACTTCGCAGGGAAAGATGAAGACCTGGTATGACAAGAAATCAAGACTACACCAGTTTCAGCCCGGTGATCAGGTCCTGGTTCTGCTGCCATTACACTGACAACCTCTTCAAGCTAAGCTTAGTGGAGCGTACACGGTGGAGAAGAAAGTCAGTGATGTCAACTACGTTATTGCCACGCCAGATCGTAGGAAGAGCAAACAACTTTGTCATATTAACATCCTAAAATTGTACCACAAGGGAGACCCTGATAAACCCGTCTGTGCTGTAACTGTTCCTCAAGATCCCAAAGGAGAAGCACTCCCTTGCAGTATAAACTTGAGCGATAACCTGGGGCAGAACTTTGCTATCATGAGTGATCTGGAAACTAAGTTATCTCATCGAACTCCTGAGGAGAGGCAGGAATTCACGGCTCTACTCCAGAAATATCAGCAAGTGTTCCGGGATACTCCAGAAAGGACAACCATGTTGATGCACAATGTGGATGATGGAGATGCGAAGCAAATTAAGGGGGGTGACCTGTTTTTGTTCTGTCCTTTTCTATCTTTCTCTGGCTTGTATCCATTTGGCCCCATTCACCCTACTGTTTTAAGACGTTTATCCCCATCCAGGTGTCATTTTTTTACTGGTGAGCGGTAGCGAGCCAGCATATTTCTTATTTTTGTTTGACAGCAGGCTAAATTTTTAAAATTTTCGATAGAAAAATGTCTCCGGCGAACCCGTATTTCTTCATATAATGCTGGCTTGCTTTCGCTCGCCAGGAAGAAATCGACACCTAGATGGGGATAAACGTCTTAAAATAGTTGGCTGAATGGGGCCGAATGGAGACAAGCCAGAGAAAAAGAGAAAAGGACAGAAATAACAAAAAGCAGGTCATCCCCCTTAAGCTGCCCGCCTGCCGTGTAAATCCCTTGAAAGTCCCCCTGATCCAGAAGGAGATTGACTACCCACTCGACTACAAGATGATTGAACCCTGCCAAAGTGAGTGGAGTTCTCCTGTCACCTTGTTCCCTAAACCAGGTGGATCACAGCAACTCTTTATTGATTACCGATGTGTTAACCAAATAACCAAAACAGACACCTTCCCAATACCTCGCATGGAAGATTGTATAGATAGGATTGGAAAGGCACAGTACATCAGTAAGTTTGACTTGTTAAAGGGATATTGGCAAGTACCTATGACAGAGAGTGCTACGGATATCTCATGTTTTGTAACTCTTGGTAAGACTTTTGCATGTTCTGTAATGCCGTATGGTATGAAAATTGCACCAGTGACATTTCAAAAACTCATGAACATTGTAACCGAGGGTTTGGAAGGATGTGTTGTGTATATTGATGATGTGTTGATTTTTAGTGACACCTGGAAAGATCACCTATGACATGTCAGAACTTTCTTGATCGTTTGGTTCAAACTAATCTTGTTGCAAATTTATCAAAATGTGAATTTGGTCAAGCTAAAGTCCAGTATCTTGGTTATGTGATTGGTAATGGACAAGTTGTGCCACCAGGGGCTAAAGTTTAGGTGATAAGTGATCTTTCCAGACCTAAGAATAGGAAAGAATTGCAAAGATTTCTTGGTATGGTGGGATACTACCGCCGGTTTGTTCTAAATTTCTCAATCCTTGTGTCACCACTCACAGCTCTTCTGAAAAAGGGAGTTAAATTTGAGTGGAATGAAGAATGTGAATCCTCTTTCAACAAACTCAGAGCAATCCTGTTGAGTCAGCCAGTGCTGTCCACCCCTAACTTTGCTAAATCCTTTAAATTGGCTGTGGATGCTAGCAATACAGGAGCTGGGGCAGTTTTGTTGCAGGAGGGTGACCAAGGTATTGAACATCCTGTATCATATAATAGCAAGTTCACTCCACCCCAAAAGAATTACTCAACTATTGTAATGGAACTTTTGGCTCTGATTTTGGGATTGAAACATTGTTCCTTATATTTGTGTTCCGGCCCAAATCCTATAGTTATTTACACTGATCACAAGCCACTAAAATTGCTTAGTAAATTTAAAGATAAAAATCGGAGACTGACCAGGTGGAGTCTGCTCCTTTAGATATAAGGCATGTTAAAGGGAAAGAACATGTGACTGCAGATTGCTTGTCTACAGGAGATTGTAGCCTAATTGTTTAAAAGTAATAGAAATGTCCCCTGTATATTTCTTTCTTTAGTGGGGAGGTGTTATGTGATGCAGAATTATATAATTGATTATGTAAGCCAGATTAGTATAATAGTTTAGTTCCCACTTATGTGTTTATGTTGATTATGTAAGCCAGATTAGTATAATAGTTTAGTTTCCCACTTATGTGTTTATGTTGATGATGTAAGCCATATTAGTATAATAGTTTAGTTTCCCACTTATGTGTTTATGTTGATTATGTAAGCCAGATTAGTATAATAGTTTAGTTTCCCACTTATGTGTTTATGTTGATGATGTAAGCCATATTAGTATAATAGTTTAGTTCCCACTTATGTGTTTATGTTGATTATGTAAGCCAGATTAGTATAATAGTTTAGTTTCCCACTTATGTGTTTATGTTGATTATGTAAGCCAGATTAGTATAATAGTTTAGTTTCCCACTTATGTGTTTATGTTGATTATGTAAGCCAGATTAGTATAATAGTTTAGTTTCCCACTTATGTGTTTATGTTGATTATGTAAGCCAGATTAGTATAATAGTTTAGTTTCCCACTTATGTGTTTATGTTGATTATGTAAGCCAGATTAGTATAATAGTTTAGTTTCCCACTTATGTGTTTGATTCTCGAGAGTTATAGACCTGTCAGGCTCCAGTCTGTCTCTCCCAGCTTTGCGTCATTTCATTCATGAGTACAGCAGAATATGATGATGGCCAGGGTCCAGAGAATATAGGGTCAACCCACCGCTCAAAGAAAACGCACTGTCTTTCGCGCATGACGTCATTCTCCCCACAATGGGGACAGAGGCTAGGGGTCAGTGGGAGGTCGGTCAGTTCATTCACTTTGAGAACTCAATCACGAACATACAGGTGAAACAAAGCGGATGTTTTATAATTCTAGTTGTGTGTGGTATGATAATGATTTGGAATTATGAATGCTAAGATACCTATCTTGAAATATATAGCATAAAAACAATGATGTTAGTTACTATACAGTTAACCCATAAAGTACCGGTGATGTCCTTTTCTTTATAGTGTAGCCACTATTAGACCATTGTATTCAGATTAGGAAGGACCTCTAGCAATAATATGGCTTCCAACTATCTCAACCAACCTTTTTAACTACCGTAGATCCTTCCGAAGCTGCATAATATCGTAATATATCCTAGCTAGAATACAATATAACACACGTAGCTGGTACTCAAAGGCTTAACTAACAACATCAGAAGTTGAGACAATTACAGTGTGTGTGTGTGTGTGTGTGTGTGTGTGTGAATTGAATTGAATTGAGTTTATTTTGCTCAGACTTTTACAAACAGTATGGAGCACAGCCCCTTACATGCTACAGCCCCTTACATGCTACACATGTACAATATGCCTTTGCTAACTAAATTAGCGTACACGTAAATACACTGGTACATCTTAAGCAAACTATACTAAATGTCCTAAGACTTGATCTATCTATACATAGTAAACGTTCTTTTGAGAAGAGGTGACAGATTCTTCTCACATTTTAAGTTAGTATTATTCATTAACAGTATATATTTATACTGTGTTGGGTTATGCTTGTAGTAATGAGAAATATATCTAGTCCTTAACTGTACAATATCCTCATTTTGACAACAAATAATATTCGTCCCCCACCACATTCTCATTACATTTAGTACATACCCTGTCTTCTCTATCAATATTTCTGTGTCTACCAGTATTAACTGGTAATTTATTATTACTTGCTCTCAGTTTACTTATAGCTAGTCTCTCTCCCTTATCGAATTTCACAAGTTAATCCTCCATACTGAAGACAAATGTATAAGTTCTATAGCTACTACAAATGGCCCTACTTGACAAATTACTATTCCATTTTGTTATCCGTTGATCTTTAAGCTGTTGTTCTATTGCCAATCTGAACCAGGCTGGGGTTATTACATTGTGTGACAACCAGACTCCAGACATCCCAGTCATTACAAATACTTTTAACACAATTCAACCAAGGTGAAGTATAAACACCAACCTGATCCAAATGTAACAAACACTTGTACATTATATAACTTAACTTACCGTACTTGTTTTACCAGTAATTAATCTCACCCAGTAACCGATCATTGAACACTTAATATTTATGTCTATAGGATATTCACCAAGTTCACCATACAACATGTCATTACTAGTATACTTATGAACATGTAATGTATGCTTTAAAAACCTCAAATGAAGCTGTTCTAATTTTCTAATAACATAATGTCCCCATACCTCAGCAGCATACAGTACAACATAACTGGTCTAACCATTGCTTTAAACAATTCCAGCTGTATATCAACTGGTAAATTACATTGTCTGCATTTACTAATCAATGAATACATAGCCCTTGTAGCTTGCTGTTTTAATTCTAATTCTAATGTGGGTGTGATAATTTGGCAGCTGGTAATATAACAGTAGAAACAATCATCAGCTTAACATGGGCAAGGTAGAATTTCAAAAGTGCGCGCGCGCACACACACACACACACACACACACACACACACACACACACACTCAGTTTGTAAAATGCAGTGCGTGTGTGTGTGTGTGTATGACGTTAGGAAAACTATTCTGCTTAACATTGACAAGCTAACAGGAAATAGGCGGAAAGTTTATAGGACATTAAAACGATGTATCAGCTTAACATTGACAAGCTAGAACTCAAATACACACACACACACACACACACACACACACACACACACACACACACACACACACACGGTTTGTAAACTGCAGTCCTTTTGTCGTGATAAAGGTAGGAAAGATACGCACACATATATACATTTTCACTTTCTCATACACACACAGATTCTCACTCAGATGCGCACACACTTCTGTGTGCGTGTTTGTCAGTTCCATCTTTAATGACATTATAAGATCCCCTTCCTTAGGATTAAGAATAGTCCCTAAATCAGGTATCAACCCCTCCCACTCTCTCTTTCTCTTTCTCTCTCTCTCTCTCTCTCTCTCTCTCTCTCTCTCTCTCTCTCTCTCTCTCTCTCTCTCTCATATGAAATTAATTTAAACATTTTCCTGGTGTATATATGTTATTTATTGGTATGCTCGCTATTAGCCATAATTTATTACCTCCTGTTTTTGCACATTTAATTGTAAAATAAACTGAGCTTGATGTATTTTAATGTTTTTTTGTTTGTCCTGTAACATTAAATAAGACAATTTACACGCATAGTTCAATATATCACAAATAACAGATGTCTTATATGAGGGGTTCAGGCAGAGCGTGGGGACTGTGACGTCACTCACTCGCAGGTACCTGCGCGTGGGTAGACCCTATATTCTCTGGACCCTGATGATGGCAATAGGAAAAGTAGGAGATTAGAGAGTTTTGGATAGAGGGCGAATAAGTTGAGAAATAGGAAGTACAGTAGAAGATAAAAGTACTTAGGCTCAACCAAGTTGCTCCATTGTTAGTGATTTTGAAGAGGTACAAGCACTGATGATGATGATGATGGTGTGGAGAGGCCGCTGATGGTGTTGGAGGTGAAGAAGTAGATGGTGTTGATCCCCTCGTTGATGGTCGGATGAATCTACCTGGTGGCGAGGAGATGATGGTGATTCAGGCGATGTTGTTGCCAGGAGGTGAAGGTAGTGACTCCCGAAGATGATGGGGTCCACTGACCGCAGGGCACGTTGGATTGGAGGACCAATAGGTACATATGCCCCCAGATGGAGTCCACACAGCAGCTTCTTCCATTTCCCCCCAGCAGATCACCACCTCCTCCTCCTCCTCCCCTGCACCTACAGGTGGTGGCGAGCTGCCTTGGTAGTTGGCGGGAGCTCTGGTGGTGTTGATGGTGTTGATCAGTAGAATATTCCAGTTTCACTGGTGACATATATACTGTATACCCCCTGAGTCCTTGCAGTTTCGACTTCAGGCCTACGACCTTAGTATCTTGTCTGCCTCTCTGCCTCCCTGCTTGTACATAGTTTACCATTATACCTAGTGTTGTGACATATCGCTTTGGCTACAATCAAGATTAAAGCAGTCTGCATCCTTACCTGTGTCCTGGTGTTGATTATACGAGAGTGTCACAAATTGTATTTATTATTCATTGTGATATTTGTGTGTACTAGTTATACGTCAATAACTACTGTAATCTAGTGATTATTTAATAATTAATTATCATTGAGTTTTCTGTAAATTAATATAATTGAGTTATCTCCTTTTGATTGCTATAATTATTAGTGTAAGCATTAACTACATTTGTGATAAGTTTCCAAAATTGTGAATTTGATCAGTTTAATTTAGTTACTCCTCATTATTGTACTTTCAGAAGGAATATTTTCTCTAGTGATATTTTAGAGCTAATTTCACATTTAAATAATTGTATAATTTACTTGTATTGCTTTTATTAACGCATTGTGCATTTCCCTTAGTTATTAAACATATATGTTATGCGACGTTATAATTTAAGTCGCTCTATACCAGTTCTATATTTCCACCATAAGAAAGCTCAGAACTATGACACTCAACGGGAACACAACTGAGTTTAATATATATAATTCTTAAATCAATCAATCTCCACCAATGTCACAGAATACACAGTTTCGGTACACAATTGTTATTTCTTATTAGATAGGGCACAGGCACAAGAATATGTTTGAGTCTTATCTATGTAAAGATAAACTCAATTAATTATACATATAGTAATTCAATAAATACAATTATTTCTGCTTCATAACTCAACAGGAATAAAATATAATGTAATTGCACAATAGCATCTAATATCCTGATAGAGAGCAAACGCGAGGTGGCGAGTGAACGAGGTAGGTAAATAATACTACGGAAACACATATACAGTGATAGAGTTTATATGAAAAATAAGGTATCAGTTGAGCAGTGAATAACTTGACGTTAATTTAATATAACAGAAGATATCATTCTAAATCAACTAATATGACTTACAATAATGAATATGAATTGAGGGAAAGAGTAATAAATTATATTAGATTGTGTGTAGGGCTGAAGATCTCACCGTGGAGAATTAACGAGACGCGATACTGACAGGAGTTTTTATTTAACTCAAAAGAAGGCTGAGTTTGAAGTCAGGAAGCACAAACATAAAAATAGTCTTACTAAGAGACTGATGATAAACACTCTCTGTGGACACTTACACATGCAATCAAGCACCCAGCTAATAACAACATATAGAATAAGATCTGGTATAGTGTTCACTGGTATTTACGTATAGTGTGCATTTATATTTCCCGAACGAACATATTTATAACCGGTATATGAAATATAGGAAACTATATATCAAGAAATACAGATATATAATCCCACGTATAGAATATGTGACGCTTCTGCATAGTAACCACGTGCGGGCATGCGCGCGCGTCGGCTGCCCAGCCGTTTAGAAACCGGCTGGTGGTAGCCGGCCGGTAGGCTTTCCCTTAGTATATATCCTACGACAATGTAACTAATGTCTGGGATATTCTTATGTTGTTTCACAGCTTGAAGCTGCCCTTATTCTTAACCAACGCATCTTAGTATATTTTATTCTCGATAGTTGATTGTTTCATTATAATATATAAGATGTAAGTCTAGTGAGAGCGGGAGGAGACGAGCGGGAGAGAGAGACTGGCTTGGGACGTTGCTTCGCTTGCTTAGCTTGGGACGAGCCTGAAGCGCTGCCACATGCATTTGATTGCAACGTTAGGCTTAGTTTCGACTCACGCACGGGGTAGAGGGTTTTGACCCGGCAACTGTGTTGAGTGTTGCCGAGCCTGGGATGTATTCTGCATGCCTAGGGTGGGGTCCAGACAGATTCAAGACTCAGAGCTCACCTCATTGTCGTACCCTTCGGACCCCCTTGATATCTATCCCTCTCCACCCCACTTAGAAACATTCTCTCTTACTTTGTATACCTTCTTTCCACTACTTCACCAATCTATTTAATTATCCCATCCCCTTGATAGACCTTATATCTATTATTGTATTAACGACGAGCTCTCAGATAACTAGATAGGATTTAGGGCCTTATGTAGAGACGTAATTGTTAATGAGACCTAGGAAGCTTTTTTGTTGTCTCATATTTGGTGGTTTCATGCTTGCTAGTGTGTTCTTGTGTCAGGTTAGCAGGGGCTAGACCGGAGGGGAGGCTTTTTGCGATCCTTTAAGTAAAGTCTGCTGGTGCGAGTCCCGTGGACCCGCACGACTTTACTAGGATACCCGTGGGAGTCTGGGGGCATTTTCTTGTCTGTGTCCCTGTGTGTCTAGCGTTGTGTTGTGTGAGGGCCCTTGCCTAGTCCACTCAGCACTGCGCTAGCACGTCTTGCTTTTGTTTTAGGGTCGCCAGGAGAGAGTCAGATACTTGCGATCTGAGTCTTTCAAGAGAGCACCCTTTCAATTAGAGTAATTTGGCGCACAGACCTGGGAACGTCACTAGGCTAGAGCAGGTGGCTCAGCCCGGGTATCCGAAGCCTATATCCTTCCGGCTAGACCTCTGCCACCTGGCAGATTAACAGCTAGGGGTTTATTGTCTCTGTATGCTTGTTATTGTGCCACAGTTTACCGTTTTTGTGAGCATTGTGAGTCAGGGTGTGGCTTAGAGACTCTGTCTGAGCAGGCTTGCCTGACTAAGAGTGAGAAGCACACCTGTATGTGGTTATGTTGCGAGTTGCTGCCTTTATTTAATTATACCTATGCCATTATACACTGTATGGCCTATCACTAGTATTTATTCCTGCTTATGAGTTAAGAGTTCTCTAAATCCGTAACGTACTTTCTTTGCTAAGCATCAGATCCTACAGTAGCCGCATGCAGTTTAGAAACCCGCATCTTGTCTACCTGTACGATGTTTTGAGGACTGTTTGCTTTCCCCTTCTTTCACGCAGGGGTGGTTAGTTGTATTAATTAACGTAACGTTAAATGTACTTTCTTCTAGTTTGTTATTAAATTGTTTCTGCAATTTAATTCCGTTATCTATCTATCGGAATTTGAAGGTAAATACGGGGAAGAGCAAGGTTATGGTCTTCGAAAGGGGTGAAGTCACAGAGTGTGAGGTGAAGCTGAACGGTCAGGCTATGGAGATCGTCAACTCTTTTAAGTATCTGGGCAGTGTGTTGAGTAAAGATGGGACTATGGATGAAGAGGTGCGGGAGAGGGTACAACAGGGGAAGAGGGTTGTAGGAACGCTAAAAGCAGTAACAAGAAATAGGGTGGTCAGTATGGAAGTGAAGAAGTCCTTGCATGACAGTGTGGTAATCCCGACACTGACTTACGGAAGCGAAGCATGGACGTTGGTTGAGAGACTCAGACCAAGAGTGAGAGCAGTGGAAATGAATTACTTAAGGAGTGCGTGCGGAGTTACATGGAGGGATTGACAGACTAATGAGGAAGTAAGAAGGAGGTGTGGTGTGGAGGTAGATGTGCTGGAAAGTGTGAAAAGGAACAACTTGAGATGGTTCGGCCATATGGAACGTATGGAAAGCGAGAGAATGACTAAGAGGGTGTATGAGAGCGAGGTGGAGGGACAGAGGGGGAGAGGTAGACCGAATATGAGGTGGAAGGATGGAGTGAGGAAGTACATGAACGAAGGTGGTGCTGGTTGGGGGGAGGGGCGTCGACTGACTGGGGACAGAGGTGCATGGGGGCGGTTCGTTCGTGGCCACCCCTTTGGGGATCACGGCGTCAGGCAATAGATAGATAGATAGATCTATCTTTTCCTTGAAGCTTTAAGTCAACTTAATTGTGTGATCTTTTATATAGCCTGCTTGACTATCAGCAGTCTATAGTGCGTGCACCCTGTAACCGAGTCATAGGATACCTCGTTGTCCAGGCAGGACTCTTGACGGTTTAGGGTGGTTTGTTGCCTGGGTTTATAGATAAGGGTTGGATCTAGCGTTTTCCGTTGTTGCTTGTTGCCGCATACCTAGTCCAATAGAAAGAGCCCAGTGTTTATATATCCCAGGACGTATCAAATGGCGACCTTGCATAGGATTTACTGAACAGAGGAATATAGTGGTCATTTGTTTTGAGATTCCTTATGATTAAAGGAATACAGTGGACATAGAGTTTTTTTTTTGGAGCAACCAATATAACACATTAAAGACTTTAAATAACATTAGTATATACATACTTGCATAGGAGATAAGTCACATTCTATAACCGTGATAATTACTGCAGTACACAAACATGTCTAATACATCAGAACACAGTGATGGGTCAGGTCACGATACGGGCTCGGAGGGAGAAAGACCTGTGGAGTGGATAGTCGATAGCGAGGAGGGTGCTAGAAGATTTTTAGAGGTGCCCCTTACCGCTGCCAGGGTGTTGAAGCTGAATAAGTATGGCTTAAAGTGTGTGGCAGGTCTTCAGGGTCACCAGGGTTTAAGTGGCATGAGGAAAGATCAGCTGAGGACTTTGATATTGGGTTTAGAAGGGAGAGACCTGGGTGGAGAGGCGACTGGGGGCCCCGGTCCCCAGCCCCCCCTCCACTCTACCCCCGTATTAAACGTCAGGGTGCCTGAATTTAGTACATACCCCCAAGTTGATGGTCAATGGCAGTGTGGAATTCAATCACAGGGACCCTCCCCATTAAATGCACCTTCCTCTCCTCAAGGGTTGACTCCAGATTTGTTGTTTCGGCTTGAGATGGCCAAGGTTGAGGCCGCCGAAAGACAGGTTAGTGTACAGGCTGAGGTTGCTAGAGCTCAGGCTGAGGTTGCTATACGAAAGGCTGAACTGCAGGCAGAGTCTACCATGGTATCGGGCTGACAGGGAGCTGGAGAGATCTCGAGTGGAGGTAACAGGGCGAAATATTGGGGGAGGTAACAGACATCGGGACCAATCATTGTCGCACCTGCTTAAACTAGTTCCTGTGTTCGATGAATTAGGTGTGGCTGAGTTTTTTATGCGATTTGAGAAGAAGTGTCAGGAACACCAGTGGCCTCAGGAAAAGTGGGCAGCATTAGTTTCATCAAGACTCCTAGGAAAGGGGCTAAAAGCGTATGATGCACTACCTTTAGAGTCCTGTGTAGTTTATGATGAGCTAAAGAAGGCTGTGCTATGGGCCTATGAGTTACAACCAGAAACTTACCGCTTGAAGTTTCGGGTGTTACTAAGGGCAAGGATAGTACCTTCCTAGAACACGCCCGGGACTTGTCTGATGCACTACGACATTGGCTGCGTTCTGAGAGGGCAGCTACTTTTGAGGAGTTGAGTGAGCTAGTTCTCTTGGAGCAGTTCTTTAAGTGCACAGGCGGGGAATTGACATTAAATATAAAGGAAAAAAATCCTAGAACTCTCCAGGAGGCAGCAGAAATGGCTGACCTCCGACTGTCATTAATTCGAGGGTGCGGAGCAGCAGCTAGGAGTGAGTCGGGTGCAAAGGATCGTACCCCTCCCCCTCCCAAGAATTTTGATACACATAAATACACAAAACCATCTAGCACTGACAATAAAACTGAACATAAACCAAATACCATCCCGTATAAGAAGTCTAATGGTACCTCCCACTCCCAAGGGAAACCAAAGAGTAAAGAGTGCTTTGCATGTCACAAGGAGGCTCACTTTGCAAATGCTTGTCCGAACAAGCCACCAAACAAGGTTGTGTCATTGGCCCGCAGCATAGGGGTGTCGCCTATATCTTCTGAGTTTGCCCAGGGTAGTTTGTCAGAGGGTGGGACACAGCCTGTGTTCAAGAGTCCGGAAGGCTCGAACCCTGTCCGCGACGTCTTTGGGGGTCATAGAGGGCATGGTTTTGTGAGGTGGGCTGGAGAAAGGCGAGGAGTTAAGCTATTGCGTGATACGGGGGCTCCTCAGACCTTGTTAAAGAACATTACTGGTAGACCGATTAACGCTGCTCGGGTGGTGGTAGTTCAGGGGATCAATGCTACGAAGTCCTACCCGCTGGTGCGGATGGAGCTGGAGGTGGGTGGTGTGGCGAAGGAGCTGGATGTAGGAATTGTAGAGAACTTGCCTGTTGGGGGCGTCGACCTCCTCCTCGGCAACGACTTTGCGTTGCCTGCTTCTCAGGTTTCGCCCTTGGTCGTTGCCGAGAAGGCGGCCGACGTTAGTAGGGAGGAACAGGAGTGGGTTGAGAAGTGTAGCGTACAAACCATGATGTGTGTTGTGACGCGTTCTCAGACATCCAGAGCCTTGCAGCCACCACCTCAGTCTATCATACCACGGAGGAAAGGTCACAAGAAAACGGGAAGTGTTGGTCAATTGGAGAGTTTTGAGCCGGCAGTGTTTCTTGGTGACTCATTATTGGCACCTATGTTAGAGTCTGGAGAGGCCCCGGGGCCTGTCACCGCTAGTGCAGGTGCAGGGCAGGAAGAGACTCTGCGACAGCATCGTTATGCGCAGCGTGAGGAAAGGATGGCTCAGCGGGACATTGGAGGTGGAAATAAATTATTTAAGATGAACTTGGATAATTTCGCACCTGCTGATATACAGTATGTTCCTTGCAGCTGGAAGATCCTGAAGTCAGGGCGTGTGTTAATGGTGCTGTCGAACTGGAGAGCGATGGGGATGCGCAGCCTGGTGATTTTTTCTTGTCCGAGGGGATCTTGTATCGGAGACATCAGGATCCCAAGAAAAAGTGGGATGGCGGGTCAGGATTAGTGGACCAGTTAGTAGTACCGAGGGTGTGCCGTGAGAGCTTATTGAGATTAGCTCATGATGTGCCTTTGGCACGGCACCTAGGGGCACGTAAGACGGAGGCAGCTCTGAGCAAGCTTTTCTGGTGGCCGGGGTTAAAGGCGAGTGTCGTATCATGGGTGTCACAGTGTCACACTTGTCAAGTTGTTGGGAAACCCAATCAGGTCATCCCGAGAGCCCCGTTACAACCCATCCCTGTCATTGGGCCGCCCTTCAGCAAAGTAGTTATCGATATGGTTGGCCCATTGCCCCCCACTAGTGCCAGCAATAAATTTTTACTAACTGTAATGGATGTACCAACACGGTATCCAGGTGCTTACCCCATGCGCAACGGGATGGCTAATACTGTTGTCAAAAACCTACTTGTCTATTTCTCTCGTTATGGCTACCCTCAGGAGATCCAGTCTGATCAGGGATCCAATTTTACTTCTGCTCTGTTTAAGCAGACCATGCAGCAACATGGGATAGTGTCTGTGGTGTCACCTGCCTACCATCCCGAGAGTCAGGGAGTTTTGGAAAGGTGGCACTCGACTCTCAAGAGTATGTTGCGGTGTTATTGCATGGAAAATGGGAAGGACTGGGATCTAGGTCTCCCATACGTTTTATTTGCTGCGAGAGAAGTACCTGGGGAGAGCTTGGGATTTAGCCCGAACGAGTTGGTTTTTGGACACAGGGTCAGGGGGCCCCTCCACATAGTCAAGGAGATCTGGGAGGGAGTCACAAAGCCATGCTCGCTTCTAAAGTATGTTGTTGAAAGCCGTGAGAGAATGCTAAAGAGCCTGGAGGTAGCAGGTCGGAACCTTAAGAGTTCACAAGCTCAGATGAAGGACAGATACGGCCAGAAGGTGAAGCTGAGGGAGTTTGAAGTAGATCAGGAGGTACTGATACTACTGCCTCTGGTGGCACACCCTTTGTCTGCCAAGTATTCTGGTCCGTATCGGGTTGTAAGGAAGGTTTCTGATCTCGACTATTTAGTAGCTACTCCTGATCGTAAGAAAAAGAACCAACTTTGCCATGTAAATCTGATGAAAGAGTATTTGAGGTGCCCCTCCGAGCCTCTCACTGTCCCGGTGTTGATCTGCAGCAATCGTGGTGGAGAAGGAGGAAGGGACAGTCAAGCTGCGGGGGAGGATAATTGGGATTGTCATGTTTCCGCGGATCAGTGGGCGGGGAATTCTAGACAAGTGGCTCACGAGTTGATATTGCACCTGCCTGAGCAACAGCGTGTAGCTGTGCAGCACTTGTTTGATTCAAACCCAGCTGTTTTCGCGGAGCATCCTGGCCTCACTACTCAAGCGGTGCACGATGTCGATGTTGGGGACCACCCGCCCTTTAAATCAGTGCCATACCGTGTTCCCCCTATTCAATTACCAGCACTTAGGGAAGAGCTGGATTATATGCTGAAACGTGGGCTGATTTCTGAGGGTGCAGTAAGGTGGACTTCCCCAGTCACACTGCAGCCCAAACCAGATGGCAAGGTGCGGTTTGTATAGATTTCCGCAGGTTGAATGGTTTAACCCCCACAAATGCCTACCCTCTCCCTCGCGTGGACGACAGTGTGGATAAGATAGGAAAAGCCAAGTTCCTCACTAAGATAGACCTTGTTAAGGGTTATTGGCAAGTGCCCTTGTCTGAGCGAGCGCGAGAGGTGTGTGGGTTTGTGGTGGACGTTGCCATGTTATTCCATACGGGCTGAAAAATGTCCCTGCAACGTTTCAGAAATTAATGAACGACATTGTAGCCGACATTCCCAACTGTAGGGTGTACCTAGATGATGTCATAATATACGACGATGATTTTAACAGTCACTGTGCTCACATCGGACAGCTTTTTAATAAACTGAATGAAGCAGGTTTGGTGGTAAACCTGGGTAAGTGCGATTTTGTCAAAGCCACAGTTTTGTAGCTGGGGTTCGAGGTGGGGATGGGTCAGGTGTGCCCTCCACAGACAAAGATCAAAGCCATCGATCAGTTTCCCCAGCCTACGACTAAGAAACAAATCATGCGGTTTCTAGGTATGATAGGCTATTATCGTCGCTTCATCAAAGGCTATTCGACTGTACTTGCACCTTTAACTGACTTATTATCTAAGGACAAGAAGTTCCGGTGGTCTCCTGAGTGTGCAGAGGCGTTTTCCTTGGTGAAACACCTGTTATGTACCCACCCCATACTCAGGGCCCCGGACTTCAGCAGACCTTTTCAGCTGGCGACTGATGGCGTAGGGGCTGGGGCTGTCTTGTTACAGACAGATGATGAAGGTATCGAACATCCAGTGAGTTTTTACAGTAAATAAATTCAATAGTGCACAAAGGAATTACTCTGTAATTGAAAAAGAACTCCTGGCGATAGTGCTGGCGCTCAGGCACTTCGATGTATATGTTCCTGCTTTCGGACCAGTCGTAGTGGTTTATACCGATCATCACCCTCTGCATCAGTTTCATAACCGGAATATGAGGCTGACCAGGTGGTCACTCATGCTTCAGGAGTATAATCTGGACATACGCCATATTGCCGGTTCTGATAACGTGATAGCGGATTGTCTATCAAAGGTGGATGATGTTGGTTAGACTGCCAAAGGATTGAGGGTTGAGTGTGGAGGAAAATAGGCTGTCACTGTAGTTCAGCCGAAAAAAACAAATTAAAAAAGCAAAAACCTTATAAAAACTCTTTATTTTTTATAACGTGTAGAATTTTGTATAAGATGTTGTAGCAGTATCTAAGTTGAATGTTTTCGCTTATTGTCGCTGAGTTGTTGAAATTGCTCGGTGGAGCGCAACAGTCTTTATTTGTATTTATATATGGTGCCTTGTGTCGCAACAGTGTGTGGTACTATGAGAAGGTTTCTGTTAGATTTTTTTTTTTTTTTTTTTTTTTTTTTTTTTTTTTAAAGAGACAATGAACGGAGGAAGGAAAAACACAGATAAAACAAAAAGGTCCATGTGCCTAAAGGCATCCTCCATTCATAAAATGTTTGTAACAACTGGATTTAAACATTTGTAGATTGTAAGTTTGTGGAAAGCAATTCGAGGGAAGTGAATTCCAAAGAGTAGTAGCTCTGGGGATAAATGAATTCTGATAAGCAGAAGTTCTGCATTGTGGAGGAGAAAGTGTAAATTCATGGGCGCTCTCAGCTGCCCTAGTTCTACGGGGAAAGATGTGGAGAGGCGGCACAATTGAAGCAAGTTCCTCGGAACAATTGCTGTGCAAATATCTGTAGAATAATGCAAGGGATGCAACGTTTCTTCGTATGGATAATGTAGGAAGGTCCTGTGTGATTGCAGGGTTTGATTAATCTAATAGCTTTATTTTGAATTTTGTCCAACTGCCTCAATGCAACCACTCCACTTCCACCCCACAGAGGTGAACAGTAATCCATCTGAGAACGCACATGACTTTTATATCACGGCCAACTGCTCGTCAGTGAAGAATTCTCGAACTCTGTACAGGAGTCCCAGTTTTTTAGAGGCATTCTTAGCAATGCTTCTAACATAATGTGTCCAGCTCAAGTTAGTAGTTAATGTTACACCGAGAATGTCAATACTAGGGGAAGAGGGAATATTTACATCATTAAAATATATGGGAGTCAGTGAGATTCTGTCGGTTAGAAAATTGAATGTACTTGGTTTTCTGTGCATTAAAGGAAACTAGATTCTTTTGTCCCCATCCATTAATTCTAGAAAGGTCCTGGTTCAGAGAAATTGCAGTGTTTATTTTTGAATTTATAAGATCGGGTTGGGTGAAAGAATTGGTAAATGTGAAGGAACTGTGGAGTGTTGAGTCATCTGCGTAGGAATGTATTGGATTATGAGTGGTAGATATGAGATCATTGATATGAATGAGGAACAGAATTGGGGCCAAAACTGATCCCTGGGGAACACCAGCATTTATTGAGTGAAATTGAGAATATGAAGAACTTAGTCAAGGGTCTTATATCTTGGGGGAGGTGTGATGCTTCTGCATAGTAACCACGTGCGGGCATGCGCGCGCGTCGGCTGCCCAGTCGTTTGGAAACTGGCTGGTGGCAGCCGGCCGGCAGGCTTTCCCTTAGTATATATCCTACGACAATGTAACTAATGTCTGGGATATTCTTATGTTGTTTCACAGCTTGAAGCTGCCCTTATTCTTAACCCGTTGAGCCCCGGCTAGTTATAATATTTTGTTCACCCCAGTCCCAAGCCATTTTCACTTATTTTTTTTTTTTTTTGCTAAAATGGAAGACAAGGATGAGAAATGAAAAAACAAAAAAAAAATCACCTCAGAAATTTTTTTTTTTTTGGGGGGGGGGGGAGCCTCAAAAAAATTTGTTGAGCCAAAATGGAAGAGAATGGTGAGAAATGAAGACAAAAATAAAAAAAAACTCATTTGTTGTTGGGGGGCGGGGGGGGGGGGGGGGGGGGTTCAATAGTTCGTCTCCCCCGCATGACCACCCGCCCGGGAGCACTAGGGTAAAAACTGAGTATGGCATTGTACGGCATACATTCTAAGGAGTATCTCACATAAATCTCAAGCCTCTAGCTCCCATACGACCGGAGTAATGAAGGTTCAAAGTGGCGGTGAACTAGGGGTGTAAACTATCCCCACTAAGCCCACCACCACCAGCCGCGCGGCTGTCTCGGCCCGCTCACACCTACTGGCCCGGCTCCCACACACACTACGGTACCTCCCCCTCCTATTCTTCCGCCATTTCCTACCTTACGAGCCACGTAAGTGTTTGTTATATGTCGGACGCACGTGATGCGTCGCTGGGAGTTGGTGATCAAACACTGCCGACGCAACACGTGCGACGCTGGGTCTCAACGGGTTAACCAACGCATCTTAGTATATTTTATTCTCGATAGTTGATTTTTTCATTATAATATATAAGATGTAAGTCTAGTGAGAGCGGGAGGAGACGAGCGGGAGAGAGAGACTGGCTTGGGACGAGCCTGAAGCGCTGTCACATGCATTTGATTGCAACGTTAGGCTTAGTTTCGACTCACGCACGGGGTAGAGGATTTTGACCCGGCAACTGTGTTGAGTGTTGCCGAGCCTGGGATGTATTCTGCATGCCTAGGGCGGGGTCCAGACAGATTCAAGACTCAGAGCTCACCTCATTGTCGTACCCTTCGGACCCCCTTGATATCTATCCCTCTCCACCCCACTTAGAAACATTCTCTCTTACTTTGTATACCTTCTTTCCACTACTTCACCAATCTATTTAATTATCCCATCCCCTTGATAGACCTTATATCTATTATTGTATTAATGACGAGCTCTCAGATAACTAGACAGGATTTAGGGCCTTTTGCAGAGACGTAATTGTTAATGAGACCTAGGAAGCTATTTTGTTGTCTCATATTTGGTGGTTTCATGCTTGCTAGTGTGTTCTTGTGTCAGGTTAGCAGGGGCTAGACCGGAGGGGAGGCTTTTTGCGATCCTTTAAGTAAAGTCTGCTGGTGCGAGTCCCGTGGACCCGCACGACTTTACTAGGATACCCGTGGGAGTCTGGGGGCATTTTCTTGTCTGTGTCCCTGTGTGTCTAGCGTTGTGTTGTGTGAGGGCCCTTGCCTAGTCCACTCAGCACTGCGCTAGCACGTCTTGCTTTTGTTTTAGGGTCGCCAGGAGAGAGTCAGATACTTGCGATCTGAGTCTCTCAAGAGAGCACCCTTTCAATTAGAGTAATTTGGCGCACAGACCTGGAAACGTCCCTAGGCTAGAACAGGTGGCTCAGCCTGGGTATCCGAAGCCTATATCCTTCCGGCTAGACCTCTGCCACCTGGCAGATTAACAGCTAGGGGTTTATTGTCTCTGTATGCTTGTTATTGTGCCACAGTTTACCGTTTTTGTGAGCATTGTAAGTCAGGGTGTGGCTTAGAGACTCTGTCCGAGCAGGCTTGCCTGACTAAGAGTGAGAAACACACCTGTATGTGGTTATGTTGCGAGTTGCTGCCTTTATTTAATTATACCTATGCCATTATACACTGTATGGCCTATCACTAGTATTTATACCTGCTTATGAGTTAGGAGTTCTCTAAATCCGTAACGTACTTTCTTTGCTAAGCATCAGATCCTACAGTAGCCGCATGCAGTTTAGAAACCCGCATCTTGTCTACCTGTACGATGTTTTGAGGACTGTTTGCTTTCACCTTCTTTCACGCAGGGTGATTAGTTGTATTAATTAACGTAACGTTAAATGTACTTTCTTCTAGTTTGTTATTAAATTGTTTCTGCAATTTAATTCCGTTATCTATCTTTTCCTTGAAGCTTTAAGTCAACTTAATTGTGTGATCTTTTATATAGCCTGCTTGACTATCAGCAGTCTATAGTGTGTGCACCCTGTAACCGAGTCATAGGATACCTCGTTGTCCAGGCAGGACTCTTGACGGTTTAGGGTGGTTTGTTGCCTAGGTTTATAGATAAGGGTTGGATCTAGCGTTTTCCTTTGTTGCTTGTTGCCGCATACCTAGTCCAATAGAAAGAGCCCAGTGTTTATATATCCCAGGACGTAACAAATATGTTTTGTTCTCTCAACACGAGTGATGATTTGCTAGGAGAGAATTAATAATCTCTTAAAATGACGTTAACTTGAACACTTAGCATACCTTTTGTATAACCTTCGCAATAATCATCAAAACAATTGGATCAAACAAGAGGCACTTAATTTGGGTAAAGAATAGAAGTAGGAGCCGTGAGAGATCTGGTGCACACGTGGCGACTGAGTATTGTCCACTACCTGTTGACACCAGGGGGGACGCCTTCCTCACACTCACTAACTAGAATGGTCACTTCTAGTTTGCCTACTACACTCTTTCTTGGTCACTGTACACAAACACAGCTGACAGATACTTTTTAAGATGAATTAGGCTAAACCCTACGGAAGTATTCTCCGAGTTGATTTTATCCAGCTATGAAGCATGTTCGCCTGAAGGAGAGGTACCCGAAAGTGGAATCAACTTTGCCAAACAATATCTTGTTTCGGGCAGGTAATATTCAGTTTTTAATTTGGTATCCAGGTAGTGCGTTTCGGAACATGAAAAGCATGTGAATTACAGGTTTTGGATAATTGTTGCGGTTATTAAGGTTCTTAAAATTATAGTACATGTAGGGTTACATCGGTAATGACATTCTTTATTTATTAATATTAAAATTATGCATTAGAAAGGTTTGATGAATGAATGATAATTAATTTACAGTTTTTGCTGTTCCTAAACATTTAGTATGTTATATACAATGCTTTCATTATGAGGGTGAATAATGATCTCGTTTAGTTGTTGGTTCTCCTAGTAGTTGTAGTGGTAGTTAATTCCGTCTGGGTAGATGTGTGGAAATTGAGGAGGTTGATGTCTTGATTGCATAAAGGTATTTTCATCGTAGTTTAAGTCAGGCTCAGGTAGGGACTTCTCACTTCTGGTGGGGAACGGCCGTTGTTGTTGCCGCGGTTGGAAAGGATTAGCATGGGGGAGCGGCGTGTTTTGGTCTGCACAGGGAGTGGGGCATTGTTTACCTTTTGGCTGTTGTAGGGGAACTGCTTTAGGTTTGTTTTCCGTTGTTGGGTAATCTTATTTTTTTCTCTCCTCTTGCCTTTTATGGATGTAATTCCTCATGTTGATGTTGGGGGCTCTTCCACATACGGGAGCAGGTTCTGGGGATGTCTTGGCTCATTATCTTCGAGCCCCGTCATCTCACCATCGTCGTCCATAAAAAAATCTCGTCCTCAAGCTTGGAGTAAGTAGGTCCGGTGTGTTTTGGTGCGGACGTATGGTGTGAGGCCCTTCAGGAAACGGCTGTGGTGGTGGTGGTGGTCGAGGTGGCAGGTGAGGCTGGGGTGACAGGTGAGGGTGGGGCGACAGGCAGGTAAGGCAAGCGGCTGCGCGGTGGTGGTGGTACGGCAGCCAGATCTCGGACATTTGGGGCTGTAAAATATGTGAAGTTAAAGAGGGGGAAGGGTTTGACTTTGGTTGTGCAGAGGTTGAAGGTGGGGGTTTGGGGTGGGATGATGAAAGAAGTTTAGTTGTACGTTTTAAAGATGGAGAGGGTGAACTTATGGAAGTGGAGGATTGGTGTGTGATGGTGCTGGAGGTATGCGAGGTGGGGGGAGGGGGGCAGGGCTTAGGTGGTGGTGGAAGGAGGGGCCTAGACGATTGGTGTGTGATGGTGGTGGAGGTATGAGTGGTGGAGGGGGGCGGGGCTTAGGTGGTGGTGGGAGGAGGGGCCTAGACAATTGGTGTGTTACACTTACACTTACACTTTGTTACACTTTGTTGTATTCCGTCCGTTAGTGTCACAGTTGAGCTGGGGCTCCACTGCGACCAGGCAGCTCCCTTTCTTCCACTCTCCATTCCAGAAGTCGGTTGGAGTTGGTGCTGGGGTATCCTGGTGTTGGTGGCCGGTCCGGTATTTTGGCCAGCCACATGTCCAAGTGTTTCTTGAAGGTGTCTGGAGACACCCCGGTCATGTTCCTGAGAGGGGCTGGTATACAGTTGAACAGTCTGGTTCCATTGTATGCAAAGCTGTGATGGATCAGGGATTTGATTTTTTGTGTTGATCCCGGCGTAGTCCTCACATAGCACAGCCTCCCTCGCCTTTGGTGTTGAGTCGCTTGGATGTTTGGATTTGGTACCTTTTTCCAAAATCTTCCAGACGTAGATGATGATGTATCTCTCCCTACGTCTTTGAAGTGAGTACAGCTGCAGCTCCTTGAGTCTCTCCCAGTAGTTAAAGTGTTGAAACCCATGGATTTTACTGGTGAATGTCCTCTGGGTGGCTTCAATTTATGTTATTTCTCCTACTTTTTGGGGAGACCAGAGCTGAGAGCAGTACTCCAGTTGTGGTAGGACCAGTGACTTCCACAGTGTTAACATACACCTCTCATTTCTTGTGTGGAAGGTTCTCAGGAATCAGCCTGCTATTTGTTTTGCTGTTGTTGTGGCTTTGGTAATATGCTGGGAAAAAGTGGCGTCACTGCTCATATTTACTCCCAAGTCCTTCACTGTGTCCTTGGCGGTAATTTCTTGCTGTCCACTTTTGTAGTTGGTGTCGTTTTGTAGTGCTCTCTTGTTCCCGTACCATAGAAGCTCGAACTTGTCTCCGTTTAGGGCCACGTTGTTTTCTTCTGCCCACTTCAGGATTTTGTCCAAGTCTTGTTGTAGTAACTGTGCATCATGTTGTGAGGTGATTTTCTTCATGAGTCTGGTGTCGTCTGCAAACGATGAGGCTGTTGAGTGGTGTGATGGTGGTGGGGGGAGGGGGTTGCGGGGCTTAGGTGGTGGTGGGAGGAGGGGGAATATGTGGAATGGGAAGAGAGGGGGGAAGGGTTCTTAGTGGAGAAGGAAGTTTAGGTGAGGTAGATGTAGAGGTAGAGGTGATGTTGGTAGAGAAAGTAGAAGGGAGTTTAGTGGTGATGTTAGAAGAAGTAGAGGCTGAAATTAAGGTAGAAGTGGAGGTTTGTGAATGATGTTAGGTGTAACTACAGAGGGCTGCAAGGGAGTGTTAGAGATAGATGGTATGTTGGAAGTGGAAAAAGTGGGAAGCTTGGAAGAGGCAGAGGTAGTGGTAGAGGCAGAGGTGATGTTGGTAGAGGAAGCAGTTGTAGTGAAGTTAGGAGTGGAAGGTTTGTACATGAGTCGAGGCTCAATTGTAGAGAGTTGTGAGGGAGTGGTGGAGGTAGAGGTAAAGGGTGTTATGATTGACTTTGGTAGTCGTGAGGGAAGGTTGGTGAGGGAGTGGTGGAGGTAGAGGTAGAAGGTTTTATGACTGGCTTTGGTAGTCGTGAGGGAAGGGTTGGTGAGTGAGTGGTGGAGGTAGAGGTAGAGGGTTTTATGATTGGCTTTGGTAGGCTTGAGGGAAGGGTTGGTGAGTGAAGGGTGGAGGAAGAGGTAGAAGGTTTTATGACTGGCTTTGGTAGTCGTGAGGGAAGGGTGGAGGTAGAGGTAGAGGGTTTTATGATTGGCTTTGGTAGTCGTGAGGGAAGGGTTGGTGATGGAGTGGTGGAGGTAGAGGTAGAGGGTTTTATGATTGGCTTTGGTAGTCGTGAGGGAAGGGTTGGTGAGGGAGTGGTGGAGTACAAAGGAGTACAAAGGAAATCAAGCAACAACAGATCTAGTGACCCTTCTAGGTTGCTTGTCCTCCAAAACACTGAGGATCAAGTGTCCAAACAGTGGTTTAGAGTGGGTAAGGGAACATTGGAAAGGGAATTACTGCCCTGGAACTAATGTCCGTGGCAGGATTAGGAAGTTAGTAGGGGACAGATGGGTTAGTAACTGAGGGGGGGATAAAATAAAGTTATTAATTTACAAACGCAGTCAGTCGCGGGTTTGATGAGAGATATTTGTCTAGGCGGAGTTTAAATGAATCAACGGTGATGCAGTCTATAACGTTTCGGGGAAGCCCATTCCACAAGTTGATAACTCGATTGAAGAAGAAATTCTTAGATTCGTGTGAGTTAAAAGATTTACCAATAATTTTTCAACCGTTTCCCCGCGTGTAATTAGATTGAACATAAGAACATAAGAAAATGGGAGTCTGCAGAAAGCCGATTGGCCTAAGCAAGGCAGATTCCTGTCCCACACAACCCCCAATCAATTACAAAGCCCAATTATAGGCTCAACACTCTAATACCCTGAGGATCATCTTACCAAAACGGTTAGAGATTAACGGAGGATTATGGGGGTCTGCAGAGCGCTGATTGGCCCAACCCGGCTGATCCCCCTTCACACCCAACCCTTCTCGTCCATATGCTTATCCAATTTTATCTTAAAGCTCCCTACAGTTTTAGATCCCACTATAGCACTTGGTAGTCCATTCCACCCATCTACAACTCTGTTACCAAACCAATATTTGCCTATATCTTTTCTGAAACGAAATTTATCTAATTTGAAACCATTGGTACGAGTTCTTTCGCTATCACTGAGCTTTAGTACATTTGTCATGTCCCCTTTGTTAATCCCACTAACCCACTTGAACACCTCTATCATATCCCCTCTAACTCTGCATCTCTCTAACGAATGTAAACCTAATTTCTTCAACCTTTCTTCATACGGAAGATTTCTAATATTATGGATAATTTTTGTCATTATACGCTGTACTCTCTCCAATGAATCTATGTCCATTCTGTAATAAGGACACCAAAATTGGACAGCAGTGAAGTACTTACTACAGTTCATATTGTCGATGCCTTTGATGATTTTGAACACTTGAATTAAGTCACCTCTTAATCTGCGCTGGGTTAAAGGAAATATATTTAATTCTCTAAGACGCTCTTCGTATGGTTTGTTCTTTAGGCTAGGTATCATTTTGGTAATTCTACGTTGAACTCGTTCTAGCTTGTTTATATCTTTTTGGTAATAAGGGCACCAGGATTGAATGCAGTATTCCAGAAGAGGGCGGACTAAGGAATTGTAAAGGGTTAGGATAACTTCTTTGGATTTATGCTCAAATGACCTGCCTATAAAGCCAATTATTTTGTTTGCCTTCTTAACAATTTCTGAACATTGTTGACTCGGTTTTAGGTTACTCGATATTGTTACTCCCAGATCGGTTTCTCTGTTTACATTCTTAAGCTGAGTGCCATTCATCAAATAGTTTGCTTTCTCATTTAGATATCCGATATGTAGTACTTTACATTTTTCCGCATTGAAACTCATTTGCCAAATTTGGGCCCAACATGACAATTTATATAGATTGTGTTGCATATCGTCAACTTGTTCTTTTGAGAGTAAGCTATTTGCAATTTTTGTATCGTCAGCCAATTTTGAGATTGTACAGGTGAGACCCTCATCTATGTCGTTGATGTAAATTAGAAAGAGAATTGGTCCTAGTACCGATCCCTGGGGTACCCCGCTACTTACATTGGTCCATTTAGATGCCTTACCGTTTATGACTACTCTTTGCTTTCTGTCGCTGAGCCAATTTTCTATCCATTTCAACACACCGTCTTGTATTCCATGCGCTTTTAGTTTTAGCAGTAAACGTTTGTGGGGAACTTTGTCAAAGGCCTTTTGAAAATCAAGGTATATAATATCTACAGCTTTACTCTCATCGTAGAGGTTGAGGATATCGTGGAAGAAGTCTAAGAGGTTTGTTAAACAGGAACGTATTTTACGAAAGCCGTATTGAGTATCTTTAAGTATGTTATTTTCCTCTAAGTGATTTACGAGTCTGTCTCGTATGACCGTTTCTAGCATTTTACATACAACTGAGGTTAAGCTAATTGGACGATAGTTACTGGGTAGGGATTTGCTGCCTTCTTTGAATATCGGTGTTACGTTGGCTGGCTTCCACTGATCAGGCATAGTTCCAGACTGCAAGGATTTATTGAATAGTAATGTCAGTGGTTTAGAGAGCTCATCCTTAGCTTCCTTTAGAACTCTAAGCGAGATTGTATCAGGTCCATGCGTTTTATTTACCTTGAGTTTATCTAAACAATTCAATACTTCTCTCTCTGTAACGGTGATATTGCTTAGAACATCCGAATTATCAATCTGAATCGGCGATGGTGTAGGGATATCACTGAGGTCTTCTGTTGTAAATACTGATGCAAAGAAGGTATTGAGGGCATTACTCATTTGTACTTCGTCGTTGGTGTACTCTCCATTTTCATCGACTAACGGTCCAACAGTTGAAGTAACTACTTTTTTCTTTCTGATATAACTATAGAATTATTTCGTGTTTGTTTTACTTTGATTCGCAATATGTAACTCTAAGGTCTTTTTACTTTGCTTAATTAACTTTTTGGCTTTGCGTCGTAGCTCTACAAATTTCACCCGTTCTTCGTCATTTTGTGAGGATTTTAATCTATCATTAGCAAATTTTTTAGCAAGCAGGCAGTTTTAAATTTCTTTATTCCACCATTTAGGCTTATTATTATGGCCTGGACGACGTATTTTCGATGGTATGCAGTCATTCACTGCTTTTAGGTAAGTGGTTTCGAATAACTTCCAAGATGTATTTATGTCGTTATTGTTAATTAAAAAGCTCCAGTCAGTTTCTTTAAACATAGCTCTAAGTTTATGGAAGTTTGCTTTCTTGAAATTAGGGACTTTTTCGATGCTACTATTTGGTTCGTTACTAGTAAACTTTAAAGTGAAAGTTATCGTACAATGGTCGCTGTTACTGAATTCATCACCAACATTCAAATTCTCTATCAATTCTTCTTTTGTTGCAAGTACAATGTCAAGAACGTTATTACCGCGGGTCGGCGTTCGAACAAATTGATAAAGTGAACTCTCTTGCAAGTTCGTATACAAGTCATGTCCGGAGTGTGAAGTAAGAGTATCGCCCCACTTGATCACAGGTAAATTAAAGTCGCCAAAAATTACGGTATCTTGTGAGTTACTTACATTTGCAATTTGTTCGTAAATTTCTCGGTCAGTTTGCACTGATTGAGCTGGAGGTCTGTATATTAATGCAAGTATTATTTTTGTACCTTTATTATTCTTTATTAGCACAAAAGATGCGTCGACGTTCACAATTTGAGGTTTTGACAAGAGGGTAGGGTTCAGACTTTCTATGATATAAAGTAAAACGCCAACTCCATTTCGATTTATTCGGCTTTTCTCAAACATTACATAACCGGGAAGTGAATACTCTGTTAAAAAGTCTCTATCTTCTGTATTGAGCCAAGATTCTGTTATGCCAATCACATCATAATTTTCTGTAAACACTAGCTCCTCTAAATCTCAAAATTGATTGCGTATGCTACGAGCGTTTGCATAGAAAACCTTTAAATTAGTTGTTTTAGAACTCACGGAACGCTCTTTAATAATATTTTTGGTTCTTGTCGGATCTACATTTATGTTCATGGCTGTCCTCGGTCCTCGCTGTCTTCGGTCCTTATCGCTGGTGGTCCTCGGTTGCCTCTGTTTTTTCTTGGCGTTGGATGATTTATGTCACTGCTGCCTCTTCTCGGATGGCGTTTTTTGATCCATGGCTGCGAACTGCTTCGTGTAGGAGACGAGCCATGCGTGCTGAACCCAAAGGGTTTAGATGAGTGCCATCCTTGCAGAACAGAGTAGGCTGGTTGTAGAAGTTGTCCCAGAGGTTGATGAATTCAACTTCTTCCCTCAGACACAGATATTTTAGCCGGCTATTTGTGCTGAAGGCCTTGTCATAGAATTTGTCAGGTGCGTCGATCTTGGGGAGAATGCCTGAGATGATGATATTCCTTGACTTGTTTTTGTAGTGCTGGATCATCTTGTGATATTTCTCCATCAACTCTTCGGATCTGGTGCGTATGACGTCATTTGAACCAGCAATGATGACAAAAAGGGTATTTTCATTTGCATCCTTTGTGGTATCTTCGAAGGCTTCCACAATGTCGTGCAGTCCAGCTCCTGGGATGCAAAATCTTTTTCGTTGATTTGGGACTCTGTCGCAGAACTCTTCGACCTGTCCTCGTAGGATGGAATCCGCAACGAGCCTGGTCTCTTCTGGTTCGTCTTCCGTCTCTACCAATATCTCAAATCTGTTTGACATTGTGACTGGTAGATGAGACCTTTTCTGCGTTGGCCGTGCACCGTTCCTCACTGGTGTAAATCCGGAAACCTGTGGTGGCGGGACTCTACGTACAGGTCGGGGAGAGGAGTGGTTAGAACGGGGGCGAGGGGTTGGTACTGTTCCTGCTAGCAGGCTTCTTGCACGAGGAGTGGGGGAGAGACTAAGGTGAACAGGGCGGCTGTCCTGGTTTGATGTCGGCTCAGGTTCGTCAGAAGCATCTGCTGCAGTGTCTACTGCAGGTGTTGGATTGTTGGCAGATGACGTTGGGGCGGTGGTGGATACTCCAACGTTGAGTGTTACAAACTCTTGGAGTGATTCCAGCTTCCTGGTGAGGGTGTTGATCTTGTTGTGGGCTTCATCCAATTTTGCTGTCAAATCCTCTCGTTGCTGGCGGAGTCGGCAGACTTGTGGATCGGCAGGAGCAAACATGGAAGCACCAAACCTACCGGCGCAGTTCGTACAGGCACGAGGCATGGTGACGATCACTTTCTTCAGATCACTTCACTCACTTAAAAACACTTAACTCACTTTAAAAATACTAAACTCACTTTAAAAACACTTCACTCCCTTCAGGTCGCTTCACTTACTTAAATAGGCCTAACCGAAAACAAATTTTTTGAAATACACACAAATAGGTTATCAGCGGTGATAGCCTAACCGAAAATTAAAACAAAACTAAATTAAATTTGAATACGCAGTGATAGCTGAACCGAAAACAATTTTATGTTTATTTAAACAGAAATAGGCCACCCGGGGTTATAGCCTATCCTAACCGAAAACAAAAATTATGAAATACCGGTATGCAGAAATAGGCCACCTGCGGTGATAGCCTAACTGAAAATTTAAAAGGTGGAGGTAGAGGTAGAGGGTTTTATGATTGGCTTTGGTAGGCATGAGGGAAGGGTTGGTGAGGGAGTGGTTGAGGTAGAGGTAGAAGGTTTTATGATTGGCTTTGGTAGGCGTGAGGGAAGGGTGGAGGTAGAGGTAGAGGGTTTTATGATTGGCTTTGGTAGGTGTGAGGGAAGGGTTGGTGAGGAAGTGGTGGAGGTAGAGGTAGAAGGTTTTATGATTGGCTTTGGTAGGCGTGAGGGAAGGGTGGAGGTAGATGTAAAGGGTTTTATGATTGAATTTGGTAGGCGTGAGGGAAGGGTTGGTGAGGGAGTGGTGGAGGTAGAGGTAGAGGGTGTTATGATTGGCTTTGGTAGGTGTGAGGGAAGGGTTGGTGAGGGAGTGGTGGAGGTAGAGGTAGAAGGTTTTATGATTGGCTTTGGTAGGCGTGAGGGAAGGGTGGAGGTAGAGGTAAAGGGTTTTATGATTGACTTTGGTAGGCGTGAGGGAAGGGTTGGTGAGGGAGTGGTGGAGGTAAAGGTAGAGGGTTTTATGATTGGCTTTGGTAGTCGTGAGGGAAGGGTTGGTGAGGGAGTGGTGGAGGTAGAGGTAAAGGGTTTTATGATTGGCTTTGGTAGGCGTGAGGGAAGGGTGGAGGTAGATGTAAAGGGTTTTGTGATTGACTTTGGTAGGCGTGAGGGAAAGGTTTTCTTAGGTAGAGTAGTTGTTGAATCAGCAGAGGGAATAAGTGGAAGGGAAGGGAAAGTTGGTGGAGTACTTGGTGAAGGGGAAAGCAGTGAAAGGTCAACTCCGGATGGGGCGGAAATGAGGGAGTACAAAGGAGTACAAAGGAAATCAAGCAACAACAGATCTAGTGACCCTTCTAGGCTGCTTGTCCTCCAAAACACTGAGGATCAAGTGTCCAAACAGTGGTTTAGAGTGGGTAAGGGAACATTGGAAAGGGAACTACTGCCCTGGAACTAATGTCCGTGGCAGGATTAGGAAGTTAGTAGGGGACAGATGGGTTAGTAACTGAGGGGGGGGATAAAATAAAGTTATTAATTTACAAACGCAATCAGTCGCGGGTTTGATGCGAGATATTTGTCTAGGCGGAGTTTAAATGAATCAACGGTGATGCAGTCTATAACGTTTCGGGGAAGCCCATTCCACAAGTTGACAACTCGATTGAAGAAGAAATTCTTAGATTCGTGTGAGTTAAAAGATTTACCAATAATTTTGCAACCGTTTCCCCGCGTGTAATTAGCTTGGTCGATAGTGAAGTACTTACTACAGTTCATATTGTCGATGCCTTTGATGATTTTGAACACTTGAATTAAGTCATCTCTTAATCTGCACTGGGTTAAAGGAAATAGATTTAATTCTCTAAGACGCTCTTCCTATGGTTTGTTCTTTAGGCTAGGTATCATTTTGGTAACTCTACGTTGAACTCGTTCTAGCTTGTTTATATCTTTTTGGTAATAAGGGCACCAGGATTGAACGCAGTATTCCAGAAGAGGGCGGACTAAGGAATTGTAAAGGGTTAGGATAACTTCTTTGGATTTATGCTCAAATGACCTGCCTATAAAGCCAATTATTTTGTTTGCCTTCTTAACAACTTCTGAACATTGTTGACTCGGTTTTAGGTTACTCGATATTGTTACTCCCAGATCGGTTTCTCTTTTTACATTCTTAAGCTGAGTGTCATTCATCGAATAGTTTGCTTTCTCATTTAGGTATCCGATATGTAGTACTTTACATTTATCCGCATTGAAACTCATTTGCCAAATTTGGGCCCAACATGACAATTTATCTAGATTGTGTTGCATATCGTCAACTTGTTCTTTTGAGAGTAAGCTATTTGCAATTTTTGTATCGTCAGCAAATTTTGAGATTGTACAGGTGAGACCCTCATCTATGTCATTGATGTAAATTAGAAAGAGAATTGGTCCTAGTACCGATCCCTGGAGGGAGGTGGTGGGAGCGCAAGGAAGATTTGGATTAGTACTAGTGGCAAGGGTGGGCGGGGCTGAGGTGGCGCAGAGGGGGGGGCGCCAGAGTATTGGGGTGATTGAGGTGGTGTGACATATAGGGAGGAGGGGGAGGAGAATTAGTGGGTAAGTTAGCAATAGTTGGAAAAGGTGTCTGTGGTAGAATGAGAAGAGGGGTGATGGGGGAAAGAGGCAATGACTCTGTGGAACCTAAATTTAGCTTATTAGTTGCAGGGCATGTGGCATTATTGTCTGGGTCAGCTAGCATGGTTATATTGTTATCAATAGATTTTTTTAACCAGCGTACATAGCTGACTGTAGATATGCATGAGTTCTCATTATGCCTCGTCTCACCCCGAGTACAGGCGCGGCAAGTTTTGAAAAGGGATTTTGCGGGGCCGTAGGGTTTGGGTACATCAGGAATAGTTTGTGCGGGGGGAGGAACTTTGTCGGAAGATGACCGATCTTTGTCAAGATAATGATACTGCAGCTTGACTATAGTTACTCCTTCTGGTATTGACCTAGTTTAAGAAGTTTTGATGGTGTGAACTGGTTTGAGTAATTTAGGCTCGCTGGGGGAAGTAATTTTGGATGGCCTACAGTCGAAAGTTAGTACTCCGTTGACGCAGTTGATGGAAGCACGTAAGGTGCTTAATAGATCTATTCCTAAATAGCCATCACAATCGGTCTCACCAGATGGACAAATAATGAATGGGTGGTGGTGACCGTGATTCGGAAGGTTAGTGGCTACGTAGAGGGGAGCTGTCTGTCCCTGATTAGGAATTAGGGCATTATTAGCATCAACTGAAACGATGGGGGATGGTTGAAGAGTCCCAAAAGTGACCTGGTGTTGGTTACAGTAAGAGGGGAAAAGAAATGAACGGGATGAACCCGTGGCAATCAAAAATCTTAATTTAACACCTTGAATTGTTAGGTGATGATAAATGGGGGTTTATCTGTGCTTGTCCCATCACGAGCCCCCACCGGTTTGGTAATGGGTGGGCGGGGGCGGATTAAAAATCCGGTTTATCTCGAGTGATGCACGAGTCCTTCAGTTGTACAGTTTCTTCAGGAGCTTCGTAGTTCTCTGCAGTTACCCCTTCAAAGAGGGTGGCAAATGGTGGCGAAGGCGTTGAAGAAGGCTGAGGTTGGATGTTGGCACAGTTAACCCTCTGAGTACCAGCGACGACAACGTGTCGTCGGTAATGTATGTAACGCTAAACCCCACGACGCACAAGTGTCGTCGGGATTTAATTACTCCGGTCCTATGGCACCTAGAGGGCTCAGATTTGTATGGGAACTGTGTAAGTATCCCACGCAACCATGCCGATGGTTGAACACATTCAAAGTCCAACTGCGTGCGCGTGAGCGCGCAAAAACCTTGTTTTTGGGTGTTTTTGCCTTCAATTTTTTACTTTTGTAAAATCGACTTTCGGGGGCTCCGTAGGACCCCCTTTTGACCTTTTTGATCGGTTTTCTTTGGGCGGTCCTTCATTCCTAACCCATTCGCTATTGTTTCTGGAAAAAAAAATCAAAACCTGCTGGTCCCTGGTGGTACATTTATTTATAACTAGCTGGGGCTCAGTGAGTTAATGGTGGCGATATTGTCGTTCTGCCGGACAATAGGAATGTCCTCGTCATAACCCTAGGGCTCTCCGATCGTGCAATAATCTCGTACTGACGTTGGTAATATTCTCAACAACGCATTAAACACACTTTCTTCTCTTTTTACAGCATTGTCCATTGGAAATGTTGCAACTACCAGTTGATTCAACTGGTTGATAGTGTGATCTAAGTTTCCTGTAAACTGAACACTGTGAAACTGTTGCTTAGCAATGATTTCCCCAAGAAAGGTTAATGGCTTCCTTGGTATAGTTTTCAATTTGAGCCCAGGTCAATTTAGGACCATCGCGCACGTAACCCGACACAAGGGACGTATGTCGGCCCAACTTCATCACAACAGGGTGGATTTTTGAAGGAACATCGTCCTTGAACACAATACCTAAGACTCTTTTCACAACTTCAAGATAGATAGCTATGTCTCGATTTTCTTGCTCAAAAGAAACAATTTCGAGTGATTTACCAGCCATGATGACCTGTGGTCTTGGGGTAGATTGAGTAAATTAAACATCAAAGTCACTATGCCGTGTTGAGACACCGCTGCCGCAAATGTAATGCAACGTTACAATTTAAGTCACTTTATACCAGTTCTTTATTTCCACCATTGGATAGCTCAGAACTATAACATTCAACGGGAACACAACTGACTTTAATAATTATATATAATTCTTATATCAATCGATCTCCACCAATGTCAATAAATATACAGTTTCGGTACACAAGTTGTATTTCTTATTAGCTAGGGCACAGGCACAAGAATATGGTTGAGTCTTATCTATGTAAAGATCAACTCAATTAATTATAAATATAGTAATTCAATAAACACAATAATTCCTTCTTCTTAACTCAACAGGAATAAAATATAATGTTGTTGCACAATAGCATCAATGAACATAAATATTATAACTATATACATATAGTATAAACATACACAGAGGTTAGTCTCAAACAACAATAACTGATATCCTGATAGAGATCAAATGCGAGGTGGCAAGTGAACGAGGTAGGTAAATAATACTGAGGAAACACACATACAGTGATAAGTTTATATGAAAAATAAGATATCAGTTGAGGAATGAATAATTTAACGTTAATTCAATATAACAGAAGATATAATTCTAAATCAACTCATAGCGTTACAATAATGAATATGAATTCAGTGAACGAGTAATAAATTATATTATCCTGTGTGTAGGGCTGAAGATCTCGCCGTGGAGAATTAACGTGATGCGATACTGACAGGAGTTTTTATTTAACTCAAAAGAAGGCTTAAACGGAGTTTGAAGTCAGGAAGCACAAACATGAAAATAGTCTTACTGATGATAAACACACTGTGGACACTTACACATGCAATCACATACCCAGCTAATAACAACATATAGAATAAGATCTGGTATAGTGTTCACTAGTATTTACGTATAGTGTGCATTTATATTTCCCGAACGAACATATCTATAACCCGTATTATATATGAAACATAGGAAACTGTATCTCAAGAAATATAGATATATCAATCCCATGTATAGAATATGTTTTGTTCTCTCAACACGAGTGATGATTTGCTAGGAGAGAATTAACACCTTAAGAGCGGCCTAGGCGATATATAATATGCAGCCACCAGCGGGGTGTTTTTACCCAAAATAGGGCTGTTTACGTGATCATTTTCATGCCTAAATAAGACCCAGAGCGTAAAACAAGTATCTATCCCTGAAAGGGCATAAACAGAGCTTTCCAATGACACCACAACGATCCTTTTATGACCGCTAGTTTTCTTGCAACAACCGCGCAACACGAGTGCAAAAAGCAAGTAATTAGGTACTTTCCCCATACAATTCAGTATGTAGCGAGTGAGAGAGGGAGGGAGGAGGTGGGATTTGTGTCAGTAGGTTCGCCGCGGTGGCCTGGAGCAGTCATACGCTCGCTACTCTCCTGCCACTGCTGAAATTGCCACACGACCTATGTATGCCAGATAGTCCAGATTTATTATACTCGACTTATGTTGCGCGCCGACAGTTAAGGGTTAACCCTTAAAAAGCGGCTCACCACATAAGTCGAGTTAAATAAAGCTGGACTATGTGGCGGCGCTCGACATAACTCGAGGGGCAATTTCAGCACGTAATGTTGCTGAGAGAGAGAGAGACAAGTGGTGGCAGGAGAGTAGCGAGTGTATGACTGCTCCAGACCACCGCGGCGAACCTACTGACACGAATCTCACCTCCCTCCTACCTCTCTCACTCGCTATATACGGAATTGTATCGGGAAAGTGGCTAATTACATGCTTTTTGCACTCGCGTTGCACGGTTATTGCAAGAAAACTAGCCATCATAAAAGGATCGTTATGGTGTCATTCGAAAGCTCTGTTTATGCCCTTTCAGGGATAGATACTTGTTTTACGTTCTGGGTCTTATTTAGGCATGAAAATTATCACGTAAACAGCCCTATTTTGGCTAAAAACACCCCGCTGGGCGGTACATATAAATAAACCGCATAGGCCGCTCGTAAAGGATTAATAATCTCTTATAATGACGTTAACTTGAACACTTAGCATACCTTGTATAACCTTCGCAAAAATCATCAAAACAATAGGATCGAACAAGAGGCACTTAATTTGGGTGAAGTATAGAAGTAGGAGCCGTGAAGATCTGGTCACACGTGGCGACTGAATACTGTCCACTGCCTGTTGACACCAGGGGGGACACCTTCCTCACACGCACTAACTAGAATGGTCACTTCTAGTTTGCCTACTACACTTTTTCTTGGTCACTGTACACAAACACAGCAGACAGATACTTTTTAAGGGGAATTAGGCTAACCCCTACGGAAGTATTCTCCGAGTTGATTTTATCCAGCTATTACCTCGCCCGAAGGAGAGGTACCCGAAAGTGGAATCAACTTTGCCTGACATTATCTTGTTTTGGGCAGGTAATATTCAATTTTTAATTTGGTATCTGGGTAATGCATTTCTGAACATGAGAGGCATGTGAATTACAGGTTTTGGATTTGTGTTGCGGTTATTAAGGTTCTTAAAATTATAGTACATAATTATAGGGATACATAGGTAATGGCATTCTGTATTTATTAATATTAAAAGTATGCATTAGAAAGCTTTGATGAATGAATGATAATTAATTTACAGTTTTTGCTGTTCCTAAACATTTAGTATGTTATATACAATGCTTTCATTATGAGGGTGAATAATGATCTCGTTTAGTTGTTGGTTCTCCTAGTAGTTGTAGTGGTAGTTATTTCCGTCTGGGTAGATGTGTGGAAATTGAGGAGGTTGATGTCTTAATTGCATAAAGGTATTTTCATCGTAGTTTAAGTCAGGCTCAGGTAGGGACTTCTCACTTCTGGTGGGGAGCGGCCATTGTTGATGC
Source organism: Paralithodes platypus (assembly GCA_032716605.1). Lineage (NCBI taxonomy): Eukaryota > Metazoa > Arthropoda > Malacostraca > Decapoda > Lithodidae > Paralithodes > Paralithodes platypus. The sequence goes on along the minus strand of CM064570.1, from coordinate 26,589,161 downwards.
TGCGGTTGGAAGGGATTAGCGTGGGGGAGCGGCGTGTTTTGGTCTGCACAGGTAGTGCCTTGTGTACCTATCGGCTGTTGTAGGGTAACTGCTTTAGGTTTGTTTTCCGTTGTTGGGTAAAATTATTCTTTTCTCTCCTCTTGCCTTTTATGGATGCAATTCTACATGTTGATGTTGGGGGCTCTTCCACATACGGGAGCAGGTTCTGGGGATGTCTTGGCTAATTATCTTCGAGCCCCATCATCTTAATATATTAACCATTTCCAGTGATCTTGAGAAAATATTAATTTGTGTGTGATTTAACTGCATTGGTTCAGTAAAGTCATATATTTATTTATTGTTCACTTGCATATTTTTGAGGAATTATTCTTTTAGTGTTAAACCAAATCTTAGTGTATTTTATATTCTTATCTTCCCATGAAGAACCTCTATTTTTATTTTTATATTACTTAATTTAATTAAACTAATAATGTTATACATTAGTTTTCTTGAACCTGGTTTATTTAGAGTTGAAGTAGACATTAGTTTTGAATTTAAATTTAGCCTATTGTTTGTGTCTTTTCACCTCGTCCACATTATAACAATATATATATATATATATAGATATATATATATACTGCATATATATATATATATATATATATATATATATATATACCGGGTACATATACTGTATATTATATTTATTTATAATGGCTATGTCCCGATTTCCTCTCACGTTCACTTAAGTGAACAATGTACAACCTCTGCCTTTTATGACTTGCATGACACAAGTCTCGACACAACGCTCGCACAACTATCACACAAAATTTGCTTCCATTCGCCTATGTCGTACCATTCTTGCATACACTTTGCCTATCACATACACAAACAATGTTGCAAACGCACCAATTTGCCAATAAGCGCCACATCATCGCCAAAGCTTGTCCGGGTGTCGCATAGCTTTCGCACAGACAACATTGCGCAGTATTTGTACAACATTCCCAGCATTCGCACGTATTCTCTGTATTCGCCATGGGCAGTCAATATTGACGAATTTTGGCGAATAAGGCGATGCCGCTGCATATGGCTTGCGGATGCCATGCGCATGACTTTCGATTCGCCATCAATTTTTAACCCTTTCACGCACATATGACGCAGAGGATGCCAGATTAGCAATAAGAAATAGAGTTCTCTCACTCTTATAATTACCTCTCCAAAATTAGTTTTCTGCCCACAGGTAACTCAAAGACAACTGCAGAGGTTGAAGTAACTAAACTAAACATTTCAAAATACCCCTGATGGTAACATAGGCTTTAAAGTATCCCTCATAGGTTCGAAATCGCATCATATTTCGGAGAGGGTTAAACAAGCTTAATAATTATGTTGATGACCATTGGGCGATTATATGCAATTACTTGTGAGGCTTAGGAGAACCTAAGGCGCATTTGGCGATGATTAGCGAATTGATAGTCGATGAGGAAAGAGTATCTAGTTTTTGGTTGGTGATAAGAGGACATTTAAGAGCTAGGGTGTATTATTGATCTTGAAGAGCATGAATTATTGGTGGCGCCACAGCGGTATAAACCACGGGGCGATAATTGTCAGCCTTTAACTACAACCACAGGAACCTGCAGTTCAGTGGTATAACCAGTACTAATGATTCTCAACACCTACAGCAGTCCATCATAAATGTATGAGGATCTCGCAGATTTATCATTATGCAAGTATTTCCTCTGAACAAGAGTTATGGTTGTAAATCCTTATTCATTAAGAACAATACGGTTTCTTAACCCGGGAAGCGCAAAGCTTCGCCAGGCGAAGGTATTTTGGTTCATCCCTCACGAAAATCGTCATATTTACCAAAGGTTCCTATTATTTCACCAACCAACTTTATTTCTAAACTCAATTAATGAAATCAACAAATACATGTGGCACTCCAAGGACTCGAACCTAGGATACTCACATTTATGCATTATGCTATCAAGACAGTTACCCATATGCGCCTATTTTATATTTAATATGAAAATATTAACATTTAACACCTTAAGAGCGGCCTATGCGGTTTATTTATATGTACCGCCCAGCGGGGTGTTTTTAGCCAAAATAGGGCTGTTTACGTGATCATTTTCATGCCTAAATAAGACCCAGAACGTAAAACAAGTATCTATCCCTGAAAGGGCATAAACAGAGCTTTCGAATGACACCATAACGATCCTTTTATGATGGCTAGTTTTCTTGCAATAACCGTGCAACGCGAGTGCAAAAAGCAGGTAATTAGCCACTTTCCCGATACAATTCCGTATATAGCGAGTGAGAGAGGGAGGAGGGAGCTGAGATTCGTGTCAGTAGGTTCGCCGCGGTGGTCTGGAGCAGTCATACGCTCGCTAGTCTCCTGCCACCACTTGCGTCTCTCTCTCAGCAACATTACGTGCTGAAATTGCCACTCGACCTATGTCGAGCGCCGCCACATAGTCCAGCTTTATTAAATACGACTTATGTGGTGAGCCGCTTTTTAAGGGTTAAAAGCTATAAAAGAAGTGGGAATAGCTTTTGGGTAGTGAAAAAGACGTATTATTTACGCCCGGTTGTATCTTGAGATGAGAGCCGGGGCGGCGTATATGCTCCCTTCCCGAGCTCTCAAGTGACACAGATGGCTCTGAGTAGAAGTCTCTGTGTTGCAAGGATCTCTAGCTGCGTCGCCCGTGTTAAAGAGACTGCATGAGGGAAATTTGCGCCAAAATTTACCCGATAAAAGGGGGAATAAAAGAAAAAAAATAGCTGATAATTGAGGAGGGGCGAGGAGGGCAACATGGTGAGTTGGGACACATATGTAGGAGTGGTTGCAAGTAATGGAGGGGAATTATCTCATATAATCACATATTGCTTTGTTTTGAGTGCCAGAGGGGTGTTTTGACAGTTTTTTTTTAGCCCTTGCCTCATATGAGGACATTTGCCTTTTCCCACCAAAACCTCTTATGAGGTAGTTCGCCTCTCCCAGGTTAATATATAAGTACATAACATGATCTACATATATCCATTCAACATGGTTAATTTTGCATACTAAAACTTACATAACTCCAATACTTAAGAGCACATCCATGTATTTTTTTTCAGAGTAAATAAGTTTTGTTTTAAACAAATAATCCTCCAACACTTTTTCAGATCTCATCATTTTACACTGCAAACCGACAGACAGAGTAAAGGCATACCACTGAATCATAATGTAGATTGTATTAAACAAATTGTTAGACAACAGAATAGGAAACTAAACGAATATATTAAGAGGAAAATAATACAATACAGAATGGGTGCAGGAATAGTACAATACAAATATATATCTATCTATCTATTGCTGGACGCCGCGATCCCCGAAGGGGTGGCCACGAACGAAACGCCCCATGCACCTCCGTCCCCAATCAGTCGACGCCCCTCCTCTCATCCAGCACCGCCTTCACTCATATACTTCTTCACTTCATGTAACTCCGCACACACTTCTCAGGTAACTCATTTCCACCCCTCTCACTCGTGGTCTACAACTATTTAATTAAGATGTATATATTCCAGGGAAAATTAATAGACAATATAAAGAATGGTGTGAAGAAATACAACAATACAGAATGGGAGAAAACTACTAACAATGTGTAGTATAATGCAAACAACAGTGAAGACCCCTAATAATGAAATAAATGGTAAAAAAGTATTACTACTACTAATAATAACACTATCATAATATAACCAACAAAGAAAGACCAGAACAATTAAATATGAATCAAATCAAATTACCCTAAGGGAAAAAAAGAAAGGACGCAATAAATAAAGTAAGCCAAGACCATCATAACTCCTTCCAGAAGTGTTTACAAGTTACATTCAAAACCCATGATATTACAAGGTAACAGATCCACACAAATTGTAGTGGTGGTGATATATTGTGGTAGTGATGATGGTAGTTGTGGTGATGGTGGTGGATAATGAGAGTTGTTATAATTATGTTGTGTTTTATGTATACTGATAGTGGGTATAAAACCGTGGATTTGGCGAAAGAGGGTGATGGAGACAGTGGAAGGGGGTGTGATGGGGTTGGTAACAAGAGGAGAGGTGGGGGCAGAACAGAAAGGAGTGGTGAAGGAGGTTAGGGAACGTAGAGTGAAGGCTTGGTGTAAGATGGAAGTGGGGCAAAAGTAACGTGTAACATGAAGGAAAGGAAGGATAGATGGATAACAAGGGAATCTTAATAGGGGAGGGAGAGGGAAAGAAGGAGAGAAGAGGTGAAGTAGGGGAGAGGATGGTGGAGAGGTAGTGGAGTGACAGAGGGAGGAAGACAACATATGGTGGACAGCAGTGGAGAAATAGATGGGTCGGTGGATGGGATGGTGCCTGCAATAGATGGGTCGGTGGATGGGATGGTGCCTGCAATAGATGGGTCGGTGGATGGGATGGTGCCTGTAATAGATGGGTCGGTGGATGGGATGGTGCCTGCAATAGATGGGTCGGTGGATGGGATGGTGCCTGCAATAGATGGGTCGGTGGATGGGATGGTGCCTGCAATAGATGGGTCGGTGGATGGGATGGTGCCTGCAATAGATGGGTCGGTGGATGGGATGGTGCCTGCAATAGATGGGTCGGTGGATGGGATGGTGCCTGCAATAGATGGGTCGGTGGATGGGATGGTGCCTGCAATAGATGGGTCGGTGGATGGGATGGTGCCTGCAATAGATGGGTCGGTGGATGGGATGGCGCCTGCAATAGATGGGTCGGTGGATGGGATGGTGCCTGCAATAGATGGGTCGGTGGATGGGATGGTGCCTGCAATAGATGGGTCGGTGGATGGGATGGTGCCTGCAATAGATGGGTCGGTGGATGGGATGGTGCCTGCAATAGATGGGTCGGTGGATGGGATGGTGCCTGCAATAGATGGGTCGGTGGATGGGATGGTGCCTGCAATAGGAGAGGATTAATATTTTAGTTGTGAGGACAATTGGAAGGTGGGGATATTTTGATGAAGATTAGGTGACAAACAGTGTAAATGAGGAGGCAGGAAATGCTAAAGCATAATCTAGTTCAATGACCCAGACTAATGATTTATCCTGGGTTATGTTTCACAGAGCCAATAATAATGTGTTACTATCATGCACTGAGTTAGTGTGTAGAATTAATTGGTCATATATCTGATGTCACAACAACAACAACAACAACAGAACACCAGTGTTTAATGATCTCTTAGATATATACTTATGCAAGTAATTCCACTTAGCTTGACATATGGATGCAATTCGCTCTGAATTATGAATTATTCTATACACCTCTTTTGGGACTCGAACCCAGGCTCTTCAGAATTATAGGCCTAGATTATAGCCACCCCATCACCACAGTTAAAAGAGTGAGAACAGTGTGATAGTTAGATGTTGTTCCATTGTCTAAGCTTCGGGAGTGACTCGAGAATATTATAGTGAGCTATAACACCTGAATCCAACTCCCATGTCCATAGTATGTCTCTCGAGCCTGATGCTAAATATAGTATTATACTAGGATATTTATGGTTCTCCTAACGAGAGAAAGTACAAGGAAGTCGAATATGACCACAAGGAAACGCAAGGGAATCAGGTTATACAAGAGTACAACACAGTATTATATTAACAAAGAGCTATAACCTATAGAGTCTTATGCAACATTTAAAATATAAACATAAGTAAGTAACATTAAATAGCTCTATCATAATGGAAGTACACGTGGAGTATACAGTATATGCATGGACGGCACTGGATAATTTTAAAGTGGGCGGAAAGTTACAAGAAGACGCCATGTAGATATTTACGTTAGTTATGATTTACCGGATATTGACTTATATTGATTCTACGACAACACAAATGGTAAAAGGTGTGTTAGTATTCACTACAATTATTCTAACTCGCACTATTTAGTAGACTTTATATCTGTTTTGGAATAGTATCTCGTTCACTGTCTCGGACATACGTTTAGTGGACAGGAACTAGTTTATTGTGAATGAGTACAAATTATAGGTTTTTTGGGTGTTAGATTTGTGACGTTTATTAAATATATTATATCCTCAACATCGTCGGCATGGAAGATCCGAGCTAGTACGTTCAGAATATAATATACTTGAACAAGGACAGAGTATGTGTTTTGTTACCTGAAGGGTAGAGCTATCATTAACAAAATAGGGACTCTACGAAAAAGAGACAAATTTATATTGAATCAATCATGGTAGATTTGCCTGGTGTTGGAGATGGAGAGATTGAACTTCTGGCATCTAGGTGAGGGGTGGTGCTGTCTCGGAAGGGCTTCGCTTCACATGTGGGGGCCCGAAGTTATCTGTCATCTTGCAGCAGGAACTCAAAGGGGAAAAGTATCAGTGAACTCTTAATTGTAGGCAGTGTTAACACCTTACGAGCGGCCTAGGCGGTAATTTATATGTACCGCCCAGCGTTTTTTTTTTGGCCATAAATGGGGTTGTTTCCGTGCTCTTTTTCATGCATAAACAAGACCCAGAGCGTAATACAAGTATGTATCCCTGAAAGGGCATAAATTGAGCTTTCCAATGACACCCGAACCATCCTTCTACGATCACTGGTTGTCTTGCAACGATCGTGCAACCGAAGGGCATAATGGCTAAAATACGGTAATTTTCTTACATTATTACGTGTGTAGCGAGTGAGTGAGGGTGGAGGAGGGTGCAATAAATCTCAGTTGGTCCACGGCGGCCGTGGTGAGCGGTCAGGCGGTAACTTATGCTCCTCCCACAGCTCCGCTCTCTCTCAGAGCACATTACGTGCTCAAAATTGCACTCGACAATAGCCGGGTGCCGCCACATAGGCCATATTTATTTCACTCGAATATAGCCGGGTGCTGCCAGTTATGGGTTAAGGTGTAATTCAGGAACGACAGAGTGAGCTCGGCTATCACACCAGTGGTACTTCTAGCTTCGAGCATAGAGTGTTCCCTAGTATCGTACCTAGGTGGACATCCTGTCGGGTGACCTGGAGGGCTAGTGTAGGGCATAGCGCGGGAGAAGGAGAAATGCCTTCTGTCACCTTTCCTCCTATAGTCTTGGCTTCTCCTGGTATGTTGGAATGTTCCTTTCCTAGGGTAATAAGGGCACAAAGGGCTTTTCTTTATCTCTGATGATCTTAATGAGAGCACCTAGGTGGAAAGGGGGAAACTGGTCAATGTCTACTTGGCTGGAACACTCCCTATGTATGGCTTGGGGGTGGTTGATATGTACTTTTTCACTCTCGCTTTTCTCGCTATTATTGTTAGTGAGGGCTATAGTTTGTATTGTTTTTGGAGTTGTTTCTACTGCTGCTATCCTCACACTGGGCATAACATTTCCCTGTCCCGTAGAGAAATCACAGCACCATGGCTGGAATTCATAGGTGGTTTCACAGGCGGTTTGGCAAGCGTGGGTCATGTGTTTGAATTTTTGTGTCCAGTTTGTGGATCGTGAATCTGCTCCTCTCTTCTCGTCTTTCACTAATATCAGGGTAGACTGGTACATATGTAGGCCTGTCGGCAGTGAGAAATTATCTGAGATAATATTTGTGTCTAATAGTGTACTCAAAGCCAGACGTATTGTTCCCCAGGCAATTAAAGCATTGGCGCCAATCTCGCCCTCCGGCCTGTTGTTTCTCTGGCTGACATGATCATGTTTCATTAGAATATATAGTTTTGTTTTACTAATCTTCATTTGTACACCATAATGAAATACTCTATATTATTATTATTTCTGAGTAAACTTGCTTGATTATAGTAAGAATAATTGTATCTCGGCGCTGTATGACAAGCAGAATGACCAAGGCATCGATAGGGAATACGAATTTATCGAAGTCAGTTCACCTCTTGCCTCTGCTTCTCCAAGACCTAACCATGGGTCTTCCTGACATAAGACACAGTGTCACATCCAACATATTAGACTTATTCCTTACATCCAACACCCCCTTTATTTAAAAAATACGAGGTATACAAGGGCTTAGTGACCACGACATGATACTTGTATCACTTGGAGGAAAATAATATACTAAAAGAAACACATTGTTTTCGCAAAAAACGTTCCTGCTTAACAAATCTTTTAAACTTCTTCCATAGCATCCTAAATCTATATGACGAAAGTAAAGCTGTAGATATTATATACTTAGATTTCCAGAAAGCCTTTGATAAGGTTCCACACAAACGATTAGTGATAAAATTAAAAGCACATGGAATACATGGTGGCGTTCTACAGTGGAAAGAAAATTGGCTTAATGAAAGGAAACAAAGAGTAGTTATTAATGAGGAAGCATCAACGTGGACCAATGTAACTAGTGGTGTACCTCAGGGATCAGTGCTGGGGCCAGTCCTTTTCCTAATTTGCATTAACGACATAGATGAGGGTCTCACCTGTACAATCTCAAAGTTTGCAGATGACATAATTGCAAATACCATACTGACAAATGAACACGTTGAATATATGCAAAACAATCTAAACAAGTTTTCACAATGGGCTAAAATCTGGCAAATGTGCTTCAATGAAGATAAGTGTAAAGTACTTCATATCGGAAACCGCAATGAAAAAGCAGACTACTCGATGAATAACACCCAGCTAAAGAGTGTAGACAGAGAAACCGATTTAGGAGTAACAATATCCAGTAACTTAAAACCAAGTCAACATTGTGCTGAAGTTGTTAAGAAGGCAATCAAAATTATAGGTTTCATAGGTAGATCATTTGCACATAAATCAAAAGACATTATCCTCACCCTTTACAATTCATTAGTCCGCCCACTTTAGGAATACTGCGTTCAGTTCTAGTGCCCTTACTATCAAAATGATATAGACAAATTGGAACGAGTTCAACATAAGAGTTCCAAGATGATACCCTGTCTTCGGAACAAACCATACGAGGAACGTCTTAAAGAACTAAATTTATATCCATTAACAATGCGCAGATTGAGAGGTGACCTTATTAAAGTTTTCAAGATCATTAAAGGCATCGACAACATGAACTGTAGTAAATATTTTACGATTGACCGATCAAACTACACGCGGGAAATGGCTGCAAAATCATTGGTAAATCATTCAACTGTAACAAATCCAAGAGTTTCTTCTTCAATCGAGTCGTCAAGTCGTCAACAACAACAGCAAACAACCACAGCCCGACCGCGAGTATCCCCTACTCTCTCCCGCACAAACAGCTGATCGACGCGGACCAAACCACACCTCCAGTCATATGATAAACAGTAAGAAAAAACTATGTATAGTCTGTAATATTGGTTTCAACAATAGTAGTTCACTTTTACAATGCAACAGTTGTAATGAAATTGTTCATAACCGATGTACTTACGTTAACAGTAGAAACAAAGTTGAATGTGTTAAATGTAGGAACTCAGCTGTACAACATCGCGAAACCATTTGTTTTATTTGTGAATCACTCATAACACGACGTCAGAAGATCCAAAACTGTGTAAAGTGTAAACAGGTAGCTCACATGAAGTGCATCTCTAAGAAGACCAACAGTGAAAAACGGGAATTCCTTTGCAATAAGTGTGCCTTGCATTCATTACCGAATATTAATGTAAATGATCCAAGTATTAACAACTCAGAATCCAGCCAGGACACATTCAAAATCAAAGATGAATACAGAGTGTTCACCAACAAAAGGCTCCATCTTATCCACATTAACGCCAGATCAATGTACCATAAATTGTCAGAAATAAACTTGTTAGCTAATAAGGCCAAAGCTTCAATAATTGCAATCACAGAAACCTGGCTGGATTCAAGTATAAACGATGGTGAAATAAACATTCAAGGTTTCAACATGGTTAGGAATGATCGCAATAGGCATGGGGGAGGAGTATGTCTGTATGTAAAAAACAACCTCACACACACAACTAGGACCGACCTCCATGTAGAAAATCACGAAGCTCTGTGGATCGACCTACACCTGCAGAGGACAAGACCCATCACAATTGGGGTATGCTATAGGCCACCAGCCGACACACAATTCTTGACCAAATTTGAACGAACTTTGTCATCGCTAGACCCTCGGAATGAATCCATCATACTAGGGGATTTTAACCTGTGTTACAAACAACGAAATGATAGGCTTGTACGAGAATATAGGCATATACTGACAATGCACAATCACAAACAACTCATCACAACCCCCACACGTATCCCTGAGAACACTGCCACAATATTAGACCACATAAACTGTAACAGAGAGGACAAAATATCCCAATCAGGGGTTATACAGACTGGGATAAGTGATCACTTCGTCACATATTGCACACGGAAAACCACAAAAATTACCCTAGAGAATCACAAGATTATCAAAACAAGGTCACTCAGAAACTACAATAAGGAAACATTTCTGGACATTTTATGGAATACAGACTGGTCTCCAGTGTTTGGAAGTACAAACGTTAATGACGCATGGGTTGGCTTCAGAACCATCATCACAAACATCCTAGACGAAATAGCTCCTCTGAAAGACATACGAATTAAAGCAAGGTCAGACCCATGGATCAACAATGACATACTACACCATCTGGAACACAGAGACAATCTGTTAAAAAGGCTAGCGAAACATAGACAGGATCAAGGTCTGAAACATGAGTTCAACAGGGCCAGGAATAAACTAAGTAGGAAAATGAAATCAGCGAAAAATAATTATTTTCACAATAAGGCAGAGGAATATCAGAATAACCCAAAGAAACTATGGAGGCATCTAAAAACAACAGGCTACAGCAACAAGACAAGGGATTCGTCTAACACTAATATTGCTCTCACCATTAATGATCAGGTTTGCCACGATAAACGACAAATTTCAACCTACTTCAACTCCTTCTTCACTTCCATAGTAAACACACTTGCACAGAACCTACCTCAACCTCTCAATAAATACACGACAACAACGGCCACCTTTCGTAATTTCTACAGAGATAAAGACATACACCCGAACACATTTAGATTGCAAAATGTTACACCAAAATACACTTTTGACGAGCTGTCTAACCTAAATGTACATAAGAGCACAGGACCAGACAAAATTCCTGCCAAATTTCTACGAGATGGAGCCATTGGTATAGCAGGCCCCCTAACCCACATCATCAACTTGTCAATTAACACCAACACAGTACCTGCTGAACTGAAGGAAGCTATTGTAACCCCTCTATTCAAGAAAGGAAATAAACTAGAAGTTGGCAACTACAGACCAGTTAGCATATTATGTATTGTATCTAAAATCCTTGAAAGAGCGGTATACACCCAAATTGAACACTACCTCAAACAAAATGATCTATTCTATAAGTTTCAATCAGGTTTCAGATGCATGTACTCGACAGACTCCTGTCTCATCCACTTAACGGATCACATTCGTAAAGAAATGTCTAAAGGTATCTACACCGGTATGGTTCTTCTTGATCTACAAAAAGCGTTTGACACAGTAGACCATGATATCCTATGTAATAAACTACAAGCAATGGGCATAGGGTCTGTGAACTGGTTTAAATCTTATCTTAGTGGTAGAACACAAAGAGTCAAAATTGATGATAATATATCTGATCCTATGCCAATTAACTGTGGGGTCCCGCAGGGAAGCATCCTTGGTCCCTTACTCTTTCTCTGTTATGTGAACGACATGGAACTGAGCGTCTCATGTAAATTATTACTGTATGCAGACGACAGCGTGCTTCTGGTTTCAGGAAAAGACCCAATAAGTATTGCCGCTTCACTTTCCAAAGAACTAGCATCATGTAATGAATGGCTAGTGGACAATAGACTATCTCTTCACCTGGGCAAGACGGAAGCCATCTTATGTGGAACAAAACGCAAACTGAAAGACATTGTGGGCTTCTCGGTCAACTGTAATGATATTCCTATAACAACAGTGTCACAAGTTAAATATCTCGGACTGAAACTGGACGCGAGTTTGTCAGGTGAAACAATTTTGGAATCTATCCTGAGTAAGTGTAGAGCACGTATAAAATACCTGTATAGACAGGTGGGATGCTTGCCCGCGGCGACCAAAAAGACCCTCTGCCAAGCGCTTGTTCAATGTCATTTTGACTATTCTGTGTCTTCCTGGTACTCTGCATCATCTAAATCAGCACAGCACAGACTTCAGGTCACTCAAAATAAAATGGTTAGGTTCATGCTGAACCTAGGATCCAGATCACATGTTGGCCAGGAACAACTTCAGTCACTAGGTATGCTCAATGTCTCTGACAGGGCCAAACAAATCAGGCTAACTAATGCCTTCAAAATTGTCTATGACAGAGCTCCAGAGTATCTAAAGAATGATTTTGTTAAAGCAAATGAGAGGAGTGGACATAATACAAGAAACATGATGTTTAATTTTAAGGTCCCGAGAATCCAAGGACAGGGTAAGCAAACATTCTTCTTCACTGCCATCAAAGACTGGAACGACCTACCCCAGTCAGTCCGTGAAAAGAGAACACTGTATTCCTTCAGACGTAGCCTGAAGGAACACCTGAACCGGACAGCTGCGAGAAGGGAGCACCAAGCTTATGTCTACTACTAAATACGACATAAGAGATAGACAAACCAAACTGAAATGATTACTGATTACGGATTACTGATATTTACTATAGGATGTAAGGTATCTTAAAATAAACCCCTAGAAATACTTTCTCTAAAGTATCTATTTCTTTATCCTCCCCATTTCCCCAGCTAACCTAATCCCACAAGGACCCCAATGGAAATACGCCTAACGGCCTTATAGTGCTATCCTTAGTTGGAATTATGCAAGGCTGGTACATGTCATATTTATAACAAACTATGTGGTACCAACTCTGTAAATTGCTAACTGAATAAATATTATTATTATTATTATAACTTGTGGAATGGGCTTCCCCGAGATGTCATAGACTGCAACACCGTTGATTCCTTCAAAGTTCGCCTAGACAAGCATCTTGCCCTGAACCCAAGGTTGACTGCATTTGTAATTGAATAAATATTTTCCTTAGTAGTGTTTGTTCAATAACCTAATAGATCTTAATATAATTTCCCCTGCCATGAACTAAACCTCAGGGCATCACTTCCTTCTCACATCTCTCCCACATTCTCTCCGAAATACTGTTGAAACACTTGGAACAGCAGTGTTTTGGAAGGCAAGTAACCTCGAGGGGTTGCATAACCTGTTCTTTCTTGTTTTCCGTTGTACTCCTTTGTATATTCTATATAAAATGTTCAGGTCTACCTCTTATATACTAATGTTTTTATTTGTTATATGTATTTATGTATAATACTTCCAAACCAGTTCCAATAGTCTCACTCGACCAAAGTCAAGTCAAGTCTCTCTCCCTCTTGCACATACGATTACTGCCGTAATTAACGCCGGAATGTCGGCGGCAGTCACGGGACCCAATTCAAACACAAAGTGCTGCTGATGGTCCCAGTCATGCCTGCGGTTGTCTGCGTCTTCACACTACTTGTCGCAGACACATCTGCGTGACACGCGCACAACATGCATGAGGTCCCTTGTTCTTTTGTAATTGTTATTGCGATCGTGAATGTGTGACAGGCCCTTTATTCTGTTAGTGTTTAGCATCCTCTATAATGATCAAGTCATGCACTATCAGAGTAGGCTATAGTATAAGAACAAGATATCAATAATTATTAGGTTTTTTACACCAACCACCTTCACATCTAAACTCAATTAATGAAATCAACAAATACATGTGGCACTCAGAGGACTCGAACCCAGGATACTCACATCGAAATTCCACCCACTATGCATTACGCTATCAAGACAGTTAATAAGAATTTTGCAAACATTTTAAAAACACCATCGTCTTTTGAACATACTGTACTATGTTTCTACTAAATGCAAGTCTTTGTAACTGTACACATATCAGGACAAACATGTATTTAACAGTGAATAAAGTGATATTGTATGTAATTCGTCTTATACTCATCATTATTCAAGTATATTTGTATTGCAACTTTAAAAAATACCAGTAGATTTGACTTCTTATTCTGCATTTAATGGGATGTTATATAAGGCAATATATATACAGTATATATGACGGTTGTGAAAATATTGTTTGTTAAGCCTAAATATATATAAGACGATCCAGGCACACTACTGCAGGATATACAAATGTATCGAAAGGCAGCGTTTCTAATGTCTGTCAGGTGGGTCACTAAATTCTTAATCAAAGACAGTTTACATTGTTTTATATACTGAAATATAATATAACAGTTCAGAAATTATGTTTTCCTCCACTCTCTTCCCAAAACATCCATAGTTTTCGTGGCCGTCAGCAGTCTTCACCGTCATAGTCTTAGCGGGATAACTTTGGTCATATTCCGAAGAGCAGTTCTTAACGGTTTTACTTTTTCACGGAGATAAGCCTTAGTTGATGGCTCAACTGCATCTAAGACAACTGTTGGTCAATTTTAACTCTTATTTGTTTCGCCCCATTAGTCAGTGATTATTTATACGTTTCCCCTATTAGTTTGATTAGTGTAGAACGAATCTCCACATCCATGTATGGATTTCTTCCTGAAAGCTAACTAAGGGACACCGATATTTAGCCGTAACATACTCTACTGTAAAGTGAACAAACTTAATAAAAAGAGAGGTCTAGTGGGGAGGGCGTTTAATTTAAATTTGAAACAATAAATACTTAAATAAAATAGAGAAACAATAATTACACACACACACACACACATATGGTCACGGTGGCCGAGCGTACTAAGTCACCATGCTCTAGTCGCTTGATTAGGGTATCGCGGGTTCGATCCCAGCTACCTGCTGGTGAGATTTCTGTCAAAAACTTTCTGGGCTGTGGAAATAGGTGTGGATGCGCCACCTCTGGGTTCCACCTGGTTCCCTGCCCACATCCTGCCCTTGTGGCAGCCAGAGTAAAATCTGCTGACTACTTAGGATAAGTTAGATTTATGAAAAGTGTATTTTCAGCCTCATTGGCTGCCGGGTCGAAATAAACCTACTATTATTATTATCATGTTTATTACACACACCTCAAGCCATGGGGTCTAGTCGTAACTGTATTACTTTGCTAATACTCTTGAATGTGCAACGGCATTATTTGTTGTTGACAATATAGGACAGCTGAGGTTTAACCCTATTTGGTCCGGGGGTATCTGGTAAGAGCTACTGGGTACTGAAAAGCCTACTCGTGAGTTTGAAACATTAATTAGTGACCAATCTTGCCAATGTTGTCTCTTTTCCAAACTGGTTAGGGAGGGTCGGTGGATGATCGGTATCAGGACATCTCAACACCATGCCCTCTCATCACACAAACAAGACGAGTCACCTCGACACCATGTCATTTAGAAGACCAGACCTTGACCTTTTCTTCACCAGTCGGTTTCATCACCATACCAGCTCAATACCAAGCCAATTCAATACCAAGGCATCTCAATACCACACGTTGCCACATCTACTGTCCTGTACAGCGATCACGGGTACCCTCCCCCCTCCCTCTCTCTCTCTCTATCTATCTATCTATCTATATGCTCAGGCCCAATCACCATTTTGGGGGTAGCCGACTCAAGACAGAGCAAGAACAGGGAAAACACATAAACAACATAAAACAAAAAATAAACACAGATAAAAAACACAAACTCACACACATCTAGGTCACCCAGGAGAAGACCCAGAGACAAGGGTTACCTAGGTCGCTCCAGCACTCCCCCGGCCCCTGACCACCCGGAGAGGTTCCGATCTCGGCAGGCAGACATGCAGCGGAGCCAAAGCCACAAGCCCTCCCACCACACTTCCAGGCACACCCTTCATATTAATCGTCCCCCCGGGCCAGGCGCCTGATGGACTATTATCTAGTCGACTATTATCTCTCTCTCTCTATCTAGGCAAAAGGTCGAAATAGATAGAGAAATTGTGGAAATTGAACAAAGGCTAAGAATATCATATGAACTACAACATATGGAAGAGGAGAGGAAAGCTATTGCAGGTATAAAGGAAAATTCCAAATACTTCTTTTCCTACGCCAAACAAAAGGCTAAAACAACAATAAACATCGGCCCACTGAGCAAAGGGGACGGCTCTTTCACAGGGGACAAAAAGGAAATGAGCGAACTCTTAAGCAGGCAGTATGAAATGGCATTCAGTGAGCCTGATGAAACAAAAGTCATCAGAGACCAAAATATATTTTTCATGGAAACCTCCCCCACGGAAACCCCTCAGATGCTGGATATTTATTTCGGTCCAAAAGACATAGAAGAGGCCATTTCCAACATGCCATCCCACTCGGCACCAGGCCCGGACTCATGGAATTCGATCCTAATGAAAAAATGTAAGGAAAACCTCTCAAAACCCCTGGCTATAATGTGGAGAAGGAGTCTAGACACTGGTGACATACCAGATAGCTTGAAAAACGCAATAATTGCCCCACTGCATAAAGGAGGGAGTAAAGCACTACCAAAAAACTACCGCCCGGTAGCTCTAACCTCTCACATCATTAAAGTTTTCGAGCGAGTCCTGCGAAGCAAAATTTCAACATTCATGGAGACAAATGAACTACACAACACCGGTCAACATGGGTTCAGAGCGGGAAGATCATGTCTCTCACAACTTTTGGAACACTATGACAAAATTCTTAAAGCGCTAGAAGAAAAGAAAAACGTGGATGTCATTTACACCGATTTTGCTAAGGCATTTGATAAATGTGACCATGGTATAATAGCCCACAAACTGAAAGCAAAAGGTATAACTGGGAAAATCGGACGGTGGATATACAATTTCCTCGTAAACCGAAAACAATCGGTAGCAGTAAACCAAGTCACTTCTGAGCCTTCGGATGTCAAAAGCTCAGTGCCCCAAGGAACAGTGCTAGCGCCCCTTCTGTTCCTCATACTAATTTGCGACATAGATACCAACACCAGACACAGTACGGTGTCGTCTTTTGCTGATGACACAAAATTAAGCAAGATAGTAAACACACAAGAGGACACGGGCCGACTGCAGGAAGACATGAATGTAGTCTTCCAGTGGACCAGGGAAAACAACATGCAATTCAATGAGGAAAAATTCCAATTAATACGGTACGGAGATAATAATGGTGTTAAAGAAATTACAAATTACTTAACAGAATCTAACCACATAATTGAACGGAAAGACAGTGTGAAAGACCTTGGGGTATTAATGTCTGAAAATATGGGTTTCAAAGTACATAACCAGGTCAAAGTGGCGGCTGCGAAACGTCTATCGGGTTGGATTATGCGTACTTTTAAAACACGCGGTGAATTGCCTATGATAACGCTCTTCAAATCTCTAGTGCTACCGCGGCTTGAATACTGTAGCGTATTAACATCCCCATACAAAGCAGGTGAAATAAATGACGTAGAGAGTGTACAAAGAAATTTCACTTCGCATATAAGTTCGATAAAACATCTACACTATTGGGAGCGTTTAAGAGCACTGAATCTGTACTCACTGGAACGTAGAAGAGAACGTTACCTAATAATATAAACGTGGAAAATCGCAGAGGGTTTAGTACCAAACCTACATACTCCGATAGTCATGAAATTCAGTGATAGGAGAGGCTGGGAATGCGAAATCCCCCGGATGAATAACAGGGGTGCTATGGGCTCTCTGCGAGAGGGCTGGTTATCACACAGAGGCCCACATCTCTTCAACAAACTCCCACGGCGAGTAAGAGACATGAGGGACATCTCATTAGACAACTTCAAGAGAGCCCTAGATGTCGAACTGCAAAAATTGCCAGACGAGCCCATCCTCGCAAGGGAGCGAGCTGTCACTTCAAACAGTCTACTGCACCAAATCACCACCCATAACGAGGGGCGTCGCGCTCCTTGGTGCCGCTAGAAGAGCGTCGAACACATCTAAAGGTATCTAAAGGTAAGGTATCTATTTATCTCATCTATGCAGTAAAGATAGGGATACAAAATTATCTCTCTACCCACTACAGGGAAAAGTGTTCGTTTATTTTGACACACATAGGCCTACACGTATTATATATACCCTATAAATTATATATATTTACAGTATATATATATATATATATATATATATATATATATATATATATATATATATATATATATATTGCAGTACCAGTAATGTGAAATATATTGAATATATTTCAAATATATTTAGCATAAGGAGATATTTTGGGCTTTTATGGACTTGGAAAAAGCGTATGATCGTGTGGACCGTGAAGCAATGTGGAAGGTGTTAAGGATTTATGAAATAGGAGGAAATTTGTTAGAAGCAGTTAAGAGTTTTTATGAAGTGAGCAGAGCATGTGTGAGAGTAGGAAATGGTGAGTTGAGTGAATGGTTTGAGGTAAAGGTAGGTTTGCGACAGGGTTGTGTAATGTGACCATGGCTGTTTAATATGTTTATGGATGGTGTGGTGAGGGAGGTGAAAAGGAGAACTATGGGAAGAGGATTGGGTTTAGTAGGAAAGAATGGTAGAGATTGGGAGTTGAATCAGTTGCTGTTCGCTGATGACACAGCATTGGTGGCGGATTCTGATGAGAAACTGCAGCAGGTAGTCAAAGAGTTTGGTGTGGTTTGTGGAAGGAGGAAACTGAAGGTGAACGTCAATAAAAGTAAAGTAATGGTGTGTAATAGGGGAGAGCATAGGGTGAATCTAGATGTGAGGCTGGATGGGGAAATATTGGAACAAGTAGAGTGATTTAAATATCAAGGAGAAACGATAAGCAGGAGTGGAGATATGGAAATGGAGGTAAAACAGAGAGTGTGTGAAGGAAGGAATGTTTTCGGAGCAATGGGAAGTATGTGGAAGACGAGAAATCTCGGAGTGAAAGTAAAAAGTGCACTGTATCAAGGAATTGTTGTGCCAACAGTGATGTATGGGGCTGAGACATGGGCTCTGGAGAAAAGAGGGCTGGATGTGATGGAGGTGAGCTGCTTGAGGAGTATGTGTGGAGTTACTCGTAGAGACGGATTGAGAAATGAAGAGATACGTAGGAGAGTGGGGCAGCAGGAACATTTGTCAGCCAGAGTGGACAGAAGGGTGCTGAGCTGGTATGGTCATGTTGAACGAATGGGAGATGAAAGGCTTACAAAGAGAATATGTGAGTCAGGTACAAGGGGAGATAGAAGGGCAGGAAGACCCCCATTGAGATGGAGAGACTGTGTAAGAAAAGCTTTGGATGATAGAGGAATGACTATAGATCAGGCAGGGGAAGTGGTGGTGGACAGGAGTGAATGGAGGATGCTTGTGAATAGTTGAGTGAACACGTGGTCATTTGGAGTAAGGGGTCGGGCGCAAGTTGGAATAGATAACAGTCCATCAGGCGCCTGGCCCGGGAGACGATTAATATGAAGGGTGCGCCTGGAAGTGTGGTGGAAGGGCTTGTGGCTTTGGCTCCGCTGCATGTCTGCCTGCCGAGATCGGAACCTCTCCGGGTGGTCGGGGGCCGGGGGAGTGCTGGAGCGACCTAGGTGACCCTGGTCTCTGGGTCTTCTCCTGGATGACCTAGATGTGTGTGAATTTGTGTTATTTATGTGTTTATTCGTTGTTTTATGTTGTTTTTGTGTTGTCCTGTTCTTGCTCTGTCTTGAGTCGGCTACCCCCAAAATGGGGATTGGGCCAGAGCATATAGATAGATAGATTTAGACGGCTTTGTACTGCTTAGGAAGGGTCATGTTAGCTAAGGTTCATTGAGATGGTTTGTAGCACTATAACTGATAGACGTCCTTCCTAATTTGAATAAGAGCTCATAATAGTTAGTAAAAGAAAATAATGCGACCGAAATAGAGAACTATTTCATTTGGTACCGTATATAGAATCAATACAGATATGATAAGGGTTTACGGTATATTCGCCCACATTTTTTTTTCGCCCACACTAAGAATTTGTTCGCCCAAACAATGAAGTTCGTTAGCCCACACCTTGAAGTCTTTTCGCCCACACTTTGAATTTTGTTAGCCTCCCACACTCTAAACTGGCTTCTAAAGGATGCACATTTTGTGTATTATGTTGACGACAAAATGTTGTCCATTCATAATAAAATAATGCTATGAATAATTTGTGTTAGCTCATTTCCGGACTTAACTTAGTTTAAATATCTTCAGATTAATTGGTTAACTTTTCATCATATTCATATTACTACCGGTAACTCTGTGTAATGTTGAGGCTAAGCATATTGTTGTAATCCACATTGTCTGACCCATTCAGTATAATATTATATAAGACTTCCATATGAGAGAGAGAGTATATACTGTATCTGTATATATTCAGTATATTCAGGGATCTGCCTTGCTTAGGCCAATCGGCTTTCTGCAGACTCCCATTTTCTTATGTTCTTATGTATAGCTCATATTCAAGAAGCAAATAATAAAAAATATATAATAATACTAGTGAAGCATTGTACAACTATAGTCCAACAGATCTTAACAGGCGGTCCTACCCGCGGTTACTCCCTTTACATTGGTGCCACATGTATAATCCCTAACAACGAAAATATATTATTTTCGGTATTAAGTACCTTAAGTCGGTTTGAAATGCTCAGGCTATTTCTACAGGTACAAAAAAGCTTTATTGTTTTTATAATTAATTCGCTTATTAGTAAATTCAATGGACATTGAATACAGCTTAGCAACATGGCTACCCCGACGTTGTCAGACGTCGGCCAAAAAAACTCATCACAAATTTCACGTGATGGTGCGCTGCCAGGCGCACAAAATGTATACTCTCACTTCATTTCATTCCTGACTTTGACACCATCCACAATGGAAGCCGCTCCAAATCGCCCCACCACTTGCATAGTCAGACAAAACAGATGGTACAGATGGTACAGAGGGGAAACCTCTTAAAAAAAAATGAGCCGAAACTTTTACCTCTTGGGTGGTGTGGAAAAAAAGTAAATATATAAAATGGTAATATATTACCAGTACATACATACGTACATACATATACATATATATATATATACAGTATATATATATATATATATCGAACCGTCGACCATCAGGACGATAGCCGACGCTTTAATCAATTACACCACGGCAGACTGCTGTGGTGTAATTGATTAAAGCGTCGGCATACACCACTGCACCACCACTGTATGCGGGGTGGGAAGGGGGGGGGGGGGGGGGGGGGATAGAGTTGTGTGGTGTGTGTGTGGGGTGGGTGGGGGGGGGAGTGGTGTGGGGGGGGTGAGGTGTGTAGGGTGAGTGAGAGAGAGAGATAAATAGTAATATAATTTATTATAGCAACAATAATCTATGCATTCATGTGGGCTACACAGTCTTACACATACAGTATATAGAGAGAGCCGATATCCCTACATTGACCTTGAACGGGGGGGGGGGGGGGGAGGTAGCGAGAGTAATTTGGAAAGGTTGTCGTACGGAAAGGGTCAAGTGGACAGGTGGAACCAGTGTAAGGGTAGGTGACCGCGCCCATAACCGCCTGTTTAGGTCTGTAGGACTATAGGAATGTCTTGTGTTTTAGTTTGTGAGGAGACTAATGATGTGACCGATTAGAAGGATTAGAGTAGGAGGAGAAGGTATAATAATTATATAGGATTAGCTCGGTCACCTTTCCCCGGCCACTTTTCTGGTCAACTATATTCTGGAATATCTAATGTTAATTTTGGAAGCTTCTAAATATATGTTATTATTATAATGTATATCATGGTCATTGTATCATTCAAACTCAGTAGGCTATAGTTGTCAATTGTATACATAATAGCGCCTCATAGTCCTGCCATAAACATAACTGTAAATCGAAAATTTCCGGAAATAGCCTGTACCTGTGCACTGAACGCTTATACACTGTCTTCTAGGTTTTAAATTATTGCTAACAAACACACCTAGATCTTCCTCACAGTCTGAGTTTTCTAATTCCACATTAATAAACTTTCTACAAATAATATAGGTAGCGCCAACGAACTTGACAATAATCTTGACCCCTTAACTTCTTATAACTCAGAATATATGAAAGCAATCAGGTTGACTTTTCTATCATTTGGGAAGAGTCCACCAAGTAATAGGTGTGGATATTTACAGCAAGCTTGATCCAGGCATTCTAAGTTACAAAGAGGTCAGGGATCAAGATTATTGTCGCTCGCACTATCTATTGTGCTGAACCTTTTCAATTCAATGGTGTTTGACTGAGTGAAAATTAAAGGAAAGGCAGCAAGTATTGCAAAAGTTGATAGTAAGAGTGACAGGCCGTGGTCCAGAGCATTTAGAGGGGTCGTCAGGGGACGGTCGGGCATGCAGTAGATTGAAAGCAATGGTAGCTGAACGTTCTGCGGTCTTCACAAGGGTTGCTGAATGAGCAAGGGCTATTGAACTCGTTCCCTGAGTAAGGTTAGGCAAGGGCAGGTGAAACCGAACCCATTGACCTTTTAAACAACAGCAGCATTTGGGTCTTGGGAGATTCCTTGTGGCTCTCGGTGGTGGGAGTCTTTAGTGTGCAAGGGGCCTTACTCCTTGGGCTAAGGCTGCCCTTGCATCCCTTATGTCCTGGGGTGATGGGGGCAGGTAGCTTCTTTGTCTGACATGTGAGCCGGTAGGTAGGCTGCCAGCTGTAGTAGGTGGAGGTTTAGCTCTGACGTCACTGGCTGCATCTGTGTGGGAGAATGGAAAAAGGGCGGAGTGGGACACTACATCATTCCTTCTGGTGGCTGGTTGTATGGCAAGAGGGGCATTAATAATGATGACAAGAGTAGCATAATGACAAATGTGATGACTGTGATAATGATAATATCATAAGGCTGGTGATGCTAATGGTTTTGATAATAATGATGATATTTTGATAACTATAATCATGGCTTTAACCCTTAACTGTCGGCGCACAACAAAGTCGAGTTAAATAAAGCTGGACTATGTGGCGGCGCTCGACATAGGTCGTGTGGCAATTTCAGCACGTAATGTTGCTGAGAGAGAGAGACAAGTGGTGGCAGGAGAGTAGCGAGCGTATGACTGCTCCAGACCACCGCGGCGAACCTACTGACACGAATCCCACCTCCTCCCTCCCTCTCTCACTCGCTATATACGGAATTGTATGGGGAAAGTGCCTAATTACATGCTTTTTGCACTCGCGTTGCACGGTTGTTGCAAGAAAACTAGCCATCATAAAAGGATCGTTATGGTGTCATTTGAAAGCTCTGTTTATGCCCTTTCAGGGATAGACACTTGTTTTACGTTCTGGGTCTTATTTAGGCATGAAAATGGTCGCGTAAACAGCCCTATTTTGGCTAAAAACACCCCGCTGGGCGGTACACATAAATAAACCGCCTAGGCCACTAATAAGGTGTTAATGTATATAATCATGATGAAGATGATGCACAAAAATGTTCAGAAGAATTATAACTCCTCCAGCGGTATCTGCTTCTTCATCACCAATTCTCAAACCAAGAGCCATATTATTAATGAACCCTCACTGCTTCCGTGTTAGCGTCCCTGTCTGCTGAATGTTTACTTGTTACCACAGTCGGTACTGAGGAGTCTAGTAAATAATTGTCTGTTCAATCTTTTTTTATTTAGTTAACCACTTCTAAATCAAGATACGTAACAGATAATCGGCGACCTCACCAGGATACATTTTGTATAAGTTTCACTAAGTTCATATCACTGTAATCATGCCTGAAATTATAAGTAAGGAAGATGTTAAGATTTTCTTAAGAATCATCACCCGTTGCCGGTGACATCGCTCTCTTGTCCAAGGCAGAGCTAACTGTACTAGCCTCGTATCTGGGGTTAACGGTCTCGGACATGGCAAAACCCGAAATAGCACAGACCATAAAGTCAGAATTATTTGGGATTCACGGAGACGAGGGCGAGGGCGGTGAGCATAACGGAGTGACTGGTGGAGGACTCGGTAAAGGGATGCAGATGCGGTTTGGTGAGCATTTGCCAGAGGGATTTACCCCTAAGCAATATCTGGATTTAGCTAGATTAAATGCTGCCCAGGCAGACTCTCAGCGGCAGGCACAGCAAGCTCTGGAACAAACTCAGCTGCAGGCAAAACAAACTCTGCTAGATCAGGCACAAATAAATTTGCAGACCCAACAGCTAGACCATCAGTACCGCATGGCTCAATTAAATGCTCAAAAATAATCCGAATGCTCCTGTACTTGCTCCCCCTCCGGGATTAACAATGACTAGTGTGATTCCCCCATTCACTGAGGATAATGTTCAGGACTTTTTTGTGTTGTTCGAGGAGGTTGCTACGGGTATGTGGTGGACAAGAGATTGGTGGCCATTAATGTTGCAAACGGTGTTGACAGGACAAGGTCGGGAAACGTACATTTCAGTAGAGTCTGAGGTTCGGCAAGACTATGACCGTCTCAAAGCAGCCATTCTAAAAACCTACCAACAATTGCCTGAAGTGTATAGACAGACTTTCAGAAAGACTCAAAACAACTTTGAGGAAACTCATATGGTGTTTGCCAGGACCATGAACAAAGCTTTAAATAACTGGCTAACAAGTAATTTAGTGGACAGGAACTAGTTTATTGTGAATGAGTATAAATTATAGATTTTTTGGGTGTTGGATTGGTGACGCTTATAATATTATTATATGCAGAACATCGTCGGCGTGGAAAGCTCTGAGCTAGTACGTTCATAATATAATATACTTGAACAAGGACATAATATGCGTTTTGTTACCTAATGGGTAAAGCTTTCATTACCAAAATAGGGACTCTACACAAAAGAGACAAATTTATACTGAATCAATCATTATAGATTTGCCTGGTGTCGGAGATGGAGAGATGGAACTTCTGGCATCTAGGTGAGGGGTGGTGGTGTCTCAGAAGGGCTTCTCTTCACATGTGGGCACCCGGAGTTATCTGTCGTCTTGTTGCACGAACTCGAAGGGGAAAAGTCTCGGACCACTCTTAACTGTAGGCAGTGTAAAGGTGAAATTCAGGAACGACAGGCTGGGCTGGGCTATCACACCAGTGGTATTTCTAGCTTCGAGCATAGAGTGCTCCCTAGTATCGTACCTACAGTAGGTGGACGTCCTGTCGGGTGATCTGGAGGTCTAGTGTTGGGTATAGCACGAGAGAAGGAGAAATGCCATCTGTCACCTTTCCTCCAATAGTCTTGGCTTTTCCGTTTTCTTTGTTCTGTGTTTTTGTCCTATTTGAGTGAGGGAGACAAAAGGCAGAACTGCCTGTAGCAAGTGCCTCCCCCAGAGTTGAAAGAGTGACAGGGCCAAATCAAGGGACGTTTGCGCCAAAATGCCTGGACACACAGAGCAATTTAAGTCAGAGGAAGAGGGAAATACTGATTCTGGGAGAGAGTTCCAGAGCTCAGCAGTTGAATAGAAGACTAAGAATAGCATTTCACGCTTGGGTCGGAGAGTTGCACAGAGTAGGGGTGGGATTGTGTTGTGAGATGGGTACTACGTACCCTACATAGAGGAGGTGGTATACACTGGGAAAGCTCTAAGGAACACTGATTATTGTAGTAACGATAGAATAGCGAGAGAGATGCAACATTGCGGCGAAGAGAGAGAGATTGCAGAGGGTTGGTGAGAGGACGGGAGTTAATGATACGAAAGGCTTTCCTTTCTACATTGTCTATGAGCGCGGTGTGAGAGGATCCTCCCCACACATGTGAACATTACTCAATTCAAGGATGTAGTGTGCTCCTGTACAGAGCCAGAAGCTGCGCAGGGGTAAAGAACCCCTTAAGGACACACAGCTTCTGGGAGGCTGCCTTAGCAACACTGGTAATATGGTCCTTCCAAGTGAGAGCAGAAGAAAAAGAGACACCGAGAATATTGAGAGTAGATGAAGGATTGATTTTTGTATTGTTGAATTGAAAGGGATAGTTCTCTGGAAGTTCCGAACGGGTAGTAAGATGAAGAAATTGGGTTTTGGAAGCATTAAAGACAACAAGATTTTATCTGCCCCAATTGGAAATAGTAATTACATCGGAAGACAAGTGTTGCATGTCTTCATTATGTATGTCTTTGAGGGATTGCTGGCTGGGGCATTCAGGAAAACTAATTGAGTAGTGTAAGTTAGAGTCAACTGCATATGAATGAATGGGACTGGAGGTACAGTTGAGAAGATAATATATGAAAATTAGAAAGATAATGAGAGATAGGACAGAGCCCTTAGGAACACCAGAGTTGATAGGATGAGGAAGTGAGCGAAGACCGTCCACAAACGCAGCTATGGAATGGCCGGAAATAAAATTACAGACAAAGGCACAGACGGAGGGATAGAAACCGAAGGAGGGTAGTTTAGAAATTAAAGATTTGTGCCACACTCTATCGAAGGCCTTCGACATGTCTAGTGCAAAAGAAAAGGTCTAACCGAAGTCCCAAAAGGAAGATGACCAAGAGTTAGTAGGATATGAAAGAAGATCACCAGTAGAGCGACCCTTAACACTCAAGGAGCGGCTAAGTCGGTAACTTCTACTACCTGCCAAGCGGGTAGTTTTACCCTATACGAGCTTATATCCGTGCTCTTTTTCATGCATAAACAAGAGCCAGAGCGTAATACAGTTATGTATCCGTGAAAGGGCGATAATTGAGCTTTCCAATGACACTAGAACCATCCTTCTACGACCACGCGTTCTCTTACAACGATCGTGCAACACAAAGGAAAAATCGCTAAAATACGGTAATTTCCTTACATAATTCCCTGTGTAGCGAGGCAATGAGTGTGGATGTATGTGGAGGGGTGGGCAGTCGCGGCGCGGGAGCCGTGCCGAACGGTCAGAGCCAACCTACGCTCCTCCCACCGCTCGTCTCTCTCTCAGAGCCAATTATGTGCTCAAAATTGCTACCGACTTAAGGCGGGCCCCGCTCTTTTGTCCATGGTTCTCTAGACCGCCTTAAGTCGGGCCCCGCCAAAGAGGGGTTAAGGAAGCCATACTGGCGATCTAAGAGTCGATTATGAGAAGAGAAATGCTAAAGACATTTGGATGCAAGAATAGTTTCAAAAACTTTAGAGATACAAGAGATGAGAGCAATTGGACGATAGTTGGAGGGCTGAAAGCGGTCACTCTTCTTTGGGACAGGTTAAATGAGAGCAAACTTCCAGCAAGAAGGGAAGATGTTAGAGAAGACACAGAGACGAAAGAGTTTGCCTAGGCAGGGAGTCAGCACGGAAGCACAATTTTTAAATACAACAGGAGGAACACCGTCCGGACCGTACGCCTTCTTAGTATTAAGCCCAGAGAGGGTAGAAAGTACATCTTTAGAAGAGATTAGGATATTAGGCATAATTAGGAGAGAGGGGGGTGGAGAGGGAGGAATAGCACCGGAATCATCCAAAGTTGAGTTTCTAGCAAAAGTTTGATAAAAAAAGTTCAGCTTTGTCAGAGGAAGAAGTGATCGTTGTGCCATCAGCATGGAAAAGGGGAGGGAAAGACGAGGAAGAAAAATTGTTGTAGAGGTTTTTGGCTAGATGCCAGAAAGGTTGGGAAGAGTTAGAGTTGGATAGTGCTGTGCATTTATTATTGATGAATGAGTGCTAGGCAAGTCGAAGAACAGATTTGGCTTGATTTCGGGCAAAAACTTAGGAAGAATGAGACTCTTGAGTTTTTAGGCGTCGGTACCGTTTGAATGCCTCCTACGACGCCGGATCTCCCACCGTCAACAGCTCCGCATCGCCACTGAGAAAACTCCATCATAATTTGAGTATTTCATAACCCTATTCCCTTTATTCATTGCATGAACAGTAGTTAAGTGCTTGTTTAACCTCCACAGAGTTCTGTAGTTGCCGTGCATGTTATTTTATTGCTTTTCTGACTGATAAACATTGTTGTTTACATTTTTTATCCTAGCTTGTAGCAGACGACGCACACCTCTAATCGACCTAGCTTTGTATTTTCTTATTAACTCTAGTAGTTATCGTATTCAGTATCATACTGTAGCTATATATATCTGTAATTTTAGTTGTTGCTTGCATGATATTGTAGTAACATTTGACTGATAACTTTGTTATCTAAATTTAATCCTGCTTGACTAGCCTACAGTAACACCAGCGCCATCTGTTGATACAGTATATTAACCCCTTGTGTGCAGTTACACTTTATTTTTATATAATCTCTATTTGGTGAATTGTATATTTAGTTACATATTATATTATATACATATTTGTTTTTTTATTTTTTTAGGTAGGTTATCACTCTTGGTAGCCTATTTCTGCGTATTATATAATTTTTGTTTTCGGTTACTTTTGTTTTTGGTTAGGCTAGGCTATCACCCTTGGTGGCCTATTTCTGCGTATTTCTATTTTTAAATTTTCGGTTAGGCTATCACCGCTGGTGGCCTATTTCTGCGTACCTATATTTCATAATTTTTGTTTTCGGTTATTTTTATTTTCGGTTAGGCTAGGCTATCGCCCCTGGTGGCCTATTTCTGTTTAAATAAAAACAAAATTGTTTTCGGTTGGGCTATCACTGCGTATTTAAATTTTAAAATATTTTTTGTTTTTTAATTTTCGGTTAGGCTATCACCGCTGATAACCTATTTGTGTATTTCAACATTTTTGTTTTCGGTTAAGCCTATTTAAGTAAGTGAAGCGACCTGAAGTAAGTGAAGTGTTTTTAAAGTGAGATAAGGGTTTTTAAAGTGTATTATTGACTTGATGTAAAAGTATAATTTTCAGGCTTAAATTGTATTAGAAGTGACGTAATGTGATTTAAAGTGAGTGAAGTGATTTACAGTAGTAAAGTGATCTGAAGTGTGTGAAGTGAATAAAGTGTTCTGAAGTGAGACAAGTGATTAGAAGTGACTTAGAGTGAAGTGATTTGAAGTTTTTTATTGTCACCATGTCTCGCGCCTGCACGAACTGTTCCGGTAGGTTTGGCCCTACCATGTTTGCCTGCCCCGATGTTCATTTCTGCCGATTCTGGCAGCTCCGGGAAGATTTGGCAGCTAAACTGGATGAAGCTAATGTCAAGATTAACGCCCTCACCAAGAAGCTGGAAACACTCCAAGAATTTGCGACGCTCAACGTAGGAATATCATCAAATGAAGCAATTACTACCATTGCGGCATCTTCCAACAGCTGAACGCCTGATATAGCGGTACCTGCTTCAGTACATGCACCACATCAGGAAAAAAATGACTCCGCTCCATCTCAGGACAACTTCCGCGTAGTGAGAAACAACGTTCGCCCCATCACAAGGAGGATCATCACCGAAACCATGTGCCAGAACTGTTACCAGATTCTTGCGGACTTAGACGACGAAGAAGAAATAGAAGAAATTCGGCTCGTAGGAGATTCCATGGTTCGTGGACAACTTATGGAGTTCTGCGCTAGGGCACCCAGGACCAAGAAGCGCTTTTGTATCCCGGGTGGCGGTGTGGACGACGTTGCTGCTGCAGTCAACGAAGTTTCAAAGTTAGCCCACTCACGCACAATGTACGTCATTCATGTCGGATCTAATGACGTGCAGCGGACCCGATCGGAGGACTTTATGCTGAAGTACCGGAAGCTGATTCAGAAGTATAAGGAAAAGTCAGTCAGAGTCATCATATCGGAGATCGTCCCCAGGATCGGCGTGGAGAGCCGATTCTTCAATATAGCCACTAGCGTAAATCGTTGTCTGGCTAACCTCTGCAGGGAAGAAAACGCTGGATTCATCAATACCTGGAATGACTTCTACCTTGAAGATCATCTGTTTGTAGCAAAGGGAGTCCATCTGAACCAGGTGGGAGCAGCAAGATTTGGCCGCCTGCTTCACGACGCAGTAAAGGATTTTCGGAGAAAAAGCAGAGCCAACCAAGGACCACCAGGGACGAGGATCGAGGACCGTGGACAACCAGGGGCGACGATCGAGGACCGAGAACTACCAGGGACGACGATCGAGGACAGCGAGAACGGAGGACCACCAGAAACAAATGATCGAGGACCGAGGACCACTAGGAACAATGATCGAGAACACCGAGGACCGAGGACAACCAGGGACGACGATCGAGGACTGAGGGCAGACAGTTACATAAATGTAGATCCGAGCAGAACCAATAAATTGAATAAAGAGCATTCCGTGAATTCCAAATCCAAAACTTTGAATGTTTTCTATGCAAACGCTCGTAGCATACGCAATAAATTTTCAGATTTAGAGGAACTAGTGTTTACGAAAATTTACGATGTTATTGGCATAACAGAATCTTGGCTCAATACAGAAGACAGAGACTTTTTAGCAGAGTATTCACTTCCCGGTTATGTAATGTTTGAGAAAAGCCGAATTAATAGAAATGGAGGTGGAGTTTTATATTTAATCAAAGAAAGTCTTAACCCTACCCTCTTGTCAAAACCTCAAATTGTCAACGTCGACACATCTTTTGTGCTAATAAAGAATAATAAAGGTACAAAAATAATACTTGCACTAATATACAGACCTCCAGCTCAATCAGTGCAAACTGACAGTGAAATTTATGAGCAAATTGCAGACTTAAGGAACTCGCATGATACCGTAATTTTTGGCGACTTCAATTTACCTGTGACCAAGTGGGGAGATAGTATTACTTCACACTCTGGACAAGACTTGTATGCAAATTTGAAAAAGAGTTCCCTATATCAATTTGTTAGATCTCCAACCCGTGGAAATAATGTCCTTGACCTTGTACTTTCAACAAAAGAAGAATTGATAGAGAATTTGAATGTCGGTGATGAATTCAGTACCAGCGACCATCGTACGATAACTTTCACTTTAAAGTATACTAGTAACGAACCAAATAGCAGCATCGAGAAAGTCCCTAATTTCAAGCAAGCAAACTTTCGTAAACTTAGAGCAATGTTTAAAGAAACTGACTGGAGCTTTTTAATTTACAATAACGACATAAATACATCTTGGGAATCATTCGCAAACACTTACCTAAAAGCAGTGCAAGACTGCATACCATCAAAAATACGGCGTACAGGCCGTAATGATAAGACCAAATGGTGGAATAAAGATATTTCAAACTGTCTGCTTGCTAAAAGGTATGCTAATGATAGATTAAAATCCTCACAAAATGACGAAGAACGGGTGAAATTTGTGGAACTACGACGCAAAGCCAAAAGGTTAATTAAGCAAAGTAAAAAAAAACTGGCGTTACATGTTGCGAATCAAAGTAAAACCAACCCAAAAAGAACTTTATAGTTATATCAGAAAGAAGAGAGTAGTTACTTCAACTGTAGGACCGTTAGTCGATGAAAATGGAGAATATACCAAAGACGAAGTACAAATGAGTAATGCCCTCAATACCTTCTTTGCATCAGTTTTTAAAACAGAAGACCTCATTGATGTCCCTACAGCTTCGCCGATTCAGATAGATAATTCTGATGTTCTAAGCAATATCACCGTTACAGAGAGAGAAGTATTGAAATATTTAGATAAACTCAAGGTAAATAAAACGCCCGGACCTGATACAATCTCACCTAGACTTCTAAAGGAAGCTAAGGATGAGCTCTCCAAACCACTGACATTGCTATTCAATAAATCCTTGCAGTCTGGAACTATGCCTGATCAGTGGAACAGTAACACCGATTTTTTAAAAAGGCGACAAATCCCTACCCAGTAACTATCGTCCAATTAGCTTAACCTCAGTTGTATGTAAAATGCTAGAAACGCTCATAAGAGACAGACTCCTAAATCACTTAGAGGAAAATAACATACTTAAAGATACTCAACACAGCTTTCGTAGCAAACGTTCCTGTTTAACAAATCTCTTAGACTTCTTCCACGATATCCTCAACCTCTATGATGAGAGTAAAGCTGTAGATATTATATACCTTGATTTTCAAAAGGCCTTTGACAAAGTTCCCCAGAAACGTTTACTGCTACAACTAAAAGCGCATGGACTCACACGTATATCTTATGATAAGAAGGTCCTCCGCGTAATATAAGGGTAAAATTATTGACATACATGAACCGAAAATTTATGTTTTTTACTACCCTTAATGAAAATGTTGCTAATTATCTACCTTGTCCCAATACTGTGGCCACTCGGTAATAACCAATAAATCACTAATTACATGGCTGGCATCATAATAAATACACTGAGGCTGAGAGAGAAAAATGTGTGCTTTACATAGATACACTGGTCACACAAACCTTAGTATCCACACGAGGTGGTGAGGACTTAATTCTAGTAGAGATGGCATAACTGATAGAGAAGGAAAGTTGAAGGAAAGCATAACATAGAAGAAAAAGAAGAGAGAGAGAGAGAGTAGATGAATTGACATCAGGTAGAACACATTTATAATTATTTACTCAATGCCTGACTAAGTATTTAACACTGAATACCCCTACGCTTTCCTTTCTCTCTCTGTCTTATTCTTTGTAAAGAGGGTATGTTTTTTGTTTCTATAATCCAACTACTCTCTCTCGGGCATAGGCTGAGAGCCTGTACTGAACATCAACCCTCTACATTGAACGGAGAAACCTGTGAGGTCTCGTTCCAGTCTAGGGGGTGAGACATCCGAAGCACTTTTTAGCTGCAACCCCCTCTGCCATCTTGCCTTCGAAGGATGCATGGGGCTTAGTTGCTCACTCACAGCTCGAAGCAGCCCCATCTCTGAAGCTGCCTCGCTCCAGTGCTTCACTGTCTCATCCCCTAGACTCCCCCATTCTCAGAACGCCACCTATTAAGCAATGGACTGACTAGGAATTGCACCCTGTAGCCTATTTTGAACATGGGAATATTCATACAAAGCCATTTAATCAAGGAACAATGAGGGTATTTAGTTGGCGTTTCGGTGGGCTTTGTGGTAATGCACTGATACTTGGTACAGCACAAATTCCATCCCAATGACATATCGGGAAGTGAACCTTGGTCCATTGGATTACCAGTCCAGTGGCAAGACCACTCAACCACACTTCCCCTATGTGTACTACATTAACCATCGTTAAAATTGTTAATCATCAGAACCCCTTACTCAGTATTAGTTACAGTAATTCTTACAGAAGTAATTTTAAAGTAACGGGAACCTGGTTATCCGACACAACCCCCCTAGTATATATCGGACTCGTCCCTGTTATATAATCCTCTTCTACATCCTCCTCCTCCTCGTATGTTGTTCCTTCAGTATTTCCCTCCCTGTCATTTGTTCTTCTTTTCCAACCAAATCTGGCCTTTACTTTAACATGATAATTCTCCACCTCCCAAACGTTAACCCGGAACTGACTGGATAATAATACCTGCAGTTGACATTTGTCTCTGCAATTCGGCAGATTATAATTTTAGCCTGTGGTTTAGGAAGGGGAGGGGGGGGGGGGAATAAGACAGGTGACGGGCTAGTGGAAGAGGAAGGAACAGTGAAAGGACACAACGAGGAAACTACAGGTGAATGATAAAAAGTGAACAATATATAAGCAACACTCATACACACGCAAACAAAAGTGAACAATATATAAGCAACACTCATACACACGCAAACAAAAGTGAACAATATAAGCAACACTCATACACACGCAAACAAAAGTGAACAATATATAAGCAACACTCATACACACGCAAACAAAAGTGAACAATATATAAGCAACACTCATACACACGCAAACAAAAGTGAACAATATATAAGCAACACTCATACACACGCAAACAAAAGTGAACAATATATAAGCAACACTCATACACACGCAAACAAAAGTGAACAATATATAAGCAACACTCATACACACGCAAACAAAAGTGAACAATATATAAGCAACACTCATACACACGCAAACAAAAGTGAACAATATATAAGCAACACTCATACACACGCAAACAAAAGTGAACAATATATAAGCAACACTCATACACACGCAAACAAAAGTGAACAATATATAAGCAACACTCATACACACGCAAACAAAAGTGAACAATATATAAGCAACACTCATACACACGCAAACAAAAGTGAACAATATATAAGCAACACTCATACACACGCAAACAAAAGTGAACAATATAAGCAACACTCATACACACGCAAACAAAAGTGAACAATATATAAGCAACACTCATACACACGCAAACAAAAGTGAACAATATATAAGCAACACTCATACACACGCAAACAAAAGTGAACAATATATAAGCAACACTCATACACACGCAAACAAAAGTGAACAATATATAAGCAACACTCATACACACGCAAACAAAAGTGAACAATATATAAGCAACACTCATACACACGCAAACAAAAGTGAACAATATAAGCAACACTCATACACACGCAAACAAAAGTGAACAATATATAAGCAACACTCATACACACGCAAACAAAAGTGAACAATATATAAGCAACACTCATACACACGCAAACAAAAGTGAACAATATATAAGCAACACTCATACACACGCAAACAAAAGTGAACAATATATAAGCAACACTCATACACACGCAAACAAAAGTGAACAATATATAAGCAACACTCATACACACGCAAACAAAAGTGAACAATATATAAGCAACACTCATACACACGCAAACAAAAGTGAACAATATATAAGCAACACTCATACACACGCAAACAAAAGTGAACAATATATAAGCAACACTCATACACACGCAAACAAAAGTGAACAATATATAAGCAACACTCATACACACGCAAACAAAAGTGAACAATATATAAGCAACACTCATACACACGCAAACAAAAGTGAACAATATATAAGCAACACTCATACACACGCAAACAAAAGTGAACAATATATAAGCAACACTCATACACACGCAAACAAAAGTGAACAATATATAAGCAACACTCATACACACGCAAACAAAAGTGAACAATATATAAGCAACACTCATACACACGCAAACAAAAGTGAACAATATATAAGCAACACTCATACACACGCAAACAAAAGTGAACAATATATAAGCAACACTCATACACACGCAAACAAAAGTGAACAATATATAAGCAACACTCATACACACGCAAACAAAAGTGAACAATATATAAGCAACACTCATACACACACAAACAAAAGTGAACAATATATAAGCAACACTCATACACACGCAAACAAAAGTGAACAATATATAAGCAACACTCATACACACGCAAACAAAAGTGAACAATATATAAGCAACACTCATACACACGCAAACAAAAGTGAACAATATATATGCAACACTCATACACACGCAAACAAAAGTGAACAATATATAAGCAACACTCATACACACGCAAACAAAAGTGAACAATATATAAGCAACACTCATACACACGCAAACAAAAGTGAACAATATATAAGCAACACTCATACACACGCAAACAAAAGTGAACAATATATAAGCAACACTCATACACACGCAAACAAAAGTGAACAATATATAAGCAACACTCATACACACGCAAACAAAAGTGAACAATATATAAGCAACACTCATACACACGCAAACAAAAGTGAACAATATAAGCAACACTCATACACACGCAAACAAAAGTGAACAATATATAAGCAACACTCATACACACGCAAACAAAAGTGAACAATATAAGCAACACTCATACACACGCAAACAAAAGTGAACAATATATAAGCAACACTCATACACACGCAAACAAAAGTGAACAATATATAAGCAACACTCATACACACGCAAACAAAAGTGAACAATATATAAGCAACACTCATACACACGCAAACAAAAGTGAACAATATATAAGCAACACTCATACACACGCAAACAAAAGTGAACAATATAAGCAACACTCATACACACGCAAACAAAAGTGAACAATATATAAGCAACACTCATACACACGCAAACAAAAGTGAACAATATATAAGCAACACTCATACACACGCAAACAAAAGTGAACAATATATAAGCAACACTCATACACACGCAAACAAAAGTGAACAATATATAAGCAACACTCATACACACGCAAACAAAAGTGAACAATATATAAGCAACACTCATACACACGCAAACAAAAGTGAACAATATATAAGCAACACTCATACACACGCAAACAAAAGTGAACAATATATAAGCAACACTCATACACACGCAAACAAAAGTCACTAACAGCGACTCAAACACTGCCAACAACATTAACACCACTAATATCAACAACAATACCAACACCGAAAGGGGTTGAAATAGAGGAGCTATCCTTCCGCTTTCTAGGGCCTTTTCTAGCTGATGCCTAGAGGGTTGGGTTCTAGTCATGTGGTGATGGGCTGGTCTATCAGAGTGAGAACTGAGCGATCTCTGCCATACCCATAGCTTACTCTGACTGTTCCTTTTACTTATATATTTTCTAGATCTCAAGTGACGGCGTCTCTTCCGTGGATTGACCTCCCAATCTACCAAGATTGGAAGCCAAAGTGTCACATTTTTCCTTTGCCCCTCAACTTTCTCTTCATAATTGCTGAGGGGCACAGGGCCCTGGGTGGGGCTTTGGTTTCCCGGGCGTTTCCGCACCCTCCTCAGCTCCCCGCCATGGAATAGCTTCGGTCACCCAGGCTTTATTGTGGTAGGCAGGGAGGGTTATGTGGGGGCACTCGGTTATGGCCTTGGCTTGCTCGGGGCCTTGGGGCTGTTCGGCCAGGCAGTCTGGGGAACAACAACAACAACAATACCATATTGATGTAATTAACCTTATATCTGTAGCTAGTGAAAGGGTTTAGGTTGATTGTCTGTCAGAGCAGTAGAATCACGGGCGACAAAGGGCATGGGAGAGGGCTGAGAAAGATGAATGAGAGACTTGCGGTTACGGATGGGAATAGTCTGTAACTGGTTTATTGGGAGAGAGAGAGAGAGTGTGTTATATATCATATTATTATAATTATATCAGTGATAAAATGTGTACTAGCAGGCTTGGAGGGTTTTGATTTGTGTAGAGGCTGGATGAACTAAGTTGTGGCCGAGGCGGAGATAGTGGGAGGGAAAGATGGATAAAACCGGGAAGGTGACCACAGAGTAATTGATAGTCTGGTAAAGGAAGGCAGTGGACCACTGGAGAGGGTAGCTATGGTTAACAGTACGGAAGGTAAGAGGTCGGAGATTGGAGGACAGTAGAGATTAATAATGGATAAATGATAAGGTGGATACAAGAGGAGAGAACAAGAGGGAGTAAGAGAAAGGAAGGGAAGACACGAGTGTGTAGGGATTTGTAATATATGGAAGGGAAGTTAAATGGAGAGGAGAGAATATTTATTTTAAAGGAGGAAATAAAGAGTAGCGGATGGATAGAAGGGAAGAGTGTAGGGGAAGGAATGGGAGAGAAGGTTGTTGTTGTTGTTGTTCCCTAAGTTGCCTGGCAGAACAGCCCCGAGTCCCTGAGGAAGGGCATGGCCGCGATCGGGCTTTCCCACAGAGCTCTCATTGAGTGTAGATTGTGTTGTTGGCGTAAGTGGTTGTGTGAAATGCAGTCTTCTATGATGTGTTTTGATGGTATGGGGTGCTGTGTTACATACCGGGCAGGTGTCGACGACGGAGTCATCCAGTCTCTTCTTATAGCTCAGAAGAGCTGGATGGTGTCCGCATCTCAGAGAAGGAAGAAGAGTGGAGTGGAAATCTGAAATAAAAGGAATAATGGAGGAATTAAGGCGAGCATGAGGTATTAATGAGTAGAGGAAGGGTAGTAGAGACAAGTGCAAAGGAAGGAATGGGAGAGAAGGGAGAAGAGTGGAAGGGTAAGAACATTGTAAAATGAAGGAATTGAGGCGAGAAACGGAAATTCACGATGAGGCTTCTGAGGAGATATAAGTGTGAGAATATATGATTCCAAGGGTAAATGGGGGTGTTTTAAAGATAGTTACATGAAATAATACAGGTACACTGACCACATAAACAGTCTCGCAATGCCCCCCACATCTGAAGGATCACCATATACTTTACTTACAACTCTTTCTTCTTGTGTGTGTGTGTTCAGTCACAGACCCTCAAAGTTATTTAATTTCCGAGAAGTTCAAACAGATAAAATATGTGTTTGTAGTAAAGTCGAGGATGTGTGTGCCAAGTGAGAGTGTGTGTAGTATAAGATGAGTGGTGGAGTGGTTGGGAGGAGACTCAACACTAACATATTGGGAGAGCAATGGTGAGAGAAAGAGAGAGGAAGTGAGAGTGTGTGGAGTATAAGATGAGTGGTGGGGTGGTTGGAAGGAAATTCAACATCAACATATTGGAAGAGCAATGGTGAGAGGAAGTGAGAGTGTGTGGAGTATAAGATGAGTGGTGGAGTGGTTGGAAGGAAACTCAACATCAACATATTGGGACAGGAATGGTCAGAGAAGAGGAGAGGTTAGTTCAAGAGATCCATGACAGTAAAGAGATCAGACATGATAGTATGCCACACTGAGGGACTTACACATACGTATTGTATTGGTAACAAATATTAACATAGATAAAGCGAAATGTTCTTTACTACCATTTATGACAATGTTGCTAATTATCCAGTTTGTCCCAATACTTTGGCCACTCAGTATTTTTTTGTTTTGTTTTGTATATGTTTTTTTGTATATGATAGTGGATGAGGGAGACAAAAGACAGATCTGCCTGTGACAGGTGCCTCCCCCAGAGTTGAAAGTAAGTAGGGACAACAACAAAAAGTAAACCCAAGTGGGGTCGAACAAACTACCGAGCTAGACTAAGCTGGTAGAGACAAATACTTTGTTTTTGTGACATAAAGAAGTGTGGTGCGCTTATTTAGTGTAGTGAAGTAGATAGCAGGAGGAGGTGTTTGTGAGAGCCAGCTGGATCACTCTGTGTAGGTGAGGCACAAACAGAAACAGTAAGGGAAGCCAGAAAAATGAAACAGGAGTTCCAGCAACTCCTTATCATATGCCTATAGGCCTCCCATGGGTATTGCCTTGTTCGACTGGTTCCTGTAATCTCCCCTTCTGTTCACTGTCTTCTGTTATAGAGATCGCCACCCGGAAACACCCCTTTCATATACCAGGGGGACTGCTATCACCAGAGACACCCCTATCACAGGGGGACCGCGTAACACCAGAGATACCCTATTACATTATAGGGGACGAGTGGAGGAGGGGATGTACCCGAACTCTTCAGGGGAGCCCAGGGACCCTGACTCATACATTAGGGGGGAAAGGGTCTAATTACCACTAAATCATTAACTAAATTACTGGCATCACAATTAACAATACCTCATTAGTCCACTACGTTATTCTGGGGCTGAGAGAGAGAGAGAGGTATGCTAATTTTGTATTAATTTTTTATAATAATAATTATTATTTTATATATGAGATTCCTACCTCTGCCACTGTTGTCTTTTATGTTCTCCATCATCCATAAGCTCTCAGGAGGATACGATTAGGAGTTTCCACACTGACGGGACCTTTGAGTTAGTGATATTAAAATAATTGCTTCACTTTTGTTTGATTAAATGTAAATATAGTTAAATAAGAATATTAGAGACAAAGTCACAGATGGAGGGATAGACAACGAAGGAAGGTAGTTTATAAATTAGAGATTTGTGCCAGACTCTCTCAAAGGCTTTCGATATGTCTATCGCAATATCAAAGATCTCACCGAAGTCCCGAAAGGAGGATGACCAATAGTTAGTAAGATATGAAAGAAGATCACCAGTAGTGCGACCCTTAGGGAAGCCATACTGACGATCTGAGAGTGGATAATGAGAAGATCACCAGTAGTGCTACCCTTAGGGAAGCCATACTGACGATCTGAGAGTGGATAATGAGAAGATCACCAGTAGTGCGACCCTTAGGGAAGCCATACTGACGATCTGAGAGTGGATAATGAGAAGATCACCAGTAGTGCGACCCTTAGGGAAGCCATACTGACGATCTGAGAGTGGATAATGAGAAGATCACCAGTAGTGCGACCCTTAGGGGAGCCATACTGATGATCTGAGAGTGGATAATGAGAAGATCACCAGTAGTGCGACCCTTAGGGAAGCCATACTGACGATCTGAGAGTGGATAATGAGAAGATCACCAGTAGTGCGACCCTTAGGGAAGCCATACTGACGATCTGAGAGTGGATAATGAGAAGATCACCAGTAGTGCGACCCTTAGGGAAGCCATACTGACGATCTGAGAGTGGATAATGAGAAGATCACCAGTAGTGCGACCCTTAGGGAAGCCATACTGGCGATCTGAGAGTGGATAATGAGAAGATCACCAGTAGTGCGACCCTTAGGGAAGCCATACTGGCGATCTGAGAGTGGATAATGAGAAGATCACCAGTAGTGCGACCCATAGGGAAGCCATACTGACGATCTGAGAGTGGATAATGAGAAGATCACCAGTAGTGCGACCCTTAGGGAAGCCATACTGACGATCTGAGAGTGGATAATGAGAAGATCACCAGTAGTGCGACCCTTAGGGAAGCCATACTGACGATCTGAGAGTGGATAATGAGAAGATCACCAGTAGTGCGACCCTTAGGGAAGCCATACTGACGATCTGAGAGTGGATAATGAGAAGATCACCAGTAGTGCGACCCTTAGGGAAGCCATACTGACGATCTGAGAGTGGATAATGAGAAGATCACCAGTAGTGCGACCCATAGGGAAGCCATACTGACGATCTGAGAGTGGATAATGAGAAGATCACCAGTAGTGCGACCCTTAGGGAAGCCATACTGACGATCTGAGAGTGGATAATGAGAAGATCACCAGTAGTGCGACCCTTAGGGAAGCCATACTGACGATCTGAGAGTGGATAATGAGAAGATCACCAGTAGTGCGACCCTTAGGGAAGCCATACTGACGATCTGAGAGTGGATAATGAGAAGATCACCAGTAGTGTGACCCATAGGGAAGCCATACTGACGATCTGAGAGTGGATAATGAGAAGATCACCAGTAGTGCGACCCTTAGGGAAGCCATACTGACGATCTGAGAGTGGATAATGAGAAGATCACCAGTAGTGCGACCCTTAGGGAAGCCATACTGGCGATCTGAGAGTGGATAATGAGAAGATCACCAGTAGTGCGACCCTTAGGGAAGCCATACTGGCGATCTGAGAGTGGATAATGAGAAGATCACCAGTAGTGCGACCCTTAGGGAAGCCATACTGACGATCTGAGAGTGGATAATGAGAAGATCACCAGTAGTGCGACCTTTAGGGAAGCCATACTGACGATCTGAGAGTGGATAATGAGAAGATCACCAGTAGTGCGACCCTTAGGGAAGCCATACTGACGATCTGAGAGTGGATAATGAGAAGATCACCAGTAGTGCGACCCTTAGGGAAGCCATACTGACGATCTGAGAGTGGATAATGAGAAGATCACCAGTAGTGCGACCCTTAGGGAAGCCATACTGACGATCTGAGAGTGGATAATGAGAAGATCACCAGTAGTGTGACCCTTAGGGAAGCCATACTGACGATCTGAGAGTGGATAATGAGAAGATCACCAGTAGTGCGACCCTTAGGGAAGCCATACTGACGATCTGAGAGTGGATAATGAGAAGATCACCAGTAGTGCGACCCTTAGGGAAGCCATACTGGCGATCTGAGAGTGGATAATGAGAAGATCACCAGTAGTGCGACCCTTAGGGAAGCCATACTGGCGATCTGAGAGTGGATAATGAGAAGATCACCAGTAGTGCGACCCTTAGGGAAGCCATACTGACGATCTGAGAGTGGATAATGAGAAGATCACCAGTAGTGCGACCCTTAGGGAAGCCATACTGACGATCTGAGAGTGGATAATGAGAAGATCACCAGTAGTGCGACCCTTAGGGAAGCCATACTGACGATCTGAGTGTGGATAATGAGAAGATCACCAGTAGTGCGACCCTTAGGGAAGCCATACTGACGATCTGAGAGTGGATAATGAGAAGATCACCAGTAGTGCGACCCTTAGGGAAGCCATACTGACGATCTGAGAGTGGATAATGAGAAGATCACCAGTAGTGCGACCCTTAGGGAAGCCATACTGACGATCTGAGAGTGGATAATGAGAAGATCACCAGTAGTGTGACCCTTAGGGAAGCCATACTGACGATCTGAGAGTGGATAATGAGAAGATCACCAGTAGTGCGACCCTTAGGGAAGCCATACTGACGATCTGAGAGTGGATAATGAGAAGATCACCAGTAGTGCAACCCTTAGGGAAGCCATACTGACGATCTGAGAGTGGATAATGAGAAGATCACCAGTAGTGCGACCCTTAGGGAAGCCATACTGACGATCTGAGAGTGGATAATGAGAAGATCACCAGTAGTGCGACCCTTAGGGAAGCCATACTGACGATCTGAGAGTGGATAATGAGAAGAGATTTGCTAAGAAATTTGGAAGTAAGAATAGTTTAAATAATGTAGAGGTACAAGAGATGAGAGCAATTGGACGATTGTTGGAGGGTTAAGAGCGGACACCCTTCTTTGGGACAGGTTGAATGAGAGCAAACTTCCAGCAAGAAGGGAAAAAGTTAGAGGAGAGACAGAGACAACAGAGTTTGCCTAGACAGGGAGTCAGCATGGAAGCACACCAAGAGGAACACCATCCAGACTGTATGCTTTCTTAGTTTTAAACCCAGAGAGGGTAGAAAGTACATATTTAGAAGAGATTAGGATAATAAGCACAAGTAGGAGAGAGGGGGGTGGAGATGGACGGGGGAGGGATATGGGGGGGGGGACCTCCCCTCTGTTACCGACCTGTCAAAATGCTCTTGACCGCTACCTTCCACTATTGCTAACAATTTCTGCAACATTCGTGGTCTTTCTTCTAACTTCCACTCTGTTGAACACCATCTCTCCTCTGCCAACATTGATCGTCTCTTTCTCAAAGAAATTCAGTTGTACAAAGGAGTACAAAGGAGTGCAAAGGAAATCAAGCAACAACAGGTCTAGTGACCCTTCTAGGTTGCTTGTCCTCCAAAACACTGAGGATCAAGTGTCCAAACAGTGGTTTAGAGTGGGTAAGGGAACATTGGAAAGGGAACTACTGCCCTGCCACTAACGTGGCAGGACTAGGAAGTTAGTAGGGGACATATGGGTTAGTAACTGAGGGGAGGATAAAGTTATTCATTTACAAACGCAGTCAGTCGCGGGTTTGATGCGAGATATTTGTCTAGGCGGAATTTAAATGAATCAACGGTGCTGCAGTCTATAACGTCTCGGGGAAGCCCATTCCACAAGTTGACAACTCGATTGAAGAAGAAATTCTTAGATTCGTGCGAGTTAAAAGATTTACCAATAATTTTGCAACCGTTTCCCCCGCGTGTAATTAGATTGGTCGATAGTGAAGTACTTACTACAGTTCATATTGTCGATGCCTTTGATGATTTTGAACACTTGAATTAAGTCGCCTCTTAATCTGCGCTGGGTTAAAGGAAATAGATTTAATTCTCTAAGACGCTCTTCGTATGGTTTGTTCTTTAGGCTAGGTATCATTTTGGTAACTCTACGTTGAACTCGTTCTAGCCTGTTTATATCTTTTTGGTAATAAGGGCACCAGGATTGAACGCAGTATTCCAGAAGAGGGCGGACTAAGGAATTGTAAAGGGTTAGGATAACTTCTTTGGATTTATGCTCAAATGACCTGCCTATAAAGCCAATTATTTTGTTTGCCTTCTTAACAACTTCTGAACATTGTTGACTCGGTTTTAGGTTACTCGATATTGTTACTCCCAGATCAGTTTCTCTGTTTACATTCTTAAGCTGAGTGCCATTCATCGAATAGTTTGCTTTCTCATTTAGGTATCCGACATGTAGTACTTTACATTTATCCGCATTGAAACTCATTTGCCAAATTTGGGCCCAACATGACAATTTATCTAGATTGTGTTGCATATCGTCAACTTGTTCTTTTGAGAGTACGCTATTTGCAATTTTTGTATCGTCAGCAAATTTTGAGATTGTGCAGGTGAGACCCTCATCTATGTCGTTGATGTAAATTAGAAAGAGAATTGGTCCTAGTACCGATCCCTGGGGTACCCCGCTACTTACATTGGTCCATTTAGATGCCTTACCGTTTATGACTACCCTTTGCTTTCTGTTGCTGAGCCAATTTTCTATCCATTTCAACACACCGTCTTGTATTCCATGCGCTTTTAGTTTTAGCAGTAAACGTTTGTGGGGAACTTTGTCAAAGGCCTTTTGAAAATCAAGGTATATATATCTACAGCTTTACTCTCATCGTAGAGGTTGAGGATATCGTGGAAGAAGTCTAAGAGGTTTGTTAAACAGGAACGTTTTTTACGAAAGCTGTGTTGAGTATCTTTAAGTATGTTATTTTCCTCTAAGTGATTTACGAGTCTGTCTCGTATGACCGTTTCTAGCATTTTACATACAACTGAGGTTAAGCTAATTGGACGATAGTTACAGGGTAGGGATTTGCTGCCTTTTTTGAATATCGGTGTTACGTTGGCTAGCTTCCACTGATCAGGCATAGTTCCAGACTGCAAGGATTTATTGAATAGTAATGTCAGTGGTTTGGAGAGCTCATTCTTAGCTTCCTTTAGAACTCTAGGCGAGATTGTATCAGGTCCTGGCGTTTTATTTACCTTGAGTTTATCTAAACAGTTCAATACTTCTCTCTCTGTAACGGTGATATTGCTTAGAACATCTGAATTATCAATCTGAATCGGCGATGGTGTAGGGATATCACTGAGGTCTTCTGTTGTAAAAACTGATGCAAAGAAGGTATTGAGGGCATTACTCATTTGTACTTCGTCTTTGGTGTATTCTCCTTTTTCATCGACTAACGGTCCAACAGTTGAAGTAACTACTTTTTTCTTTCTGATATAACTATAGAATTCTTTCGGGTTTGTTTTACTTTGATTCGCAATATGTAACTCTAAGGTCTTTTTACTTTGCTTAATTAACTTTTTGGCTTTGCGTCGTAGCTCTACAAATTTCACCCGTTCTTCGTCATTTTGTGAGGATTTTAATCTATCATTAGCAAATTTTTTAGCAAGCAGGCAGTTTGAAATATCTTTATTCCACCATTTGGGCTTATTATTATGGCCTGGACGCCTTATTTCGATGGTATGCAGTCTTGCACTGCTTTTAGGTAAGTGGTTTCGAATAACTTCCAAGATGTATTTATGTCGTTATTGTTAATTAAAAAGCTCCAGTCAGTTTCTTTAAACATAGCTCTAAGTTTATGGAAGTTTGCTTTCTTGAAAT
This sequence comes from Paralithodes platypus, assembly GCA_032716605.1. Lineage (NCBI taxonomy): Eukaryota > Metazoa > Arthropoda > Malacostraca > Decapoda > Lithodidae > Paralithodes > Paralithodes platypus. The sequence continues at coordinate 26,544,196 of CM064570.1, read as the reverse complement.
TAGGGACTTTTTCGATGCTACTATTTGGTTCGTTACTAGTAAACTTTAAAGTGAAAGTTATCGTACGATGGTCGCTGTTACTGAATTCATCACCAACATTCAAATTCTCTATCAATTCTTCTTTTGTTGCAAGTACAATGTCAAGAACGTTATTACCACGGGTCGGCATTCGAACAAATTGATAAAGCGAACTCTCTTGCAAGTTCGTATACAAGTCATGTCCGGAGTGTGAAGTAAGAGTATCGCCCCACTTGGTCATAGGTAAATTAAAGTCGCCAAAAATTACGGTATCTTGTGAGTTACTTACATCTGCAATTTGTTCGTAAATTTCTCGGTCAGTTTGCACTGATTGAGCTGGAGGTCTGTATATTAACGCAAGTATTATTTTTGTACCTTTATTATTCTTTATTAGCACAAAAGATGTGTCGACGTTCACAATTTGAGGTTTTGACACGAGGGTCGGGTTAAGACTTTCTTTGATATAAAATAAAACGCCACCTCCATTTTTATTATTTTCGGCTGTTCTCAAACATTACATAACCGGGAAGTGAATACTCTGCTAAAAAGTCTCTATCTTGTGTATTGAGCCAAGATTCTGTTATGCCAATCACATCATAATTTTCTGTAAACACTAGTTCCTCTAAATCTGAAAATTTATTGCGTATGCTACGAGCGTTTGCATAGAAAACATTCAAAGTTTTGGATTTGGGATTCAAGGAACGGTCTTTATTCAAATTATTGGTTCTGGTCGGATCTACATTTACATTCATGGCTGTCCTCGGTCCTCGGTCATTATCCCTGACGGTTTTGAATTTGGGTCGTGTTGGTGGAGCTTTATCCAAATTCGCGGTTCTTGACGGATTAGTATTTAATTCCTTTGTAGATTGTCGTCCTCGCTGTCGTCGGTCCTCCTTCCTGGTTGTCCTGTGCTGAGTCGATTTCTTCTCCGAAAATCCTTCACCGCATCGTTGAGAAGACGCCCAAAACGCGCTGCTCCCACCTGGTTCAGATGAACTCCATCGTCCGAAAACAAATAGTCATCGTAGTAGAAATTGTCCCAGGTGTCGACGAATCCCACGTTCTCCTTCCTGCAGAGGTTTGCTAGACAACGATTTGTGCTGGTGGCTATGTTGTAAAATCGGCTCTCTACACCGAGCCGGGGGACGATTCCTGAGACGATGATCCTTGATGACTTCTCCTTAAACGACTTGATCAGCTCCTGGTACTTTAAAAGCAAATCTTCCGACCGGGTTCGCTGTACATCGTTGGATCCAACGTGGATGACGTACATTGTATTAGTTGGGGCCAGCTTTGATACTTCGTCAACTGCTGCAACTACGTCATCCACACCACCACCAGGGATACAAAAACGCTTCCTGGTCTTAGGTGCCCTGGCGCAAAACTCTGTGAGCTGACCACGTATCATCGAGTCTCCCACGAGCCGGACTTCTTCTATTTCCTCTTCGTCATCTGAGTCTGCGAGTATCTGGAAACGGTTTTGACACTCGGTAATCGGTATGTGTTTCCTGGTCTTGGGGCAAACGTTGTTCCTCACGACACGGAAGTTGTCTTGAGGGGGAAGAGAGTCGCTATTTGTATCTTGAGTATCGGAAACATCTGCTGAAATGGCTACTGTAGGCGTTGAATTGTTGGCAGTTGACGTTGGGGCGTTGGTGGCTGCTGGAGTTGCGGTGACAATTGAAGTTTGTGGCACTCCAACGTTGAGTGTTACAAACTCTTGGAGTGATTCCAGCTTCATGGTGAGGACGTTGATCTTGTTGTAGGCTTCATCTAATTTCACTGTAAAATTCTCTCGTTGCTGGCAGAGCCGGCAGACTTGAAGAACGATAGTAGCAAACATGGACTCACCAAACCTACCGGCGCAGTTCGCACAAGCGCGAGGCATGGTGACAGTCACTTTCTTCAGATCACTTCACTCACTTAAAAAACAATTTACTCACTTTACAACACTTCACTCACTTTAAAAACACTTCAATCACTTCAACCGAAAACAAATATGCTGAAATACGCAGAAATAGGTTATCAGGGGTGATAGCCTAACCGAAAACTAAAATGTTGAGATACGCAGAATTAGGCTTCCAGGGGCGATAGCCTAACCAAAAGTTTTTTTTTAAATTGAAATACGCAATAATAGGCTACCAGCGTTGAATAGCCTAACCGAATATAATAAAATTGAAATTCGCAGAAATAGGCTACCAGGTGTGATAACCTAACCTTAAACAAATATATGTATAACAGAATATGTAACTAAATATACAATTCACCAAATAGAGATTATATAAAAATAAAGTGTGACTGCACACAGGGGGTTAATATACTGTGTCAACAGATGACCCTGGTGTCACTGTAGCCTAGTAAAGCAGTAGCCTACTCTTTTTAGATAAAAAAGTGTATCAGTCAAAGGTTATTACAAGATCGTGCAAGCAACAACTAAAATTACAGATATATATAGCTACAGTAGGATACTAAATACAATATCTACAAGAGTTAATAATAAAACAGATTGGCTGGCTATAGGCTAGGCTAGGTTTGGGTTAGGTTAAAAGCTTGGCAGGTTGGGTTAGGCTAGGTTAGTTTGTACAAATACCACCCTTAGCTTAAAGTAAAATCAGTCTGAGGAGAAAAAGTCAAGAATATATCTAGGGGGAAAAGATAAATGAATGCACTTAAATTTGGTACAAAATTTGCTGGAATTTAATATGTATAATCCCCAAAAAGGTTTGTTTACAAAATGGTGTCGGCGTTAGTCCCTGTAGGCGGTTAGTTAGTAAACAATATTGTTTATTAGCAAATTAATATGCAAAGCTTTACTTACATACAAGGCAGTTAAATAGATACTTACTACAGTAGGTAATGGGTAAAATTAGGGGCTACGATTTTATATAAAATAGTAATAAGAGAGCGTTTGTTTACAAAGCAAAACAAAACAATAGATGGCGCTAGTGGCGCCCTGTCCGAGCAGGAGTCTTGTGATAAACACAAAGTTTATCAGTCAATACACAGCGAAATATCGTGCAGTGTTACTTACTAAGCTACAGGATGGTTAAACGTGCTCTTAACCACCTTTCATGCACAAGAATGAAGAGGATGAGTAGTTAATACTCAAATTATGATCGATATCGTGAGAGCGTTGACAGAGCGTCTGCAGCGTCTGGCGGTAGCACGGAGTGCTACCGTCTGGGACTACTGACAACAATCCCTTCTCCGTACCATCCTATTTATCTTTATCGTCAGTTTCAAACCAAAGGTGGATGGTGCGTATATGTGCACAACAATCTTGTTTTCTTTTGTGTTCCCAACTTTGATTCTTCTGAATTTTCAACTCTCTGGCTAAAGTTTTCTTGTCACTCCCCAACTAATGATTTCTATGTTGTTAATTTCTCCCTTAGTTCTACTGAATATCAAAAATTATTTGACTATCTAACTTCTAAAGTGGAACACAGTGTATCCATCTCTCCTTTTGCAAACATTTCCATCTTAGAACATTTTGATGTTCACCGCTGCCAATGGCTCTCCTCCAATTTCACTGAAAAACCTGGCAAACAAGTCTACACGTTTTCTATCCCTAATGAAATAGATCAGTTAGTTCAGCACCATACTCGAATTCATGACCACCTTTGGAGATTGGTTCAAAATTCTTGACTTATTGCTAACTTCTACTCCTTCTTCTTATGTTGTAAACCGTTTCTCTCCGTTGGGCTTCTCCGATCACAACCTTATCTCTGATACCTGTTCTATCTCTCCAGTACGGTCATCCAATCCTCCCAGCCGGCGGCGCTGGTGGCACTATTGTGCTGCAGACTGGGAGGCTCTTCAGCAGCACTTTTTTTATTTCCCATGCATTGATTTTTGCTTCCGTGAATGGGGTCCCACGGAGTGTGCCGAGCACATCACCAATGCAATCTCCTCAGGCATGGAGGCATATATTACATTTTATTTCTCTCAGCCTAATTCATAAGAATCTTGGTTTATTCTACAGCTGTCTGCAATGAAGAGGAAGCATACAAATAGTACGGTCACCTTCAAATTCAAGAATCTCGCTCTGTTTGTGTTTCTGCCCTGAATCAAACCAAATCTGTTCTTCGACTCGCAAAACACTCTTTAGTCAATAACAAATGTTCTGAACATTTCAACTCTAGCTTTTCCCAAACTTTCTGGTATCCAGCCAAAAAGCTCCCTGACAATTTAACTTCCTCCTCTTTTCCACTCTGACGGCCACTTCTTCCTCTAACAGAGCTGAACTCTTCACTCTATGTATCTCTAAAAACTCCACCTTGGATGATTCCAGTGCTATTCCTCCCTCTCACTTACTTATGCTTAACCTTTAAAGCGCGAAACTATGGTATTTGAAACGTCACGCCAGGCGAAGAAATTTTGGTTCATTCCTGACGAAAATCGTATTTTTATCATACAGTTTATATCATAATTATTCATCCATATGCGCCTCTTTTACTTTTAATTTGAACATATATGAACATTGAAAAGCAATAAATCAAGTGGTAACAGCAATAGGCTGGTGAAAATCGTATATGTTAGCCCAGCTGTCGTAATCTGACCCAGACCGGCGAGAGAGAAACACCCTCCCTCTCTCATATCTCGTATTGTACTGAAAGACAAGGGACTGGCTTAGAGGGTCGGAGATACACTCCCCCATCCTTCCCCCTCTCTCCCAGCCGTCCTCTCATGAAAATACTTGATAAATATCGGGAATAATAAGGAAAATACCGGATAATTGAGGAGGGGGGAAAAGGTGGGGAAGGGGGGGGGGACACATGTGGAGGAGTGATAGAAGGTATGGAGGGGAATTATCTCACTTAATCACATATTGATTTGTTTTGAATGCTATTGGGGTGTTTTGAAAGGCATTTTTTTATACCTAAACTCTTAAAAGTCCCGTCGCCTTCACCAAGTATAACCTCTTAAGAGCCCTGGCGCCTGTTCCGGGTTATGAATATCTTCTATGCATGTACGAGTGTCTTTTAGACTGCCGTGGTGTAATTGATTAAAGCGTCGGCTATCGTTCTGATGGTCGATGGTTCGATCCCCACTGAGAGACTAGAAACATTTAGTGGCTCACGTGTATTTGTGATATATTCTCAATATTTGTAACTCTCATGCTTTGTGGGTTAGAATTAAATGAAATCAATTTCAACCCGAGTTGCGTCGGGACACTCAAAAATCCGTGTATGATATTCTGGAAATATGGATCCTACAACTAGGTTTGAATTGAAATATATTCGCCTAGTGGGTTTCCCTTCTCCCTAACATAAATAGGATAGAAGGCTGAGTGTCTTTTAGACTGCCGTGGTGTAATTGATTAAAGCGTCGGCTATCGTTCTGATGGTCGATGGTTCGATCCCCACTGAGAGACTAGAAACATTTAGTGGCTCACGTGTATTTGTGATATATTCTCAATATTTGTAACTCTCATGCTTTGTGGGTTAGAATTAAATGAAATCAATTTCAACCCGAGTTGCGTCGGGACACTCAAAAATCTGTGTATGGTATTCTGTAAATATGGATCCTACAACTAGGTTTGAATTGAAATATATTCGCCTAGTGGGTTTCCCTTCTCCCTAACATAAATAGGATAGAAGGCTGAGTGTCTTTTAGACTGCCGTGGTGTAATTGATTAAAGCGTCGGCTATCGTTCTGATGGTCGATGGTTCGATCCCCACTGAGAGACTAGAAACATTTAGTGGCTCACGTGTATTTGTGATATATTCTCAATATTTGTAACACTCATGCTTTGTGGGTTAGAATTAAATGAAATCAATTTCAACCCGAGTTGCGTCGGGACACTCAAATATCTGTGTATGGTATTCTGGAAATATGGATCCTACAACTAGGTTTGAATTGAAATATATTCGCCTAGTGGGTTTCCCTTCTCCCTAACATAAATAGGATAGAAGGCTGAGTGTCTTTTAGACTGCCGTGGTGTAATTGATTAAAGCGTCGGCTATCGTTCTGATGGTCGATGGTTCGATCCCCACTGAGAGACTAGAAACATTTAGTGGCTCATGTGTATTTGTGATATATTCTCAATATTTGTAACTCTCATGCTTTGTGGGTTAGAATTAAATGAAATCAATTTCAACCCGAGTTGCGTCGGGACACTCAAAAATCCGTGTATGGTATTCTGGAAATATGGATCCTACAACTAGGTTTGAATTGAAATATATTCGCCTAGTGGGTTTCCCTTCTCCCTAACATAAATAGGATAGAAGGCTGAGTGTCTTTTAGACTGCCGTGGTGTAATTGATTAAAGCGTCGGCTATCGTTCTAATGGTCGATGGTTCGATCCCCACTGAGAGACTAGAAACATTTAGTGGCTCACGTGTATTTGTGATATATTCTCAATATATATATATTGTATATATACATACATGCACAATAAACTAACTTGCTCTTGTGTTCCCGATTTTGACACCTCTCAACTTTATGGCTCAAACTATCCTGTCATTCTCATAGTTAATATTACTGTGCTGTATATCTGTCATTCTCCTATTTAATATTACTGTGCTGTATATCTGTCATTCTCATATTTAATATTACTGTGCTGTATATCTGTCATTCTCATATTTAATATTACTGTGCTGTATATCTGTCATTCTCATATTTAATATTACTGTGCTGTATATCTGTCATTCTCATATTAATATTACTGTGCTGTATATCTGTCATTCTCATATTTAATATTACTGTGCTGTATATCTGTCATTCTCATATTTAATATTACTGTGCTGTATATCTGTCATTCTCATATTTAATATTACTGTGCTGTATATCTGTCATTCTCATATTTAATATTACTGTGCTGTATATCTGTCATTCTCATATTTAATATTACTGTGCTGTATATCTGTCCCATAAATTTACCGACTTTCCAAAACTCTTAGACTACATAAACTCTGAAGCGGAACACAGACTATTAATTTATCTTTTCTCAGAAATATACATCTTAGGAGATTTTAACATTTACCACCGGCATTGGCTCTCCTCTCATACTACTGCCCAACCTAGTGAATAAACCTGCGTCTTTTTTATCCTAAATTACCTAGAGCAGCTGGTTCAGCAACATCTTTCTGTCTGTATTTCCTTGTATGTATGTTTCAACTTCATCCTTTTTGTCAACAAACTTCTTGCCTCTCTCTCTCTCTCTCTCTGTCTCTCTCAATATAATATTATTTAGGTTTTAACTAAATGATGCTAAATAAATCTGTGTTAGTTGATCAACGAACTTGTATACCTAGATTGGTTGTCTTTTGTTTTGTTTTCAATATTTGTTTTCTACTTTGATTGAGTCTTGGCCATCTTGCAGGGATCATAAGGTATGTGTAGCCAGTGATACTATGTAAATATGTAATTTTCTCTCATACTCACTCTCTCTCACTCTCACAATCACTCTCTCTCTCTCTCTCTCATTACTAACACACACACACTCTATCTCTCTCTCACCCATTAGCTATAAACCAGTTCTATGACCCTGCTATCCATCACACTATCAATCAAGGAGCTCTCACCCTCAGGCCCTAACCTACACACATAGCCTACATACACAGGTGTGGGTGTTCCATCTGCAGCCAATACAACTGATATATCCCTTAAGGGGATATATCCCTTAAGGGGATATATCCCTTAAGGGGATATTTGTTTTTATAAGTTTGCACCTTAGACTGCATATCAAGTTTTAAGATTATATCCCCTTGATACCCCTTAGATTATATCCCCTTGATACCCCTTAGATTATATCCCCTTGATACCCCTTAGATTATATCCCCTTGATACCCCTTAGATTATATCCCCTTGATACCCCTTAGATTATATCCCCTTGATACCCCTTAGATTATATCCCCTCGATACCCCTTAGATTATATCCCCTTGATACCCCTTAGATTATATCCCCTTGATACCCCTTAGATTATATCCCCTTGATACCCCTTAGATTATATCCCCTTGATACCCCTTAGATTATATCCCCTTGATACCCCTTAGATTATATCCCCTTGATACCCCTTAGATTATATCCCCTTGATACCCCTTAGATTATATCCCCTTGATACCCCTTAGATTATATTCCCTTGATACCCCTTAGATTATAGCCCCTCGATACCCCTTAGATTATATCCCCTTGATACCCCTTAGAGATAATTTTGTGCATAGGGCGGGGCGCCCTAGAGTGGAAAGAGAGAACTGACTTATACGGGCAAATATTTTTACCCGGCATAATATATATATATATATATATGTGTGTGTGTGTGTATGTATATTTCTGTCATCAAAGTAAAAGCTTGTGATCACTAAAAATAGGAATATGTCATTAAGTTATCGTAACTAACAAACGATAGTTGGAAATCCATTTAACCTCTTCTGTACTGGCGACGTTTTTTATATTTAATTCTAAATATATTTGGAGGATTTTGTGCAGTTTATGAAGGACCTGTGGTAGGGTTAACAGAGATATTTCGAAGCCTGTTTATTGCTGGAGGCCCTTTTGAAACTGAAATAAATCGTCTAATAGTAGACCATTTCACCCCTCCCACCTATAAGGACTGACATTATAACCTTTAATAGTACTTCAACTATCAACAACAACAATTTAGGAGCGTTTGGGCGGGGCTATCGAAAAATGCACAAAATTATCTCTAAGGGGTATCAAGGGGATATTATCTTAAAACTCTCTTCTTAGTCGAGAGGAAGAAGTCTAGACTAAGAAGAGAGAGAGAGAGACGGGGGGGGGGGGGACACGGGTTCATAAGAAGGAAGAGGGCTTTGAGTGTACAATGTGACAAAGACCACGTAGCGAGGGAGAGGAAAGGAGGGGATACAGGAGGAAGGATAACATTTAGGGAGGCTTGACAATAAAAAAAATATGAACCATAGAAGGAGAGACACAAATAACATAACACAGAACAGGATAATCCGTAGTATGACAAAGAGGAAGACCTCTAAAGAGAACAAATACACACAGGAAAGATACATACAAAACAAAAAACATTTCCAGAATGTATACACGTAAGAACAAAATACACAAGTAAAACTAATAGTATAACTATCAAAAGATGGTAATACAGAGACAGATGAAGTAGACTATATCTGAACAACAATAGTAGTATAACATTGCTTTATGGACATATATTTAGTTAACAAAGTATACTGTAAAGACGGAAAGAAGAAATATGAAAGATAACCAAGAAAAAGGTACAAGGACATTCTAAAAAATACACAATGAGGGTAACGGAGGAGAGAGAGAGAGAGAGAGAGAGATAGTTACAAGGAATAGTTAGTATATCAGAGACCTTGCGGTCCATTCCGAGGAGATACTCGAAGTAGAAAGAGAGAGACTGTTTTGTGCACAACACTCATTACAAAGTGTGCAAAATAATATATACTCTCTTCTTGAACTAATCTACTGAAGAACTGTTAGAATTTCGGAGGAAAGTTTGTTCCAGGTAGAACAGATCTTGTATGTGCAAATGTTTCCACAAATACTAGTGCTGAACCTTTGCAATTCTAATTCCAACCATGGTTGCGTGTTGTATTCATGTTGAGGCTAAACATTTTGCTATAATCCACATTGTCAAACCCATTGTAAAAACTTCAATGAGCTGACCTCCTAGAGAGAGAGAGAGAGAGAGAGAGAGAGAGAGAGAGAGAGAGAGAGAGTACAAAATAGCACAAAGGAATTCAAGCAACAACAGGTCTAGTGACCCTTCTAGGGCTGCTTGTCCTCCAAAACACTGAAGATCAATTGTCCAAACAGTAGTTTACAGTGGGTAAGGGAACATTGGAAAGGGAACTACTGCCCTGAAACTAATGTCCGTGGCAGGTTTAGGAAGTTAGTAGGGGACAGATGGGTTAGTAACTGAGGGGGGGATAAAATAAAGTTATTCATTTACAAACGCAGTCAGTCGCGGGTTTGATGCGAGATATTTGTCTAGGCGAAGTTTAACCCTTAATTAGCGGCGAGCAACATAAGTCGAGTTAAAAAAAGCTGGACTATGTGGCGGCGCTCGACATAGGTCGAGTGGCAATTTCAGCACGTAATGTGGCTGAGAGAGAGAGACAAGTGGTGGCAGGAGACTAGCGAGCGTATGACTGCTCCAGACCACCGCGGCGAACCTACTGACACAAATCTCAGCTCCCTCCTCCCTCTCTCACTCGCTACATACTCAATTATGTACCGAAAGTACCGAATTACCTGCTTTTTGCACTCGCGTTGCACGGTTATTGCAAGAAAACTATCCATCATACAAGGATCGTTATGGTGTCATTCGAAAGCTCTGTTTATGCCCTTTCAGGGATAGGTACTTGTTTTACGTTCTGGGTCTTATTTAGGCATGAAAATGATCACGTAAACAGCCCTATTTTGGCTAAAAACACCCCGCTGTGCGGTACATATAAATAAACCGCATAGGCCGCTCGTAAGGTGTTAAATGAATCAACGGTGCTGCAGTCTATAATGTCTCGGGGAAGCCCATTCCACAAGTTGACAACTCGATTGAAGAAGAAATTCTTAGATTCGTGTGAGTCAAAAGATTTACCAATAATTTTGCAACCGTTTCCCAGAGTGTAATTAGATTGGTCGATAGTGAAGTACTCACTACAGTTCATATTGTTGATGCCTTTGATGATTTTGAACACTTGCATTAAATCGCCTCTTAATCTGCGCTGTGTTAAAGGAAATAGATTTAATTATCTAAGACGCTCCTCGTATGGTTTGTTCTTTAGGCTAGGTATCATTTTGGTAACTCTACGTTGAACTCATTCTAGCTTGTCTATATCTTTTTGGTAATAAGGCCACCAGGATTGAACGCAGTATTCCAGAAGAGGGCGAACTAAGGAATTATAAAGGGTTAGGATAATTTCTTTGGATTTATGCTCAAATGACCTGCTTATAAAGCCTATTATTTTGTTTACTTTCTTTACAACTTCTGAACATTGTTGACTCGGTTTTAGGTTATTCGATATTGTTACTCCCAGATCGGTTTCTCTGTTTACATTCTTAAGCTGAGTGCCATTCATCAAATAGTTTGCTTTCTCATTTAGGTATCCGATATGTAGTACTTTACATTTATCCGCATTGAAACTCATTTGCCAAATTTGGGCCCAACATGAAAACTTATCTAGATTATGTTGCATATCTTCAACTTGTTCTTTTGAGAGTACGCTATTTGCAATTTTTGTATCATCAGCAAATTTTGAGATTGTACAGGTGAGACCCTCATCTATGTCGTTGATGTAAATTAGAAAGATAATTGGTCCTAGTACCGATCCCTGGGTTACCCCGCTACTTACATTGGTCCATTTAGATGCCTTACCGTTAATGACTACTCTTTGCTTTCTGTCGCTGAGCCAATTTTCTATCCATTTCAACACACCGTCTTGTATTCCATGCGCTTTTAGTTTTAGCAGTAAACGTTTGTGGGGAACTTTGTCAAAGGCCTTTTGAAAATCAAGGTATATAATATCTACAGCTTTACTCTCATCATAGAGGTTGAGGAGATCATGGAAGAAGTCTAAGAGGTTTGTTAAACAGGAACGTTTTTTTACGAAAGCAGTGTTGAGTAGCTTTAAGTATGTAATTTTCCTCTAAGTTATTTACGAGTCTGTCTCTTATAAGTGTTTCTAGCATTTTACATACAACTGAGGTTAAGCTAATTGGACGACAGAGAGAGAGAGAGAGAGAGAGAGAGAGAGAGAGAGAGAGAGAACACATATTATAAAAGTGCTAATGAGTGGTCTCTTTTCACCCCAGGGAGTTTTGGGATCCCTGAATAAAACCCTTTATAATAGCTGTGGCTTGTTTTGTGGCCGTGTGTGTGTGTGTGATTGTGTGTGTGTGTAAGTACTGTTAGCCACATAAATGTGTGTATACTCCGTTATTTTATGTATGGAAGTATAACTAGTGCGGCTGACTTACAATAATTTGCTATAAAACTGCATATTGATAATATGAAGAAACTACATCAAAATCAAATGCACTCTTAACTGCATCATACTATTTTCCTTCTATGCATGAAAGCATGGAGGGTAGCAAATTAATGTGGTCAACTATAAATGTTGTAGACTACTTATCATATCAATGTTTACAGGTTCATATACTGCGCAATGAAAAATCCTTCATCCACGTCATTTGTTGTACAGTATTTCTATCCCTCCACAACCACCACCATCCTCCTCATTACTGTCCACCTCATCACCTTCCCTGTCAACCTCCTTGTGTTATCTGCTACCACATCCTCCTACATTCAGTCCACATTATTCCAATATACAATCATGTCCCCTTCTTCTTCAACACTTTAGCTGCGGGCATACTTCCGCCATATTAGGGTTCATTCAGGCACTCCTGATTGATTAAGCAAGATGTGTCTGCATGAAATTAAATGTATTCCGCCAAACACTAGAAGAAAATAGCTTCAAAATGACACCAAAGCGAGTTTCGTAGCTTGCGAGGTTCACCCGCAGCACTACCATAGACATTCGCTAAAATTAGCAATTATTGCTAATGTTGCACTACATTTGCCTTTGGCAGCACTGTATATCTTGCGAGACTCTGACTCAGTGCCCTCAGTGCCACGACAGCCTGGCTGGGGGAAGGACGTGTGTCTGTCGTGCTCCAGCTACAAGTTTTAAGAGGCTTTAAAAGCCTGTAAATTGCTGTAAATTGTCATGGCGTGGAAAGTCTCCCGCAGGCAATGGGTTAATCACACGGGTCCTTTCTCTGTCCACATCCTTGTTATATCTGTTCACAATATTTATCTCTCCTACTCCTACATCTTACCTTGTTCTTCCTTCCACATCCGTTGTCTCTCCACTGTCTATCCACTATCTATATTTACAGTCTAGTCTCCATCCACAATGTCCTCCCACCTCCTCCTTTCACCCCCACCCCCCTCCTCAAGACGCTTGTGATCCCTCCCTCTTCCAGGCTTCTATTCATCATTCTCTCTTAACGCTCAAAGAGCGGGTGGTGGAGTATATTTCACTGTGCCGCCCAGCGTTTTTTTTTGTTTACCATAAATGGGGTTGTTTCCGTGCTCTTTTTCATGCATAAACAAGACTCAGAGCGTAATACAAGTATGTATCCCTGAAAGGGCGTAAATTGAGCTTTCCAATTACTCCCGAACCATCCTTCTACGATCACTGGTTGTCTTGCAACGATCGTGCAACCGAAGGGCAAAATCCCTAAAATACGGTAATTTCTTTATATAATTACGTATGTAGCGAGGGAGTGAGGGTGGATGTAAGTGGAGTAAATCTCAGTCGGTCCACGGCGGCCGTGGCGAGCGGTCATGAGGTAACCCCGGCTCCTCCCGTCGCTCGTGGCTCTCTCAGAGCCAATATTGCGCCAAAATTGCATACAGACTTAAGTCGGGCCCCGCCACATAGTCCAAATTTTTCGATACGGACTTAAGTCGGGCCCCGATAGACAAGGGTTAAATGCGTATTGTCTGCCATCTCACCTTCCTGTTTACTTTGTGTAAATAATAATTGTAAATATATATATCTACGGCTACTATAGTTAGTTAACTAGAATGCAAAACATTCAGTAATACAATACACATGTTATTATACTGTAGGTATATGTACGGTTCAATGTGTTAAAGGCAGATTAAACAAGGAAGCTCTCCTAACTAATGAATTATTTAGCAGTTGCTAAATAAATGCATACAAACAGTTAGAGAAGTCTCTCTCACTCTCTCCCTCTCTCTCTCTCTCATTACATTATTTATACTGTACATATTTTCTTCCACACACACACTGTCAACATTTGACTAAACCTACGGCAATGTCAACACGGCAATAGTTTTAAATAGCACAGAGGACTTAACCCGCTGAATGCCAGGTTCGTAATAATATGGACTGGGGTGTTGTCATTATATATACGGACTTACCAAAATGCTTTTTGTAGCGTCGAAAGTAAGTCGCGACACTCTTTCAATATTCATACCACAGGTACCCTACCCTATGACATTCTTGCCACCAACCCTTCCAACCCACTCCCTCCTCTAAAACATGAGATTTGTACTAGTATATAAGAATAAATATATATGTAAGAATATTTATCCTTTATTTGATATTATAGGACTTTGGGACAATCATTGGTAATCATTAATAGCGTGTGTAATTTGCGGACCCTAAGATTGTCTCCTGCCTGTGTTTACATCCCAGTAACAATTGAGCATCGAAAATTTAACTCATACTCAATGCTAATAAATACTCCAAATACTCTGAAAGTGTGTCATCTGTATCCATCTAACCATCCACATCCCTCCTCCCCCCCGCCCCCCAATACATGCATGTACACACAAATACACATGTAAATACATAAATGTATATAATTCTAAACTGCAGTATATCAATTATAATACATAATCTGTAATAGTCACACGTACTACACAATATAAAACACAAACATCTCTAAATAATACATAGAAATACAAAGTGAAATTAATAAAATATAGAATATACATAATCATATATACAGTATATACAGTATACTATATATACTGTATATACAATTATATATATATATATATATATATATATATATATATATATATATATATATATATATATATATATATATATGAAATATATATATATATATATATATATATATATATATATATATATATATATATATATATATATATATATATATATATATATATATATATATATATATATATATACTGTATATATATAGATACAGTATATATATATAGGAACAGTAGGATCAGTGTTATGAAAAACATCTTGGGAAGTGTTTTTATTCAGTATTACGTTTCGGACTCTCTGCGCCCATCATCAGGTCTATAAACAGAAATGAACACAATATTTACGAACATGTAGGCAATAATAAAATGAAGGGCAAAATTCCAAGTTCAATAGAATTCACAGACAAAAAAAGGGGAACAGCTACCAATGAAACGTCCTCGAACGTCCTTTGATCTTGGCCCTGTCACTCTTTCAACTCTGGGGAAGGCTCTCGCTACAGGCAGTTCTGCCTTTTGTCTCCCTGACTCCCATATAAACACAAAATAAAGACATTTAATGTAGGAAGAGGGTTAATTGAAGGAAAAAGCAAGGGTAGAATAAATAGGAAGAAATAGCAGGAGACGAAAGGTTGGGCAAGACAGAATAAAGCAGAGAAGGGAAGAGGCAAACTTAAATTTAAATGAGCAAACATAGATACAATTTATATAAAATAGAAGGAAAACAAGAAGGACGGAAAGGATGGCAGAAGAATAAAACTAGAAGTAGAGTACAGAGGTGAAATAATAACAAATACAGACAGAGAGAAGAAGTAGAAGAGGAAAACCTACATCTAAGAAAGAAGGAGTACAAAGGAAATCAAGCAACAACAGGTCTAGTGACCCTTCTAGGCTGCTTGTCCTCCAAAACACTGAGGATCAAGTGTCCAAACAGTGGTTTAGAATGGGTAAGGGAACATTGGAAAGGGAACTACTGCCCTGGAACTAATGTCCGTGGCAGGATTGGGAAGTTAGTAGGGGACAGATGGGTTAGTAACTGAGGGGAGGATAAAATAAAGTTATTAATTTACAAACGCAGTCAGTCGCGGGTTTGATGCGAGATATTTGTCTAGGCGAAGTTAAAATGAATCAACGGTGCTGCAGTCTGTAACATCTCGGGGAAGCCCATTCCATAAGTTGACAACTCGATTGAAGAAGACATTTTTAGCTTCGTGTGATAGAAGAAGAGATGATGAATGATAGAGAAGGAAGGAGAGAAGAAGAAAAATATAGGAGCCGCGGCGGTCGATTGGAGAGCACACATACGTGTGAATCTGCTTGACCTGGGTTCGATCCCAGCCAAGGCGGACATTTAGTGCCCACTCAGCAGACACCTCGACGACGTTTACAGACTAATAACACCCATAACAAAGCCACTCCAATAGTTTCCTCTCTCTTGAACACCCCTTCTCCCCTCTTTACATTCTTCAGAAAAATAGTAAAAGTAGAAAGTAGCTATACGAGATGTCGTTGTAAAGGCTTATCCCTCAATACCTTCACCTGACCAGGAGAGGGGAATAATACGAAGGGAAGATGCTGTACACAATAGAACGAAAGCGAGAGAAGGAAGGAGAACAATAAATAACAGAAGTGGAAGCATATATTGGAGGAGACGGAAGGAGAGAGGGAGAGGGAGTAAAGAAAGGAAAGAGGTAGACCATTAGAAGTACAGCAGGTAGCTAAAGGGAGGAAAGAGAAAAGGAAGAAACAATGAATGAAGGAATAAGAGAGTCAGAAGGTGTAAGGTTATATAAGAGAGAGAGGTTGTAAGGAGAATACTACTATAAAGAGAAGAAGAGGAGGAACGAGTAGATGAACATGTGAAGGAGGAGGACAGAGAGTATGTATGGATGTATGTATATTATTGTATATACTCTGGCACCTTCCATAGTTTTGCTTATTTTTTTGTTTTTATATATGGGGGTGGCCGACTCGAGACAGAGCCCGAACAGGCACATCACAACACATCAGAAAAACAAAACAATACAAAACATACACATTTCACACACATCTAGGTCGCCCAGGAGAAATACCAGTCTATTGGTACCTTTGACACAACAAAGCACACATTGAAAAGTCTCACCAACCAATCTATTATCACATCTCCACCCTTCTTTATACACTCCCCAGCGATACCATCCAAACCTTCGGCTTTTCCCGCTCTCATTTGTTTCACTGCTTCTTTCACCTCAAGAGAGTACGAGAACGAAACATTAGAAAGTGAGTAGAAAAAGAAGAAGAAAGAGAGTAGAAGAAGCAACAACTATAGAGAAAGACACAAAGAAGGAAATAACTAGGAGTGACGGTAAAGGGGGGAGGTAGTAAACACTGATACGATATAGAGCCATATCTTTCCTGGGAGAGTGATGGTAGCCGTTGTTGTGGTACCCTGTATATACTGTATTGGTGGTGGTAGATAGAGTTGTAAAGTTGATAACATTGGTAGCCTCTGTTGTGGTATTAGTGGTAGTAGTGATAGTACAATAGATAGAGCTGTAAAGTTGATAACATTGGTAGCCACTGTTGTGGTATTAGTGGTAGTAGTGATAGTACAATAGATAGAGCTGTAAAGTTGATAACATTGGTAGCCACTGTTGTGGTATTAGTGGTAGTAGTGATAGTACAATAGATAGAGCTGTAAAGTTGATAATATAGGTAGCCACTGTTGTGGTATTAGTGGTAGTAGTGATAGTACGATAGATAGAGTTGTAAAGTTGATAACATTGGTAGCCACTGTTGTGGTATTAGTGGTAGTAGTGATAGTACAATAGATAGAGCTGTAAAGTTGATAATATTGGTAGCCACTCTTGTGGTATTAGTGGTAGTAGTGATAGTACAATAGATAGAGCTGTAAAGTTGATAACATTGGTAGCCACTGTTGTGGTATTAGTGGTAGTAGTGATAGTACAATAGATAGAGCTGTAAAGTTGATAACATTGGTAGCCACTGTTGTGGTATTAGTGGTAGTAGTGATAGTACAATAGATAGAGCTGTAAAGTTGATAACATTGGTAGCCACTGTTGTGGTATTAGTGGTAGTAGTGATAGTACAATAGATAGAGCTGTAAAGTTGATAACATTGGTAGCCACTGTTGTGGTATTAGTGGTAGTAGTGATAGTACAATAGATAGAGCTGTAAAGTTGATAACATTGGTAGCCACTGTTGTGGTATTAGTGGTAGTAGTGATAGTACAATAGATAGAGCTGTAAAGTTGATAACATTGGTAGCCACTGTTGTGGTATTAGTGGTAGTAGTGATAGTACAATAGATAGAGCTGTAAAGTTGATAACATTGGTAGCCACTGTTGTGGTATTAGTGGTAGTAGTGATAGTACAATAGATAGAGCTGTAAAGTTGATAACATTGGTAGCCACTGTTGTGGTATTAGTGGTAGTAGTGATAGTACAATAGATAGAGCTGTAAAGTTGATAACATTGGTAGCCACTGTTGTGGTATTAGTGGTAGTAGTGATAGTACAATAGATAGAGCTGTAAAGTTGATAACATTGGTAGCCACTGTTGTGGTATTAGTGGTAGTAGTGATAGTACAATAGATAGAGCTGTAAAGTTGATAACATTGGTAGCCACTGTTGTGGTATTAGTGGTAGTAGTGATAGTACAATAGATAGAGCTGTAAAGTTGATAACATTGGTAGCCACTGTTGTGGTATTAGTGGTAGTAGTGATAGTACAATAGATAGAGCTGTAAAGTTGATAACATTGGTAGCCACTGTTGTGGTATTAGTGGTAGTAGTGATAGTACAATAGATAGAGCTGTAAAGTTGATAACATTGGTAGCCACTGTTGTGGTATTAGTGGTAGTAGTGATAGTACAATAGATAGAGCTGTAAAGTTGATAACATTGGTAGCCACTGTTGTGGTATTAGTGGTAGTAGTGATAGTACAATAGATAGAGCTGTAAAGTTGATAACATTGGTAGCCACTGTTGTGGTATTAGTGGTAGTAGTGATAGTACAATAGATAGAGCTGTAAAGTTGATAACATTGGTAGCCACTGTTGTGGTATTAGTGGTAGTAGTGATAGTACAATAGATAGAGCTGTAAAGTTGATAACATTGGTAGCCACTGTTGTGGTATTAGTGGTAGTAGTGATAGTACAATAGATAGAGCTGTAAAGTTGATAACATTGGTAGCCACTGTTGTGGTATTAGTGGTAGTAGTGATAGTACAATAGATAGAGCTGTAAAGTTGATAACATTGGTAGCCACTGTTGTGGTATTAGTGGTAGTAGTGATAGTACAATAGATAGAGCTGTAAAGTTGATAACATTGGTAGCCACTGTTGTGGTATTAGTGGTAGTAGTGATAGTACAATAGATAGAGCTGTAAAGTTGATAACATTGGTAGCCACTGTTGTGGTATTAGTGGTAGTAGTGATAGTACAATAGATAGAGCTGTAAAGTTGATAACATTGGTAGCCACTGTTGTGGTATTAGTGGTAGTAGTGATAGTACAATAGATAGAGCTGTAAAGTTGATAACATTGGTAGCCACTGTTGTGGTATTAGTGGTAGTAGTGATAGTACAATAGATAGAGCTGTAAAGTTGATAACATTGGTAGCCACTGTTGTGGTATTAGTGGTAGTAGTGATAGTACAATAGATAGAGCTGTAAAGTTGATAACATTGGTAGCCACTGTTGTGGTATTAGTGGTAGTAGTGATAGTAGATAGAGCTGTAAAGTTGATAACATTGGTAGCCACTGTTGTGGTATTAGTGGTAGTAGTGATAGTACAATAGATAGAGCTGTAAAGTTGATAACATTGGTAGCCACTGTTGTGGTATTAGTGGTAGTAGTGATAGTACAATAGATAGAGCTGTAAAGTTGATAACATTGGTAGCCACTGTTGTGGTATTAGTGGTAGTAGTGATAGTACAATAGATAGAGCTGTAAAGTTGATAACATTGGTAGCCACTGTTGTGGTATTAGTGGTAGTAGTGATAGTACAATAGATAGAGCTGTAAAGTTGATAACATTGGTAGCCACTGTTGTGGTATTAGTGGTAGTAGTGATAGTACAATAGATAGAGCTGTAAAGTTGATAACATTGGTAGCCACTGTTGTGGTATTAGTGGTAGTAGTGATAGTACAATAGATAGAGCTGTAAAGTTGATAACATTGGTAGCCACTGTTGTGGTATTAGTGGTAGTAGTGATAGTACAATAGATAGAGCTGTAAAGTTGATAACATTGGTAGCCACTGTTGTGGTATTAGTGGTAGTAGTGATAGTACAATAGATAGAGCTGTAAAGTTGATAACATTGGTAGCCACTGTTGTGGTATTAGTGGTAGTAGTGATAGTACAATAGATAGAGCTGTAAAGTTGATAACATTGGTAGCCACTGTTGTGGTATTAGTGGTAGTAGTGATAGTAGAATAGAGCTGTAAAGTTGATAACATTGGTAGCCACTGTTGTGGTATTAGTGGTAGTAGTGATAGTACAATAGATAGAGCTGTAAAGTTGATAACATTGGTAGCCACTGTTGTGGTATTAGTGGTAGTAGTGATAGTACAATAGATAGAGCTGTAAAGTTGATAACATTGGTAGCCACTGTTGTGGTATTAGTGGTAGTAGTGATAGTACAATAGATAGAGCTGTAAAGTTGATAACATTGGTAGCCACTGTTGTGGTATTAGTGGTAGTAGTGATAGTACAATAGATAGAGCTGTAAAGTTGATAACATTGGTAGCCACTGTTGTGGTATTAGTGGTAGTAGTGATAGTACAATAGATAGAGCTGTAAAGTTGATAACATTGGTAGCCACTGTTGTGGTATTAGTGGTAGTAGTGATAGTACAATAGATAGAGCTGTAAAGTTGATAACATTGGTAGCCACTGTTGTGGTATTAGTGGTAGTAGTGATAGTACAATAGATAGAGCTGTAAAGTTGATAACATTGGTAGCCACTGTTGTGGTATTAGTGGTAGTAGTGATAGTACAATAGATAGAGCTGTAAAGTTGATAACATTGGTAGCCACTGTTGTGGTATTAGTGGTAGTAGTGATAGTACAATAGATAGAGCTGTAAAGTTGATAACATTGGTAGCCACTGTTGTGGTATTAGTGGTAGTAGTGATAGTACAATAGATAGAGCTGTAAAGTTGATAACATTGGTAGCCACTGTTGTGGTATTAGTGGTAGTAGTGATAGTACAATAGATAGAGCTGTAAAGTTGATAACATTGGTAGCCACTGTTGTGGTATTAGTGGTAGTAGTGATAGTACAATAGATAGAGCTGTAAAGTTGATAACATTGGTAGCCACTGTTGTGGTATTAGTGGTAGTAGTGATAGTACAATAGATAGAGCTGTAAAGTTGATAACATTGGTAGCCACTGTTGTGGTATTAGTGGTAGTAGTGATAGTACAATAGATAGAGCTGTAAAGTTGATAACATTGGTAGCCACTGTTGTGGTATTAGTGGTAGTAGTGATAGTACAATAGATAGAGCTGTAAAGTTGATAACATTGGTAGCCACTGTTGTGGTATTAGTGGTAGTAGTGATAGTACAATAGATAGAGCTGTAAAGTTGATAACATTGGTAGCCACTGTTGTGGTATTAGTGGTAGTAGTGATAGTAGATAGAGCTGTAAAGTTGATAACATTGGTAGCCACTGTTGTGGTATTAGTGGTAGTAGTGATAGTACAATAGATAGAGCTGTAAAGTTGATAACATTGGTAGCCACTGTTGTGGTATTAGTGGTAGTAGTGATAGTACAATAGATAGAGCTGTAAAGTTGATAACATTGGTAGCCACTGTTGTGGTATTAGTGGTAGTAGTGATAGTACAATAGATAGAGCTGTAAAGTTGATAACATTGGTAGCCACTGTTGTGGTATTAGTGGTAGTAGTGATAGTACAATAGATAGAGCTGTAAAGTTGATAACATTGGTAGCCACTGTTGTGGTATTAGTGGTAGTAGTGATAGTACAATAGATAGAGCTGTAAAGTTGATAACATTGGTAGCCACTGTTGTGGTATTAGTGGTAGTAGTGATAGTACAATAGATAGAGCTGTAAAGTTGATAACATTGGTAGCCACTGTTGTGGTATTAGTGGTAGTAGTGATAGTACAATAGATAGAGCTGTAAAGTTGATAACATTGGTAGCCACTGTTGTGGTATTAGTGGTAGTAGTGATAGTACAATAGATAGAGCTGTAAAGTTGATAACATTGGTAGCCACTGTTGTGGTATTAGTGGTAGTAGTGATAGTACAATAGATAGAGCTGTAAAGTTGATAACATTGGTAGCCACTGTTGTGGTATTAGTGGTAGTAGTGATAGTACAATAGATAGAGCTGTAAAGTTGATAACATTGGTAGCCACTGTTGTGGTATTAGTGGTAGTAGTGATAGTACAATAGATAGAGCTGTAAAGTTGATAACATTGGTAGCCACTGTTGTGGTATTAGTGGTAGTAGTGATAGTACAATAGATAGAGCTGTAAAGTTGATAACATTGGTAGCCACTGTTGTGGTATTAGTGGTAGTAGTGATAGTACAATAGATAGAGCTGTAAAGTTGATAACATTGGTAGCCACTGTTGTGGTATTAGTGGTAGTAGTGATAGTACAATAGATAGAGCTGTAAAGTTGATAACATTGGTAGCCACTGTTGTGGTATTAGTGGTAGTAGTGATAGTACAATAGATAGAGCTGTAAAGTTGATAACATTGGTAGCCACTGTTGTGGTATTAGTGGTAGTAGTGATAGTACAATAGATAGAGCTGTAAAGTTGATAACATTGGTCGACCCTGTTGTGGTATTAGTGGTAGTAGTGATAGTACAATAGATAGAGCTGTAAAGTTGATAACATTGGTAGCCACTGTTGTGGTATTAGTGGTAGTAGTGATAGTACAATAGATAGAGCTGTAAAGTTGATAACATTGGTAGCCACTGTTGTGGTATTAGTGGTAGTAGTGATAGTACAATAGATAGAGCTGTAAAGTTGATAACATTGGTAGCCACTGTTGTGGTATTAGTGGTAGTAGTGATAGTACAATAGATAGAGCTGTAAAGTTGATAACATTGGTAGCCACTGTTGTGGTATTAGTGGTAGTAGTGATAGTACAATAGATAGAGCTGTAAAGTTGATAACATTGGTAGCCACTGTTGTGGTATTAGTGGTAGTAGTGATAGTACAATAGATAGAGCTGTAAAGTTGATAACATTGGTAGCCACTGTTGTGGTATTAGTGGTAGTAGTGATAGTACAATAGATAGAGCTGTAAAGTTGATAACATTGGTAGCCACTGTTGTGGTATTAGTGGTAGTAGTGATAGTACAATAGATAGAGCTGTAAAGTTGATAACATTGGTAGCCACTGTTGTGGTATTAGTGGTAGTAGTGATAGTACAATAGATAGAGCTGTAAAGTTGATAACATTGGTAGCCACTGTTGTGGTATTAGTGGTAGTAGTGATAGTACAATAAGTAGAGCTGTAAAGTTGATAACATTGGTAGCCACTGTTGTGGTATTAGTGGTAGTAGTGATAGTACAATAGATAGAGCTGTAAAGTTGATAACATTGGTAGCCACTGTTGTGGTATTAGTGGTAGTAGTGATAGTACAATAGATAGAGCTGTAAAGTTGATAACATTGGTAGCCACTGTTGTGGTATTAGTGGTAGTAGTGATAGTACAATAGATAGAGCTGTAAAGTTGATAACATTGGTAGCCACTGTTGTGGTATTAGTGGTAGTAGTGATAGTACAATAGATAGAGCTGTAAAGTTGATAACATTGGTAGCCACTGTTGTGGTATTAGTGGTAGTAGTGATAGTACAATAGATAGAGCTGTAAAGTTGATAACATTGGTAGCCACTGTTGTGGTATTAGTGGTAGTAGTGATAGTACAATAGATAGAGCTGTAAAGTTGATAACATTGGTAGCCACTGTTGTGGTATTAGTGGTAGTAGTGATAGTACAATAGATAGAGCTGTAAAGTTGATAACATTGGTAGCCACTGTTGTGGTATTAGTGGTAGTAGTGATAGTACAATAGATAGAGCTGTAAAGTTGATAACATTGGTAGCCACTGTTGTGGTATTAGTGGTAGTAGTGATAGTACAATAGATAGAGCTGTAAAGTTGATAACATTGGTAGCCACTGTTGTGGTATTAGTGGTAGTAGTGATAGTACAATAGATAGAGCTGTAAAGTTGATAACATTGGTAGCCACTGTTGTGGTATTAGTGGTAGTAGTGATAGTACAATAGATAGAGCTGTAAAGTTGATAACATTGGTAGCCACTGTTGTGGTATTAGTGGTAGTAGTGATAGTACAATAGATAGAGCTGTAAAGTTGATAACATTGGTAGCCACTGTTGTGGTATTAGTGGTAGTAGTGATAGTACAATAGATAGAGCTGTAAAGTTGATAACATTGGTAGCCACTGTTGTGGTATTAGTGGTAGTAGTGATAGTACAATAGATAGAGCTGTAAAGTTGATAACATTGGTAGCCACTGTTGTGGTATTAGTGGTAGTAGTGATAGTACAATAGATAGAGCTGTAAAGTTGATAACATTGGTAGCCACTGTTGTGGTATTAGTGGTAGTAGTGATAGTACAATAGATAGAGCTGTAAAGTTGATAACATTGGTAGCCACTGTTGTGGTATTAGTGGTAGTAGTGATAGTACAATAGATAGAGCTGTAAAGTTGATAACATTGGTAGCCACTGTTGTGGTATTAGTGGTAGTAGTGATAGTACAATAGATAGAGCTGTAAAGTTGATAACATTGGTAGCCACTGTTGTGGTATTAGTGGTAGTAGTGGCAGTAGATATATTCGTAAAGTTGATAGAGTTGTTATAGACAAAGTCCGATTTACATGCGTTTTTCAGTTAGGTATAACAGCTGTTGACCCGAAATTTATATATACATAAGAACATAAGAAAATGGGAGTCTGCAGAAAGCCGATTGGCCTAAGCAAGGCAGATCCCTGTCCCACATAACCCCAATTACAAAGCCCAATTATAGGCTCAACACTCTAATACCCTGAGGATCATCTTACCAAACCGGTTAGAGATTAACGCAGGATTACGGGGTCTGCAGAGCGCTGATTGGCCCAACCCGGCTGATCCCCCTTCACATCCAACCCTTCTCGTCCATATGCTTATCCAATTTTTTTTTTAAAGCTCCCTATCGTTCTTGATCCCACTATATCACTTGGTAGCCTATTCCACCCATCTACAACTCTGTTACCAAACCAATATTTGCCTATATCTTTTCTGAAACGAAATTTATCTAATTTGAAACCATTGGTACGAGTTCTTTCGCTATCACTGAGCTTTAGTACATTTGTCATGTCCCCTTTGTTAATCCCACTAACCCACTTGAACACCTCTATCATATCCCCTCTAACTCTGCGTCTCTCTAACGAATGTAAACCTAATTTCTTCAACCTTTCTTCATACGGAAAATTTCTAATATTATGGATAATTTTTGTCATTCTACGCTGAATTCTCTCCAATGAATCTATGTCCATTCTGTAATAAGGACACCAAAATTGGACAGCATAATCCATATGGGGTCTCACTAATGACAAGTAAAGTTTTAAGATAACATCAGCAGTTCTGTTACTCACACTCCTAGAGATGAACCCGAGAATCCTGTTTGCCTTATTACGAACGCTTATACACTGTTTTCTAGGCTTCAAATCATTGCTAACAAACACACCTAGATCTTTCTCGCAGTCTGAATTTTCTAATTCTAAATTAGCTAGTTTATATTTAACATTTGTTTGCATCTTCCCTATCTTTAATACCTTGCATTTGTCAATGTTAAACTTCATCTGCCAATTTACTGACCATTCATGTAAGGTATCTAGATCCCTTTGGAGGCACTCTATATCGCTATCTGAATCAATTGATCTCCCCATTTTAGTATCGTCTGCGAATTTACTTATCCTACTAGTTATACCTAAATCTAGGTCATTTATGTATATAAGAAACAACAGGGGACCTAATACCGATCCCTGGGGGACACCACTTTTGACTGCTCCCCACTCTGACTTGGTACCATTTATGCTGACTCTCTGTTTCCTACCAATTAGCCATGACCTAATCCATCCCAACAACGACCCTCCTATTCCATGTGCCTCAACCTTTCTCATCAATCTCTCATGAGGGACTCTGTCGAAAGCTTTACAGAAATCTAAATATATAATATCATATGACTTGTCACTATCTACTGCTTCATATACCTCTGAGAAAAAGCTAAGCAAATTAGTAAGGCAAGAACGTCCCTGAGTGAATCCATGCTGAGAAGAATTTATTAAGTTAAATTTTACTAAGTGGCTTCTAATTTTCCTAGCAATAATGGACTCTAGCAACTTTCCTATGATTGATGTGAGACTAATGGGACGGTAATTGGATGCTATCGATTTATCACCTTTTTTGAAGATCGGAACTACATTTGCAAGCTTCCAAGCTTCTGGAACTAAACCTGTTTCTAATGACTTGTTAAATATAAATGCTAATGGACTACTTAACTCATCTCTGCATTCTTTTAATACTCTAGCATATACCTCGTCAGGACCGGGCGATTTTTGAGGTTTCAGTCTGTCAATTTTCTTAAGCACATCATTTCTACTTATATTAACTGTACTTAACATATTTTCTATACTATCACTATATACCATATTGACTTCTGGAATCTGTGCCAAATTTTCATTAGTGAAAACGGAAGGAAACTGACTATTTAATGTACTGCACATTTCTAAATCATTTTCTGTTATTTCTCCTATTGAAGTTTTTAGGGGGCCTATTACATCTCTAACTTTAGATTTATATAGTTGGTAAAAAGCTTTAGGGTTATTTTTTGAGTCGCTGGCTATCCTTATTTCATAATTTATTTTTGCTTTCCTGATTTCCTTTTTGACCTGTCTTGATAGAGTCTGATAGTATATATGTAAATGATTTTCACCTTTCTTTATTTTTCGATATATTCTTTTCTTTTTTCCTATAAGATCTATTAGCTTATTAGTCATCCATTTTGGTTGGTTCTGCGTCGATCTAAATCTTCTTTTAGGGATATATTTATTTTGAGCATTGTGGAGTGAAGCAATAAACTGGTTATATGTAGGTGGCAAGTTTAACTCGGGCATATCCTGACTTAATTGCTTAACAATAGGGTCCACCCTTAAGTCTCTTCTTAGCCCACCATAATCGGCTTTTCTGAAATCTGGGATAAGTGTCGTATTCTCTTTAGCATTCCCTGTCCATTGTATATTAAAATAAATAGATTTATGATCGCTATTTCCTAGGTGGTCACCAATCTCTACATTAGTTATCATATGTTCATTGTTACTGAAAACTAAATCAAGAATATTAATACCTCTAGTCGGCGTATCTATGAATTGAAATAAAAAACTATCTTGTACTACCTCAATAAACTCTACTGAATCGGAGTCGCCTATTTGGTGCTGCCAATCAATGTTCGGAAAATTAAAATCCCCCATAATGCACACATTGCTAAACCTTGATGCTATTTTAATTTCCTCCCATAACGATTTTCCGCCATTTCTACTCATATTAGGCGGTCTATATATAACTCCAATAACTATGGTCTCACTACCTT
Source organism: Paralithodes platypus (assembly GCA_032716605.1). Lineage (NCBI taxonomy): Eukaryota > Metazoa > Arthropoda > Malacostraca > Decapoda > Lithodidae > Paralithodes > Paralithodes platypus. Next base: position 26,517,056 of record CM064570.1, on the reverse strand, counting down.
CGTTAACCTCTACCCAAACACTTTCATTATCATTATTTAGTCTAATACCTGATTTAATACAGCTTTTTAATGTACTCCTGACAAACACTGCTATACCCCCGCCCCTCCTACTTGTTCGGTCATATTTAAACAAACTATATCCTGGAATATCAAATTCTGCTAAAAAATGCCTAGATTCTGTATTAATCCACGTTTCAGTTAGCGCTATTATGTCTATATTTTCTGTGCTAACGAGTGCTCTAAGTTCGTTCATTTTGTTACATAAACTCCTAAAATTTGTATAATATACCCTCAACCTATTACTTTTATTTGCAACTAATTTTCTATTGTGTTTAGCTAACTTATTATTTCCTGTTGAACTACTAGCTCTAGACGGAAATTCTACTCTATCAGTATTCTCATCTTTACTATCAGTTACATGTGTAGTGTTATCGATACTACTATTACACATCACTATATCCGCACTATCTTGACTGATTATTTCTATTTTACTCACTGGTTTGTCACATGAAGTACCTGCTCCATATGGAGACAGTATTTTACTTACACACCCAGGTTTTTTTAACGAAACCCCGCAACAATCTTGTCGAGTGAGCTGGCCAAGGTCGAGAATGGAATATATGTCCAATATTGTGTTTTAAAACTTAACAACATTAGCTTATACTTAAATAGGACATTCAAATGTTATGATCATATATGATATTGAATCTTGATATTGATAATTACCATTATTATCTTGACTAATTTTCAGAAATAATTGTGTTTGTAAATTACAGGCAATGGTAAATAGTAGTGATGCATATATTATTATTATTAAAACAATATGACAGACAGACAAACCTGTATTTCGTAATATATACATTTCATTATACATTACATATCTTTAAAAAAGTAACATGCACTAGATTTAAACATATTTACACATTTAAGTAGACACACTGGTCTCACAGACCTCACGACCAACAATTAGTGGCCAAGAGTTAGTTCAAGAAGAGAATGGAATACATGACATAAGGAAAATTGAACACAATATAGATGATGATTCCATAACATATTATATCTAAAATAGCTGAAAACCCAGTGTACAGAAGCAGTCATGTATTATTAGGCTACACTACAGGTTTTGTCGAGGCTCATGCTTTTGTACCCAGCACAACCTATATTTAATTACATCCAAATCATTATCATATATAGTTATATTATACTTGTCATAAAACATTTGATGTAAATACGTACAGAAGAAACCTTTCTGTAAGTAAGCAACATTTAAGCTAATTAGCGAACTTCTTGAGGATGATATTATTTTATAGAAATGAGCTTGGATAAGAGAAAGATAATGATTAAGCAATAATTGTTCACAAGTTTCTGCTGCTTCATGACCACTACTGTATATAGCTACATTAATGATACGTTTTAAAGCATTAGAGAAGGCAATTTCAAATGTCTTAAATATAGCACTCTTCTGAAAATCTCTGTCCCATAAGCAGAGACCGTAATCAGGCCTGCAGTATGAACTAAAAAGGAAAATAAGTGCCTCCCTATCAACATGCTTAAAGTCTCTGGTGATACTATTAAAACTAGAGTAGAATATTCCCAATCTCATTTCAACATCACTCGCATCGCGTAGATTATTCTGTATATAATGTCCCAAATATTTATAAGACTTGACAACATCAAAGAAACCATTTAAAAGAGTTATATTAACAGTGTTATCTATATGTTTACCAAACATCATACAATTACTTTTAGATATATTTATTTTTAATTTATGTATTTTTAACTCTTCTCGTAATTTTACATATAGCTCTTTCAAATCCTTTTGAGATTTAGCAATTAAAACAATGTCATCTGCATATGCAAGAATATTAATTCTGGTAGTTCCCATTATACAACCTTTGTTTATATTAGAAATGTTCTTTATAAATCTGTCCGTATAAAGTTTGTATAGAAAATGGGAAAGAATACCTACTTGCCGAACACCCATATCTATAGGAAGATATATGCCATGATAATTATTCCAGATCACATTTGCATACTGGTTTCTCAAGTAATGCATTATAAAATAAGACAAGATCGATAGGAACATTTTGTTATATTAAGTTTTCACCAAGTACAAAATTATCAACATTATCAAATGTCTTTGATAGATCGACAAATGTTGGAATCCCATTTGTATTATTTTAGAATATGAATACATTATTTCCTTAAGTAGAAAGCAAGCATCACCATTCGAGACACCTTTTGTAAAGCCAAATTGTTGTTTATTAAAGAAAACCTTTTCAGGTAATACATCAAGAATATGGATTTCAAAGATCTTCATAAGACACGAAAACTGCATAATGGGACGAAAATTTGAAGAATCAGTTGTGTTACCTTTTTTATCTTTGATTATGGGAAACATTTTACCTTTCAGCATGTTGACAGGAACATAACAATGGCTTAAACATGCATTGTAAAAACAATTATAGAATATTTAAAAACCTGTTAGAAGAATGTTTAAGAAGGACAGAATGAATATGATCATGACCACTGCCTTTATTAAGTTGATTTATTGCTCTACGGAGGGAAACACAAGACAATCTAAGATGCATCTTCCTCCTTGTTGCCCATGCAGACTTGAATAAATAGAGAAATCTATCCTCATTTGTTTAATCATTACCGTCTTTATCTTTATGTCTATGACTTGTAGGATTAAACTCTTTATATATAAATGGACAAAAGGGTTACATTTGCTAAACAATAATAAGATGATTTCCAACTGTCCTTGAAGTTAAATTATTTGTTATACAAATTTTTGGTAAACGTTCCGGTGGAGGCGAACCCGTGAGACAAAACATCATATAAACGTTTATAAGGTAAATTGTTCAAGTTGAGGAGAACTTGCGAGACAAAAACTCATAATTATAGACGTTCATATTGTATAAATGTTCAGGTTGAGGAAAGCTTGTGAGCCGTTATTTCCTATAAACTTTTATGAGGTTAAATTACCTCGTTGAGGAGAACTAGAGAGGCAATATTTCCTATAAACGTTTATAAGGTAAAATGTTCACGTTTAGAAGAACTTGTGAGGCAATATTTCCTATAAACGTGTATAAGGTAAAATGTTCACGTATAGAAGAACTTGTGAGGCAATATTTCCTATAAACATTTATTAGGTAAAATCTTCACGTTCAGGAGAGCTTGTGAGGCAATATTTCTTATAAACGTGTTTAAGATAACATTAATCATTACCTTGGACATGTGACATCACCCTTGGACATTAATGGGTGAACTTTGGTGGACGGGAGCCTAATTAGACGATAATTACCTCAGTTAATCCGGCTAATATGAAATATTCTACAGGTAACAAAATGTAAATACCAATATTTTAACGTGTGACTTTAACCTTTCAATAACATGACTTTGTTTCCTAGTATATGTAAGCAATAACTAGATATTATATAGGTGTGTAAATGCTATATATAATTGAACACAACCGTATTATATATACAGTATACAGTATACAGTATACCAGACCGTGTTATATACCACAGTAAGAACTATATAATTATACATTGGTATAATACTTGAACACCACTGTATGATATATAACAAACCGCGTTCATATACCACAGTAATAACTAGATATACAATGGTGTAAATACTTGAACACTACCAGACCGTGATGATAATACCACAGTAACATACTTTTTCAATTAGCAGGTTACCATATCAATCGTTCTTCTAGCGCGTATATAGCTCTTAATATTGTATAGAAATACCGATCCACGAGTGTACATGTAGAGGATTGTCAGAATATGAATACGGGTATCCATATACAATTAATTATAAACTTGATTGTTGATGATTAATGGCATAATGTTATATTTTATTGACTGAACAATGGCTAGCTACCTTTACACGCAAAGGAGAAACTATTGCAGGAAATACTCACTCACAAAAGTGGTGATAAGAGTAGTGTTGCAGGTGACACAGTAATAATTGTAGTGTGAACAATTATAATAGAACACTGACGATTAACGTTGTTGTTGTTGCTGTTCGTCATTTCATGTTATATATATATGGTGTATTACGCTACAGAAATGCGACATGCTCCAATTTGCAATTTATATACTTGCAATATCAATAGTGATGGTCTTTTGTGTACTAATTATTACACATACATATTATAAACAAATCCCAAAACTCCGTAAATCTGCATGTGTCAGTAACTGTTATAGTTATGCATGTTTATCAGTTGTCCACGATGACATGTGTTGGTTACAGCCTATAATACAAATAATTTAGGTAAGTGTCCCCCAGGTTAGGTAAGTACATTGTTTACAATGTGGTGTAAACAAGAGAGGGGAGAAATATTACGGATGGTATGGGAACAGTATACAGTATACTAGTGATACAGTTTGTGAGAGTGTGAAAGAAATGTGGATGTACAGTAATTCGTAATTTAATTAATAAATATATACCTGTATATATAATTATATACTATATATATATATACTTTATTTTCTATATGGATGAGGGAGACAAAAGGCAAAAACTGCCTGTGACGAGTGCTTCCCCAGAGTTAATAGAGTGACGGGCAGTTTTTACTTTTGTCTCCCTCATTCACACATACATAAAAAAAAAAAAAAAAAAAAAAAAAAATAATATATATATATATATATATATATATCTGAACAGTTGGACCCGGGTTATAAAAACATCTTGGGAGGTGTTCATTTTAGTGACAATGTTTCGGACTCTCTGCGTCTATCATCAGGTCTAAACAGCAATAATTAACACAATATTTACAAACATGTAGGTCAAAATATAGGGCAAAACTCCGAATTCACAGGGATTTTCAGACACATAGAGGACAACAGGTATAAGTAGTAATGACATAATGAAATATAATAGCTAAGGGAGCTAGTAAAGTAATTACTAAATATATATAAAAAACTAAACTCACCGAAGTTACAGATTTAATGGCTAAAATAGAACGGTCAAGAGGGACAGGACTGTAGTAATGAAGTAAAATATAAATCAAAGGGAGTTAAAACCATTATTTCAACCTAAAAACACTAGTTCACTAAGGTTACCGACTTAAAATTATGAAACCCCTCTCATGAATATCTTAACCCTGCTCAGGCTTATTGGCCCCATATGGGGCCCGCGCGCATGCGTAAAACAGGTTTTTCGCAAATATTTCACGGACGGAGGGCGATGGCAGGAAGTTACACCGACCGGCAGTCAGTCTGCATCGTCCTGCGACCGGGAGAGGTAGTGCGCCGCCTCGCTCTCTCTCCATAAGCGTGTACCAGCTTGTTCGGACCCCAGGTGGGTGCCAATATACCAAATGTTTTATACAACTCTATTATGACATATCTATACATTTCAGGCCTTATATCCTTATGTAATATAGATAATGTGATAAGACTAGGTGGCAACTTAGGGGGATAGTGTAGGGTGGGAATAGAATGCGGAGCTCGCTACAGTGTTGCCGTGTCTTGCCACAGTACCTCTTTGTCTAACTTTTGCCTTTTCTTGATTTTTCCAGATTTGTAAAGTGAGTGGTAGAGGCCTCCCAGACGATAGAATCGGGGAATTACTGTTCTCTGACGACGCCAGTGACGTGGACAATGACGACACTCTCGCGTTAGTGCATAGAAGTGGGGATTTGGCTGAGGAGAAAGAGGGGGTAGCCTCTGGAAGTGGCAACGTGGCAGGGGAGGGACGCGGTGTCCCGCGTCCATCACCAGCCGACTCCACGTGTTCCTCGAACGCCTCCCGGGCTACTTCACCAGGGGCATTCTATGGCAGAGGTAATAGAAAGCCATTCAGGGCATCTCTTCAAAGGTTTAGAAGGGTGGATCACAATTATCAAGATGACGCAGACGAGGAAATGCCAGACGACCTACTCGCCACTCCCGACATTATGGGAAATTCTCCACCAGAACAAGAATGTCTGCCTGATTCGTCTGGCATTTCATCAGGACCTGCCCCTGGTCCCAGGCTATCAAGAGGTAACAAAGGGCCGTTTCATTCCCCTGTCAGACTTCCACGGCCGCCCACGACACTTGCCCCGACGTCGCCCACCAGGACGCCTAGGATATCTGGTACTGGTAGAGGCAAGACAACAGCTCGTGCCATCCTTTTCTGCCACCCCACCCCAGTACCTACCTTTTCTGCCACCCCAGGTGCCACCACCTGCTGCTGCCACCCCAGTGCCTAGGGTGTCGAGGAGGAGAGGAAGGAGAATTCTTGCCAGCCCAGTGACACCACCTGTTCCTGCCACCCCAGTCACATCGCCCAGTCCTGCCACCCAAGTTACACCACCACCTGCCACCCCTGTGACACCACACGTTCCTGCCACCCCTGTTGACCTGTCACAGCTCAGTTCCTCTGAGGTGAAGAGTAGGAAGAGGGCTAGAGGGCCAGTTCGGGATAGTGTTGGTATCCCCCTTGTACAGTTCCAGGCTCGAACTGTCAGGGCAAATGATGGCAGTATTTGGCACCGGGACCCAAACCCGAATCTACCTAGGATCGCTGACACCCAGCGACAAACACCTGGCCAAATGACAACGACCTATGCGAACAGGACGATATCAGAAGAATTTATTCAGTTGTTTGTACCTGATGCAGAATTGGCAGCAATAGAGTACCATACCAACAAGAAAATAACCTCTCTCAAGGCCAGGTTTAACCAACCCGACACATCAACCACTGCTCACCTCTCTCTCATGGATCTCAAGGCGCTGCTTGGTCTTCTCATTGTCTCTGGGATAAAAGAAGACAACCATGTGGGGACTGATCAGATGTGGTCTTCCTTCGATGGGTGCCCCCTGTACCGCAGCTCCATGACTAACCGGCGATTCTGCTTCCTGATGAGGGCCCTCCGCTTTGACAACTCTGAAACAAGACCTCATAGACTCCTCACCGACAAGCTGGCACCCATCAGGGCACTCTGGGATGCTTGTCTGGTGGGCTGCAGGACCTCCTATGAACCAGGGCCACACTTCACCATAGATGAGCAGTTGCTTGCGTTTAGAGGAAGGTGCAGCTTCTGCATGTTCATCTCCAACAAACCTGCAAAGTAAGTAATCCTACCTACCTGTAATATACTTACCTGTCATATAGGAAGTACTTACCTCACCTATGAGTCTGTACTTACCTGTCATTTTACCTTATATTTACCTGGCATTGGATGATGTTACTTACCTGTCATGTTGGAAGTGCTTACCTCACCTATGAGTCTTACTTACCTGTTATTTTACCTTATATTTACCTGACATTGAATGATATTACTTACCTGTCATGTTGGAAGTACTTACCTCACCTATGAGTCTGTACTTACCTGTCATTTTACCTTATATTTACCTGACATTGAATGATATTACTTACCTGTCATGTTGGATGTGCTTACCTCACCTATGAGTCTTACTTACCTGTAATTTTACCTTATATTGACCTGACATTGAATGATATTACTTACCTGTCATGTTGGAAGTACTTACCTCACCTATGAGTCTGTACTTACCTGTCATTTTACCTTATATTAACTTGGTATTTCCTGTGTGACATGTTGACTAATAACTCTTATTGTTCACAGATACGGACTCAAAATTGTCATGTTGTGTGATGCCGACATGCACTTCATGTGCAACGCAGAGCCGTACATGGGGAAAAGACAAGTGACACTGCCCGACACCATAAAAACCTACGGCGAGTACTACCTGCTGGAGCTCACCAAACCATCGCACGTCGCGGCCGCACAGTGACAACAGACAACTGGTTCAGCACCATGCAGGGAGCACTGTCACTGCACAACAAAGGTCTGGAGTTTGTCGGGACCATCAATGCCAAGCCATACCTGCCCAAGGCTATCTATAGTACACCTCTGGATGTCGGCCAGTCTGTTGCCCTGTTCAACTACGACAAGAAGCTAACTCTCATATGTCACAGGGGCAGCAAGGCCACGAGAGTCCAGCTACTTAGCACCATCCACCACAACCTCACCGTAGTTGAGAAGGTAAACACGGACATCCAGATGTTCTACAACGCGACGAAGGGCGGGGTGGACACCTTCGACCAGCTGTGCACCAAGACATCATGCAGCCGAAAGACCAATCGCTGGCCACTCTGCTTCTTCTTTGGCATCCTGAACCTGGCCTACACCAACTCCTACATCCTCCACCAGCTACAAAATCAAGGCCAGAGGACGATGACAAGGAGGGAATTCGGCATGAGCTTGGATGAGCAGTTGTGTAGACCCTGGGCCCTCAACAGACTCCAGATACCCACCTTGCCACGGGAGCTGAGGTACCTCATCGGGTCGGTTTATGGCGTGGTGGCTGACTACCAACCTGACGAACCTGCACCGGGACGACAACAAGGACCAAGGGAATGGAAGAGGTGTTACCTGTGACCCAGGGGAACTAACAAAAAGAGAAGATACCAGTGTTCAACATGCCAGAAGTACGCATGCGTCTGCCACTGCAAGCTCACCTGTGACAACTGTTCCAATTGAAGTAAGATAAAAAAAACACATTGAATTCACTAAATGAAAGAGTTATTCATTAGTTATACACATTTTAGAGATCATATGGTAAATTTTGCCCTAAATCTATCACAATTGTCCAAAAATGTAAGCCACCCAAAAAAAAAAAAAAAAAAAAAAAAAATTGTTCGCATGAAACCACCTCAGATTTCATTTTGGGGGGTGTTAGTATGTTATAGGATAATAATACCACTTGCATACCAAATGTTGTGCAAATCTATCCATATTTAGGTACCCTTAGGCCAAAGGGAAAAAACACGAGTTTTGGGGACATAAATAATTGCCCCCACCACTTCAAGATCACCTGTGACACCTGTTCTACTTGAGGTAAGATACAAAAAAACATTGTATTCACTAAATGAAAGGTTTATTCATTAGTTAGACACATTTTAGAGGTCATATGGTTATTTTTGCCCGAAATCTAACAAATTTGTCAAAACATTTGGTGCACTCAAAAAGTTCACATTACCAAAAAGAAATTTGTGGCTTCAAACAAAATCAGATTTCTTTTTGGGGGGTGTTAGTGTGTTGTTGGATAATAATAGCACCTGCATACCACATTTTAGGCAAAGCCATTCATATTTAAGTACCCTTTGGCCAAACGGAAAAAAAAGACGGGTTTTTTTTGGCAATTTATTTTTTTATTTTTTAACCCTCACAGCTCTTCAGTGGTTTGCGGCAGCCATCTCCCAGTTGGACACCAGGAAGCCCCATCCTTCCCCTCCACAGCCCTGGAATCACTTTAATTTTAAGCCACTTAAAGTATGTGTTACACTTTATTTTTTGGAACCATCTTTTATACGGGGATAATTATGTATACAAAAATATTATTAAATAGTAAATATTAGAATACTTTAATTTCCACCTGACATAATATTAAGCAATGATTGTACTTTTTATTGACACAAACACATTTATAATCTATCAATTAGTTTTCGTGTGAGAGCTATTTAAAGTGCCGGTAACCATATGGGGTCCATATTGCCAAGTTCGCCACACTTCTGGAACATTACCTGAGCAGGGTTTAAAAGCAAACCAGAGGGACGGAGGTTTCATTACCACATATACGGGGACGTACCACTGTTTGATGCATGCTCTCCAATATGAGTAGGTCCGCATAGCTTCCTCTACTGTCTAAGACTGAAAATTTATCCTTATTTATAGGGTGGTCGTGATTGAAAGCGTGGTCCCGAATCGCCGAGTGAACAGGATTTGTTCGGCGATTTCAAAAAAACATATCCGCCAGGCAGATTTAAAGTACTTCCCATACCTTGATCATAGATCCTGAAGCGGACCGGAATATCATGATAAAACACAATATGATGAAGCACAATAGTTAGGGTCTAACTCATGGGGAAGCCAAACCGCTGTACCAGTCCACAGTTTAGTTCAAGCCACAGTATTTTTTTCTGAAAAATGTTTGTATTGATTACACATATATCAATTTATAATTATCAATAGTGGAATGAACAATAGACCTACTGTATATAGAGCTTAACAATCTAATCACTTACACTAAATGTGATTACAAGAAAATATATTGGACATACGTACATTCAAAGATGACATTTCAATAAATTGAATTATTTAATTGCAAGAGTTACAAAATGTAGCAAATATTTTACGACACATAATAATAAAGTAGGTGTGCAGTTTTCGCATTACAAAATAATAATAAAAATCTAAATAAAAAAAACTGCATACGCAACTCTGCGACCTAGAATTCTGCATATATTATTGAATCTCTTAGGTAAAATCGGTATATATATATATATATATATATATACCTCATATATATATTATATATATATATATGTATATATATATATATATATATATATATATATTTATATATATATATATATATATATATATATATATATATATATACTAAGTGTTTTTATACTCACAGCCAGACTTGAACCACCGACAGCCAAAACAAGTGCCCATACTATAATCCACTATACCACAGCGTGATAGAGGATACTTGTGTGTAGTGGATCAAAACATAGACACTCGTCCTAACTGTTGGGGGTTCATGTCTGCCTGGGAGTATACATATATAATTACATTTATAATTGCATTGAATCTTAACTATTGGAATATTTATCTATAATAAGGTCAGCGTAACATTATTTTGTAGCATTTTGAAAATGGTGTAAATCAAATTTAGAATATATATAAGAAAGAAATAGTGACCATAATCTGTGACCTTCACCATTCACCTTGACCTTTGAATAACAAAAACACAAAATTTGGACAATCGTTGCATTAACCAACCGAATTTTCCAGCACAATTTGGTGACGATAGGTAACCCGTTCAGTACAGTTATGTTAGTTTCATTTCATACTGGATATTAAGACGATTTTAATTAGTTTATAAAGGGCCTCAATAAAAATAGCAGGCTTTCAACTATCTTAATTAACCCTTTTTACTACCACATCCTTCATACGCTCCACAAAATCGTCTAATTATACCTAGACTACAATAAAAAAGACATCACCGGTACACAAAAGGTTGAACAGTCTAGGAAGAGTTTAAAGAAAATTATTAAACTCTTGTTTTGTTCTTTGACCTTGACTTTTAACCTGAAGTATTATAATATATATATATATATATATATATATATGATTGAAATATATGATATTTAAGTAAAATGCAACTAACAGGCGTTAGCTTATCGAAAATTTTGTATTTTTTATGATGAAGGTTAACTTATGACCTTGGCCTGTGACCTTGACCTTTATGTAGGATTATATTTTTGTTTGCTTTGATGTAACCCTAGACAATCAAATAAGTGTGTCAAATTTCATTAACAATTATCAGTTAGTTTCAGAGGTATTAAAGGAATAGTTGACCTTTGCCTTCAGCTTGACCTTCATGATATCTGAAGAAAAAAAAATATATAATTTTCCCTTAAAGCACAACTGTCTCAACGAATTTTGTGAAGTTTACATTAATATGAAAGAAATAAGCTTATTGACCTTATATTTGATGTTGACCTGTGACCTTGACCTATGAAATGGAATTATGTTCATACTAGTATGATCTTGGTCTAGGTATTCCGAATATGCATGATATGCCTAATGAGAATCTTACATTAAATAGGGAATACTAGTAAAAATCATATTTCGAACTTTAACCTTGACCTTTGACCTTGACCTTCGACCTTAGAATTTCTTATCAATGATATAGTTAGCTTAACACCAATGTTCATATTAACTAGCATTATGAATATGGTGTAATTCATATAAAAACATATTGATTACAAATACTGATCATATACTGTGACTTTGACCTTTGACCTTTGACTTAAAATAAAATACATATGTTTGGATGGTCGTCGCATTGACCAACTGAATTTGCCTGTATAATTTGGTGACAATACATTAAACAGTCTAGGAGGAGCTTAGGGTAAATGACAAATACTCTTGTTTTGACCCTGATCTCTGACCTTAACTATTACAATATTTATGTGAAATTTGATATATATCCATAACACAGCCAGTTTTCCAAAATTTGAGTAATCTTTTTAATAAATAATATAAGTTGACATTTGACCTTGACCTGTGACCTTGACCTTTATGTAAGAGTACGTTTTTGTTTGCATTGACATCGCCCAGGAAACTCAAATAAGCATGCCTAATTTCATTAAAACCCATGTTAGTTTCATATATATTAATAGAATAGTTGACCTTGACCTTTGACCTTTATCTTGACCTTGATATGTCTCAACAGTTATTATTTTCCTTTTCACTTAAAGTGCAACTATCTCACCAAATGTGAAGTTTGCATGAAAAGTAAAGAAAATAGTATATTGACCTTTTATTTGACCTTGACCTGTGACCTTGACCTTTCATATGGAATTGAATAGTTTCTTGTATGACCTTGGCCTAGGTATTCCAAATATACATGGGAAACCTAGTAAGAATCTAACAGTTAGTATAAGAAATACTAGTAAAAAACCCATTTTGACCTATGACCTTGAACATTGACCTTATCCTGTAAAATTTGTATCTAAGATTTGGGCAATACGATATAAAGGTTACCAGTAACTTGTATTGTGAAAATGAAGACATTTGAGTAAAAAGTAAAATAAATAGTAAAAGTTGACCTTTGACCTTGACCTGTGACCTGGACCATTATCTATTGTTTTTTTGTTTTTGTTCATTGACATTGCCTGGAAAATCAAATAAGCATGCCTAATTTCATTAAAACCCATCAGTTAGTTTCATATATATTAATAGAATAGTTGACCTTGACCTTTGACCTTTATCTTGACCTTTATGATATGTGTTTCCATATGTATTATTTACTTTTCATTTAAAGTGCAACTATCTCACCAAATGTTGTGAAGTTTGCATGAAAAGTAAAGAAAATAGCATATTGACCTTATATTTGACATTGAACTGTGACCTTGACCTCTCATATGGAATTTTATGGTTTTTTGTATGACCTTGGCCTAGGTATTCCAAATATACATGGTAAGCCTAGTGAGAATCTAACAGTTAGTATAAGAAATACTAGTGAAAAACTTGTTTTGACCTTTGACCTTGACCTTACTCTTTAGAATAGTTACCTAAAATTTAGTCAATACGATATTAAGGTTACCAGTAACTTGTATAGTGAAAATTAAGACATTTGAGTAGAAACTAAAAAATATGAAATATTTACCTTATTTTTAACCTTGACCTTTGACCTTAACCTTTAAGTTAAATGGAAAATACCTGTTTGACTGACCATCGTATTGATCAAATGGATATACCTGTGAAATTTGGTGAAAATCCATCGAACGGTCTAGGAGGAGTTTCTGGACAGACAGACGGACGACGACGACGACGGACGACGACGACGACGACAGACAAGCTGAATGGTGGTGCACAGTATACGGGTGGGATCTGTGTGCGCGATACCACTCTGCTTCGCAGAGTTGATAATGCTATTGAATTGGAATAGCTGAATATCTTCTTATTACTGCATATACTGGTACAACAAATGTATCTGTTCAATTTAGACATGGAATAGTAACATATTTCAATGGTGTGACAAGATAATTGTGAATACAAAATTGCAATGAATATAACCTTCATAATAAGAAAGTGTTAATTAGTCATATACCACTTCTCACTGGCATCTACAACAATATGTGCCTGGCAAAATACATCACCAAAACCTACTGGCTTGATATACCGTTGTAAAGAATCCTTACTGAGTTCCAGGTCTACAAAGACAAGATATAGATATAGATCCCTATCTTTAGGTAATTACCTTTTCTGCAACTGTCTGACTATGAAAATAGGATCAATTGAACCACGTCCTGGCATAAAACTGCACATCGAAAGATTTGTTTTCATTAACCATGCATTCGAAGACATAGGATACACATGCAGCAACAGGCGGTGAAGTGTGGAGCAGCAGACGCTGATAAGACGTGTCTCGGTAACCAGTGGCTTAGCTGACTAGCTCAGGTTGTGGGATCATAGCTGATCTTAGTTCAGAAAAGAAGCTTGAAACTGTAGGTGTGGTTGGCCCTAACTGATGGAAAAGCCAAAGACCTGTAGCAGTCCACATTTGTTATCATAACACAGGGTAGTTGCTTCTGCGAACAAGTTTAACTTACAAGAAATATATCAACATACAATTAGATTTACTGTAAACAGTGCTTTACAGCCTAACCACTTACGCTTTATGTTATCAAAGATACATTTAGACAGTATATTCGGTCACATTAGACAATTTTATATTGCTTTAGAAGAATCTGTGGGCTTTAAAAGAGTAGACTATCTAAATTAACCCTGACTATATATACCCTTCATAAATTGGATAAACTCGTGTAGTAATAACCAAAATAAACTGTCAAACACGTTATAAGCCTCAAGGGGTTAATTGAATCATAAAATGTTATGATGTACAGAATGCAGTAAATATTATAACAAATAATCGGTAAATATTACTTTTAGGACCGACAGTCATTTCAGCAGAACAATTTTGTGTGCGTGTCTTTTCTTCATATCATACACCGTGTACTGTATTCTTAAAAATTAGTTGGCCTAGCTGAAATGAGTATTTACACAGTATTCACCAATCTAACAACACTCCCCCACACTAGTGGGTAGGGATTTAATTTGGGTTGCTATGGGATACAGGATGGGTTGAAGAACCCCCCCCCCCCTGATTTATTGAAATCAGCATGGATGTTGACAGTAGAGGGGCTAATTAAGGTTTTATCCCACAATGTTGGAGCCGCCGCTGATGATAGGGAGAGGTTTTGCTTGTACAGTACTTTATATTAGGTCCCATATAATGCATTTACGAGTGTTATGACATATACACCAATGTATTATGGTATTATGGTATGGATGATACAGTTCTGATGAGTGATAATGAATGGGAGTTGCAGGGTCTGGTAAATGAGTTTGGAACAGTGTGCGACAAACGGAATTTGAAGGTAAATACGGGGAAGAGCAAGGTTATGGTCTTCGAAAGGGGTGAAGTCACAGAGTGTGAGGTGAAGCTGAACGGTCAGGCTATGGAGATCGTCAACTCTTTTAAGTATCTGGGCAGTGTGTTGAGTAAAGATGGGACTATGGATGAAGAGGTGCGGGAGAGGGTACAACAGGGGAAGAGGGTTGTAGGAACGCTAAAAGCAGTAACAAGAAATAGGGTGGTCAGTATGGAAGTGAAGAAGTCCTTGCATGACAGTGTGGTAATCCCGACACTGACTTACGGAAGCGAAGCATGGACGTTGGTTGAGAGACTCAGACCAAGAGTGAGAGCAGTGGAAATGAATTACTTAAGGAGTGCGTGCGGAGTTACATGGAGGGATAGACAGACTAATGAGGAAGTAAGAAGGAGGTGTGGTGTGGAGGTAGATGTGCTGGAAAGTGTGAAAAGGAACAACTTGAGATGGTTCGGCCATATGGAACGTATGGAAAGCGAGAGAATGACTAAGAGGGTGTATGAGAGCGAGGTGGAGGGACAGAGGGGGAGAGGTAGACCGAATATGAGGTGGAAGGATGGAGTGAGGAAGTACATGAACGAAGGTGGTGCTGGTTGGGGGGAGGGGCGTCGACTGACTGGGGACAGAGGTGCATGGGGGCGGTTCGTTCGTGGCCACCCCTTCGGGGATCACGGCGTCAGGCAATAGATAGCTAGATAGATTATGGTATATATGAAGCCTATACAACACGTACTGTAAAAAAAGATGAACCTGATAGCAGGCAAATGCTGGACTTATTCCGAGTATTTTGATTGTAATATATTACTCCCTTATATCACAATTCAGCTCATAATGACATATATAACACTCGCGTATAAACTATGCCATACCTATTGTAATATATAACTCCCTTATATCACAATTCAGCTCATAATGACATATATAACACTCGCGTATAAACTATGCCAGACCTATTGTAATATATAACTCCCTTATATCACAATTCAGCTCATAATGACATATATAACACTCGCGTATAAACTATGCCAGACCTATTGTAATATATAACTCCCTTATATCACAATTCAGCTCATAATGACATATATAACACTCGCGTATAAACTATGCCAGACCTATTGTAATATATAACTCCCTTATATCACAATTCAGCTCATAATGACATATATAACACTCGCGTATAAACTATGCCAGACCTATTGTAATATATAACTCCCTTATATCACAATTCAGCTAATAATGACATATATAACACTCGCGTATAAACTATGCCAGACCTATTGTAATATATAACTCCCTTATATCACAATTCAGCTCACAATGACATATATAACACTCGCGTATAAACTATGCCAGACCTATTGTAATATATAACTCCCTTATATCACAATTCAGCTCACAATGACATATATAACACTCGCGTATAAACTATGCCAGACCTATTGCGCACATCAAGACTCATGTTCCAAAATATATAAAATGGCAAAATAATAAAGTTATAATAAATCAATCATCATGTAACAAATGAAAATGAAGTTTATAATGCAAACCCTTAACTCCTTTAACCCTTAACCCACACATCTGCATCGCGTGATTTGAAGGTTTTCTATTATTTACCCTTTGAATGCCAACGATGTGTGATATATTTCATTCTAGCTGTATTTACATAATATTATACAGGTTAGGAAGGGTCTGTGGTAGTCAAAAGGGTTGGTTGGCATAGTTTGAAGAGTTATTATTGCTAGAGATCTATCCTATTCTGAATAAAATCGTATAATAGTTGCCAAAATATAATAATATGGGCATATTGCAGCGATATTTGAACACTCTACGTGTCGGAATTGACCGTTTTTTTCTGAAAATATCCCGCGGCCAACGTTAATTTGCCCCCTGCGGGCGTTAGACTGTATGTCATGATGACAATAAGTCCTGGGGGGCTGAGCGAATATGAAGTGAACACAGAGAGCGTGCGAACCTTGGTGGTAGGCTCCTTGAATGACACTCAAGATTTTGTCCAAAGTGCACAACCCCGCAAATTGCGTTCCCACATCTTTAGAATTTATGTGGAAAAAAAATTATAACCTAATCCGCTTGAAATGTTCGGTACAAATAGCAATCTATGAGAAGAAAATAGGCATGCTATTGGCAGCTAACTTGATCTCATGTTCCCAACTTAAAGTCTTCTTAATACTAAACTCTCTGGCTCAAACTTTCCTGTCACTCTCAGACTAAATACTTCTGTGCTGTCAATCTATCCCGTAACTCTACCGACTTATATACATTCCTTGACTATTTAAACTTTAAAGTGGTACACATCCTAT